>JAEMON010000001.1:35957482-35969398 GCA_030264115.1 Lygus lineolaris | reverse complement strand
CCTAATGAACTGAATTTGGATAGCTCAAACCATCGTTTATGCGAGAAATCTTTCACACCCTGTCGGCGAGAATTCCAAAATAAGAAAACTCCCTCGTAAATATTTGTAACAGGAGAGATTTTATTTAAATACTTATTGGATATATCCGCGATTTGCATATATTTATTATCAAATAATTATTTTTCGAATACATTTGTCTTCATATTGATTCAACATTAAAATTCTTTCGTCCTCAATCACTCAGTCCCCGGGGAAAACGCTCCACAATTTATTGACTCCTTTCTCTGTATATAGAAGAATTAGTTTATTTCAATGAGGTACCTTCAGAATCGTGCAAGAAATTTATTGTTTAACCTCATCCTCAATATTTGATCAATATTCGTTTCAAGGTAAACCACACCAAAACAGGTAAACCCGTAAAATCCAAAAATATAAAAATTACGCTGCACACCGGATTTAATAAAATATAATAATATGTGCAAATAATAAATAATTATAATTATATTATTAATAAGTATATTGAATATAATTATTCCGTCGATCTTTCGAACGTAGAACCCATTTGGGGTCTAGTTGCTCTGTGTTGCTCAATAATCTCCATGAGATGAGAAGTAGGGGATGAAAGTTTCAAAATACAGTAGCTCGAAAACTTACAATAGAAGAGTAAGCAAATACACCATGTTGTTTGGTGGTTTATGTATTTTCTAAACTGATCCGATAGGCAGAACAACCAAGCGATAGATTGCTATGCGTAGATATGGGTATTCTTGATTTTGAATAGATGAAAGATTTTTCAATTGAACATAGCACCACCCGGAGCATTGTACGACCAGCTGATCGCTTCCCGTATGGGCCCAAGGCTTGAGAGTTGAAAACAACGTTTTTTTACATTTAATGTTTAAACATCACTCCCTTAATATGCCACACAATGTCTGGTCATTTGAATTGAACGTTTCTTTTGTTGACATTACGAGTTTGGCTCTTGTTTTGTACTTTTCGGACCGTGGCAATCAGATTATTGCAATAGCTCATTTTTCGAATATTGGATTAATACCTGGATAATTATTGTACTAGCCTTTATTATATACTATGGGCTCAATGAAAATGGATGTTATTCAGTAGACATGAAACATGACGAAAATACATAATAAAGGAGATGACGTACAATTGGACGATATAATAGGATAGCAAAGAGACACTGGAACTATCTAACTAATAATAAAATTAAGGTTCCTAATTCCAGTATCTGGAAAAGAAATAATTTTGGGTTGAGAATATCGGAGGTTGAATAATTTGGTTAGAAACGTGGCGTTTAGGTCATGGTTTCTTCGGGTCGTGAATTTCCAAATAGGCGTTGGCGTAGGCTGGTTGGGTCTCCCCCCATCAAAAGCTCGGTAGGGTGGGATCAAAATGATGAGGACAGAAGCACATGTTGCACGGGAGACAGACGACCCCAAACCGAGGTAGAGAATGCACATGGTGGGGTCGGTCCTGTGGTCCAGCTTTTACTCCCACATGTTAATTACCCACGACGTACTGGCGGAAAGAGCCCTTACACATTATTTATCTGCCTATTATGCCCCTCTGAAGAGGAGGAAGATTGTTTGCTGAGTGACGCCCAAATATTGACTCTAGTGTTGCCGCCATCATTTCACAATATGATGGTATTGGTTTTACAATTAATAGTCTCCTCTTAGACTGGGCACACAGGCAGGCAAATGCCTTTTCCTATAGTCTTTCTCCCTTCTTATAATCATTTTCGAGTTTCATCGAGTGTGAACGTGGACGAGTCACCAATCGTCGGGCGAAGCCTCTCACACTCGCTATCTCTTCCTTCGAACGGCGAAGAATTCTGGAATGCTAAAACAAAGAACTTGAATTTGTTTAAGCTATATAGCGTAGCTCTGTCGGTCTTTAGCACAGACTCTGTATCATTGTCCTTCTGTTTGTCCACTTTTCACATCCAAAGGATTCATACGATGATTGAAATGTATGGGATTTGATTAGTTTATCTTGGCTATAGTGCCAATGGGTCTGAAGATGTAAATTTGGTTGCCTATGTCTTGTTATTCAGAATGTCAGAACACTGTTATTAGATCGATCTGGAAATGAGATAACTAGGATGATAATCCGAGAGTTTGAAAGAGAGGCGGTAAGTTGAGGAAACTGAAAGGAACTTAGATGACGTCACCAACCGCATGGGAGATATCCAACGTTCGGGTAAGGCATGGATACTATCGTTGCACAACCTAGATTTTGCACTGAAGCATCCCTGGCCACTTGAAGGTTTTCAGCCCGTTTTATCAACGCGGTTTGTTGGCCACTGATCCATCAGTTGACGTCAGACTGGTGAAGTGGCAAAAGAATAAGGCGGGAATAATTTAAATTCAGAAACCTCACTAAACTCTCTATGATTACAGAGAAGTAATTTCTGCGGTATGACTCCATTTTCATCACTTGTTAATGAATAAATTTCATGAGGAAAGAAGTCATGCAAAAAGGCCCGTTCCAAAATGAGATATTCAGTCATCACGCCCTCATGGCAGACGCAATCGATTGGAATTTAAGAAATATCTTTGTGTTCGACCAGTTGAGATGATATAATTTGCCTTTTTCTTTATTAAGGATCCAGCATTATCGTTTTGGTAAGTTTAATACAAATTGGAATATCTATACGTTGTCATGTGCCATGGTTGTATAGGTTGCTTACGACCTTTTCCTATTCCCATTTCCAAAAATGAGTTGAACTGAATTTCTTATTGAAAAACTTTCGAGAGAGACTTTCCTCCTTTCAAGAAATAAATAGAGGAAAAAGTAGTGTGTATTTATTTCTCTCCATTTTCTTTTCTATGAGGATGGTGGAAATGTCATAGCTATAGTCATACCTATAGTTCTTAGTTGATTTGATGTTTCTCTTCTTTCCATCAAGAAACCTCATGCCTAATGTGTGACCCATTTTTTGTGATTTTCCTGTCTAATGAACCCTAGTCGCACTGAGACTTGATAATATGATAGGTAGGTCTTATAATTAAGTATTTGATACATTGAAAAAAGAGAAAAAAAAGTATTTTTGTTCATTTTTTCTTATTGCCTCTCAAATCCTGCATGTTTTTGGGGGTTCCTCCAGTTCACGTAACTAATCGACCTGCAACTTCGAAATCATGTTTCGAAAGTATGACATTTTTTTCCTCCCGATGCTTCAAACCGTGATTTCCCTGGGACTGACTGCCGGCTGGGTCCGTAAGAATGTCGTTTGTCCGTCCGTGAGGTAAGAGCCCTCAAAACTTGTCATCAAAAACGTGTTATTATTAAATAATAATAGACACGCTATACTCTCATCTCTCTCACTCCCAACCCTCCCTCTCTTTATAAACTCCTCGATTTCCTGGTACTATTAGATCGCTATTAGGCTGAATCTGATCTTTCCAGACTTCACAGCCATGCAATGAGATTTTCTATACCGTTTTGGCTCGAGGATGTTGATGGTGCTGTCACTTCACCTGTGATTTATTTAGCTGATTCGAGGAAGAAAACGTTTGAAAATAATAAACTAAGTGAATATTCGACTATCATTGAAAGAAACGTCTAATTATCAATTTCTATTACTTGATGAATTCCCGTGATGTGTCGAACCTCTATATGTTTACCGGTATACATATAACATATTATATAACCTGTATTCTAATTAAAAGATTGATGTGGGAGGTTTCGAGCAGGTCCAATTTCGACCATTCTACTCTACTTCCAGCCATGCAGAATTGTAGTGGATTCGATAATTGGATTCCACAAACGGGAAAATCTGAAAAAAAATCTCTTGGATCGTTTTTCTGATAGCAGGATAGATATCACTTAACGGCTGAAGCTTCAATATTCGTGATAATTGTTGGATAACTTAGTGATCATGTAAATATGTATTGCGATGTCTCGAACAACAGAGAAACATGACTAGAAAAGAAACATTAAAGTGGCGCCCTTGGCGCAATGAATAGAGCACTGGTATAGAATTTATCCAGGGGTTGTGAGTTCGATTCCGAATACAGGCTCATTTGTTTCTCCTTTTAACTGTCCCACAATCCATTCTAGAGAAGAAAATTTGTTAGAAGAAGAAAACATTTGCGTCTCTAAGTTTCTAGTTTTGCATCTAACGACCTACAAAACTCTTCCAAGTCAGTTTTAAAGGAACCTGTAACAATATTGGAGTGTAAGAACCGTTTTATTGCATTCAAACTCTTGAAGGGAAAGATTGATGATGGAAAGTACTTACTTCGTTTCTCCCAGTGTTCACGTGATATTGGGATATGATCACGACAGAAAAAAGTTTGTGTTTTATGAAGAGAGTATCCTTCGTCATGACGTTTTATTTCCACAAATTTTGAAAGACGATTCACCTATAACGTTCATCATATTGTCAAGTCATCGACTTAACAATAATTATAATTGTGAATTCTGCTTTAATGCCTGTGACCGTCTCAACATTGAAAACACGTTAGTGTTATTTAAAGTCACACGAGCAGAAGTCTAAATAAAGAGAAACCTGAGGGGGTTGGCCCGAAACTTTGAGGCAAAAACTTTAGGACACATGAGTAGACCCCGAGGGTGGAGAATCACAAAAAATCCATCCGCCCTTATCGCCGTCCTATAGCGTGCTATATTGGGGATTGACTCCCACCAGTTTTATAACCTCTCTCATTTTCTGGATTCCACTTTTCAGAATTACAACCATCACGGTTTAATTAGTGTCAATTATGGTCCACTATATTATATTCTGTTGGCACGGTCATGTAGAGGACATTACCAAAAAATCTCAAGTAAAAAGCCATCTGCATCTACTACGTTTGACTAGAACAGATGGCTTGAAAAACTAAGAACCAACAACGAACGAACGAAGAACAGAAATAAGACGACATATTAATGAAATCGCGAATCTTCTTTTCTACATTATCGCGAGGAGCACTCCAACAATCGATTTGTTACTCGGATTCCTTTCTATGTTTCAACCGAAGTACATCACATCTAACTTCAGTCTTGTTTGATGTCAATTTGAAACAATATTCCTTCATCTATCGGTCAGCCAACTATACCATCCTCTGTAATTGAGTGAAATTGGATTTTCGGTAGAAATGTTTCTTATTTGTAGGAAATTACGTTAGTACCTACTTCCCGCAGAGACAAACTTGATCAATAAGTATGCTACTGCATAGGATGAGCGGATGTTATTGGTACACATCTGTGCAAATTTCTACTGAAATTTGTTTGAAAACTGTAGGCATTTTGTATTGTGCCAGTATTTGCCGATAAACGGACTACAGGAAATTTATTGAGGGTGTCTATAACGTGGATGACGATAGAAATTGAGGAGGCAGATACCTCCTCCTTGAGGGGGATGAAAAATTGAAAACGTATAAAAGGAGTTTAACTGAAGCATATCGTTTTGGATTTCCAAACAAATTATCAATCGTTTTCCCATCGCAATAGCTTTTTTCCCTTCGTACATTCTCCAAAAAATAGGCTATTAAGACGTAAGAGTAGCCAAATTGTAAAGACCGGCGAATGTATTCCAAATTATTTAAATCCCATTCGCATAGATAAGGTCTGTTGCTGGTTGCAAAGTTTTCGTGAGAAGAAGGATTTCCCAATGAATAATTGGTTGGTAAACTCAGATTTAAGATCAGACTATGTCTTTCTCTCGTACTGAGATCAATCTATTTACTTTCCTCAGCCCACCTGAAAGATGAAAGGAAAGTATTGCAATAAGCAAAAACCCAATTTCTCGAACCCCTCCTTGGAATCGTTGTGATCGACATCTGATGAACTTTCTTCACGTTTTGGATAAATATTTGTAAGTACGTATATGTATGTACGTGTGTACGTATTTACTTGTGGACGCATGGCCATGATTGCAGCCCCTACTAAAATGATATAAAACTTCGATTTCGAGGCTTGGTTTCTACATACTTATGAGGATGAACCAATATGGATTGAGGAGAAAAACTTAGCAAAACCGGTGAAAAAACGTTGTCTCTAGCGCCCGTGAGCTTTTCCCCGTTGAAATCTTTCAAAGGAGTTTGATGGAATTCACAGAATTTACTCTTTTACATATAAAAACAACTTCCAATTCCCCCTTTCCTCCAGGAAAACATCTGAGGGCCAAAGTCAGCGTTAAACCCCCACAAAATAGCAATTTTTCGGGTTTCTATGAGGGTGAGGAAGTCTGAAGCCTCGCACCAGATTTTCTCTAAGTTAACCATTCAGACAATTTAGACATTCTCGAGAAGAAGAAAAACATTTTTTCGCGGAAATTTTGTTCGCGAACCTCAGATTTCTGTCCAGCTCATCAAAATATGCTTTCCATCTAGGCGCTCTTTCGGAGCTCTGGTTCATGAACTATGAGAACCGAATACCATTATTTACTCCTATATATCCTCTGATGATTCGAAATACCTCCCTCCACCACTAGCGCTTCAATAACCAACTGTGACATGTAATATGCGCAGAAATAAGGTGGGAACGATAATATTTTGAACGCTGTAGCAACCAGGGCCCCCTTGAATGCCTTCATCATTCCATCGCTGCTCATTACACCTGCATACGGAGTCGCCCCAGACAAGGAAAAGTCACGTGAGGGTGGGCACTAACCCACTGTTTCCCTCTTTGATTATGACGATGAGAGTCAACAGATTGTTACGTCGTCCTCAAACAAAAGGGATCCAAAGACCCGCAGGTGGTCCAGCGCAGCATCCGCTTTGTAGGCGAGGCGAAAAAAATGCGGCAAGGGAGAAAAGGAAGGCTTCTCTCCCCCGAAAGATTTCGGCAATTAATAGTCGTTTCATAATTAATTCTATAGAGCCTCCCGCTCCATCCAAGTCCCATAAAATCAAACTACGAATGAATCAATATTTATGATTAAAAGGGTCGAGGCGGGTCCGGTACCTCTTTGGTTTATGCCGTCGTCACAACGTTTTTTGTACGACTGGGACTGGTCGTTAATTAAACACATCATTCCTCAAATTTCCATTATTCAAAAATTAGCACTACCAGGGTAGATGAAAAAATTGTAACACGTAGAAGAACATAAATGTGTCATAAAAATATATTATAAATCTTGAACTTTGAGAATGAACAAAAATTATTATCTACAACTCAACAGAACTCACCATTCAATTTTATTATTAGTCATTCGGTTTCTCCTCGGTTTATAGGATTGATTTCCTGTTATTGAATCCTTCCTTAAATTGGGATCGACATTTCAAAATTCAACTGGGGGATTTCGTTCCAAGTTCCAGCATCCTCGAGGCACGTCCTGAGAGTAAACTAAACTTCCAGATTGTATTGATATCCTTGACATACGTCCTTGATGATACTCTGGGTGTGGGTATTTGGGTAGTAAACACATCTCCACCATTTGCTATCCATTTCTATGGATTGCTGAGCCATCAATCACAGTCATGACTTAAACACTTATCTACGTTGTTCACTAAACATTTACCTATGTATTTGCCAATCATAATCGGTTCATGACTGACCAGTAACTACGCATTATTTGAGAGAAATTCTCTGCAAGAAAGCCTTCCTTGAAGTTCCAAAACGTCGACAAACCATTAATAATTAGAGACATTTCATTCTTAAAGCCATGTTGGTCATTTTCTCGTTGGATGTCACTACAAATCATCTCTAAACGTTGCGATTTCGAACTATTCTATTATTACTGATGCCAGTAATCAACAGTTGATGGATATGATCTGTCGGGTGTCATTATTGTACATAATCTTTTGAATTTCATGCCTAATGATATACTGCGTTCTTTCATTTTGGATTCCTGTCATTGGCTCGCAATGTCTTGTGAAGGGATGACAAAGAATATTTTCTTGAGGAATCTCATGAAGTTGTAAATCGCAGAACTAGCAGTGATCCAGCAGAGGAATGAATTCCCGTGACTGAGAGGGCTATTGAAACACATTACATATCTGACACACAATGCTATTTGTGATTCTCTCCGGTTTCGCTCGTGAAGGGTTCTTCATATCACGAGATATTTTCCGAGAGTCACACCAGAGCTTACCATGTTCATTGTCTGATCAACCTTAGTTGGGACTCGGATGATACATCTACAAAAACGCACCATCTACAACTCTTGGAGTCTTGACTTGAAATAACTGACGTTAGGCCGTGAAAGGGTGACAGGAAATTCCGTACGGAATGCCGACGATGCGATGAGGTGGGTCTTCAGGACAACACTGGGATCGCAAGAACCGTCATACAAGATGAACATTATTCACATTCAGAAACCTTGCAAATTCCAAATGAACCGCGACTCTACGAGTAATATAAGTCGTATAACAAACATCAACCTGTCGGAAGGTAAGAGGAGATTGTCATATTCATGATGCAAATAAATTGCATCAGAAAAGTGTTTGACGGAGTCTTCGCTCATCACCATTAGGAAGAGTCTATCAAAGGACTGATGAAGAATTTTATTGCATGGAACCTCGCAATTGCTGTTTCCTCTGAATGCGAAATCAGTGGAATCTATCCACTAATGATTAATTCACCAGGATTCGTTCTTGCATTCGATTTCAGTCCAACGTTTGTGAGGAAAGAGTTTCGGGAGTGTTGAATTTGACCTGGGCTTCTTGAGGGTTGGGTCTCCAAACACGTGTTGCTCCCCTCTTCTCACAACTGCCGCATATCTAGAGATATTTGCCCAAACCCCCTTATCGACTGACTTGCCGATTCAGTGGGCACGTCTTGGTTCCCTCTTCGAAGTACAGAGGTATGTCTGATCCTATCGCCCCTGTAGAGATAAAATGTATGATGTAGCTGTAAAGTACCTGTTGAAACCTTGTGACACTTCATCCAGTCTCCAAAATGTTCGGTAGGATCTTGCTTGAGCAATTGGGCAATCACTTTTAGTTTTTTCTCGCCATTGCAGTTTAAATAAATTGTCATCCAATCATTCATTATTTATTCAGTCATCAATAATTCAGATTATAGTTATATAATCTGTAGAGCAGAATGGAAGTACGGGATTTCGAGGTTATGGGGAAATACAAATATCGCACTCCTTTATTTCATTGAATCTTTGTCATGGACTGTGGCATTGGCATTGTCCTGCAGCGAAATTCATTCAACTCTGCTCAGGATAGTTTTGAACTCAGTGGAGCTTTTGATTGGAGTTTGAACTGGTTTGCTAGTAAGTAAGTATAGTTTGTTGATCTTATGTCTGTTGAAGAATTTCGTTTCATCAATTTAATTTGAAAACCTTTTATCAGACGGTTTGAAGTTTCAGTCCGTATCGTGGATTTGAACCAACTGTAATTAGAACCTGCGCTTTAAGATATGAAAGTCCCACCAATTGCATTTTGAGATGGATTTATGTTATGAGTGGTCGTCGTTGGAGGCCTTGCTACTCCCCCTTCTGTGAAACCAACCGCGAAACAGTTTTGATGTTTTAACATATAACCATTTGCCACTTGCCCTTCGAGGTTGATGCATAATATTCCCAGATGTAGGAGAATGCCCCCTCACTTCCGGCCTGGGTTCTATTCATACTTCGAAATGCTCAATGTTCAGCCATAAATCTCTACGCTTAAAAGGGACCCAGGAAAAAGATCTTGTAAGAGGTTGAATAAATGAAGTCCCCTATCTCGACGACCCTCGTGTCGAAATTCGATGAGAAACCGACGGATTCGGAATGTAGTTGATGAATGGTTTTTGTCGAAAAAGAAAGGGGCAAAGATTGGAGATCATGAAGAAGGTGTTAATAGGAAGAGAGGTATTGGACAGTATTAGAACCGAGCGGCTGGAAGAGTCTGCTTGTGGGCGTTCAAAGGCAATATATCACAACGTCATTAAATTATTCCAATGAACCTCGGCCATTGATCATGGGCAGACCGTGCTCACGTTAATAGCTTTTTATGCCATCACTCAGTTCGGATTAATTTGAAACTTGCTTCAATAATTCTTATGGACAGGGCATTTACAAGGCTGTTTGTACCCGACCGTGAGTCCCAATAAAGTCCGCATCATTATTATAAAACGATGCTATTTTTTGATGGGGCTTTATTTTCGCGCCTCGGTTTCCGACTGGTCCGTGGACCCCAGTGGAGTTTGTGTAATGGTGTTCCCCAACTTGGTTTTATTGTCAAGTTTACAGCCTTCCCAGATGTTCTCTGTTCTCCTACACTCTTCTCCTTGTTCTAATTTACTCCCTGTTCCGAGGTGATGTGCGTGTTCGCTTCTTATTATCCTTCCACTCTTATAATCTTGCCTGATACCACTCTCACACTACCCTACCTAACCTGCTCATTCAATCTTTTTTTTCTAATTTATTTTATCTGTCCTTTATTACCGGTAAACGTGTGTTCATATAGATTTAATTGCTTTCTTTGGAAACGATTACACGATATTATCCATGGTACAAACTACTTGATGATTGAACCTTGATTGCTTCTTTCACAATCACATTCCTTCGTCGATTCATTATCTCGCATGCAACACTTCGCCCCTCATCAACAATTTGTCGATGCGAGAGTGAAAACGGTTTCCAGTCCTCCGCGACTCTCATTCACAACAATTTCGTTTCACATAAAGAAAAATAATACCCGATCGAAAGCTGACGATCGATTACGGTAAAGGAAATCATATTCCTGTAGATTCATTCTTCTTCGTTTCTCCCAAGGTTGAGAATTATTGACCCAGTAATTGAATCTTCATCTGGAACTTCATTTCAATCAAAGAGTACCCTGAATTGGGGGGGGGGGGGGGGGGGGGGTTCATAGACGGTCCTCGAGTTTCAAGGAGACCTTGAGGTGATCTTCAAGGACTGAATCCGTATTCCAAATTTCGAGGAGACCATCTCAAGGTCTCCTTGAAACTCGAGGACTGTCTATAAATCACGCCCTTAGTGTTTGGTTCGGTTTATGGATGGGTGGTTTACAGATATGTTGAGAACAAAAATTATAAAGGCTTTTCATTGGATTTCAAAATTAAATTCTCCTCAATTCAGAATTAATTCAAAGATAATGAGAAGTGAAGAACACGAGTATAGTAATTAGCACAAATTCCAAAAAATCAACGAAATTGATCGTACCGTAACAGAGAGAATTTATTAATTGCGTCGAATACCCGCTTCCTTAAAAGAACACATCTAATTGTGATTATAATACATTTTGCTGATTAGGCTATTAGAGTATAACATTTGGCTTCTATGATGTTGTGTTCTGTAAGGGAGAGCGAGAGACAGAGAAGTTTATTGACTGATGAAAAATAAGTATAAAATGCAAGTAACTGTATCTGATCTAATAATATTATGTGGTACATGGACCTTCAAAACAAAATAATACATGATAATTAGGTACATAATTATTACTTTTCTAAATATAATTCCTTTTCTAATATAAGTTGTGTGATTATAGCTTCCATGTACTATACTAATGTTCCCGTGATCCTACACCTATTTAAATGATATATGATTTATGTGCACACCAACATCACTTCATTATTTATCATCTTTAGTCTTTTAGTTTATTTCAAGTTGTTTTGAGTCTAACTACGCTTCCTAACTGATTGTTTCTCTTAATTTCAGGTAAACTGTTTCATTCTACTCAATCGTGGTTGGTGAGTGTTAATGCGTTTTTTGGAATGAAACCCCATTCTTCATTGTCATTGTAGAACAGCTGTTTGAACTGTGCTCGATGGATTTGATTGAATCTCTTCGATATCTCGTTCAGGAACACAGGTTTTCAAAACCAGCCATGAATTAGTTTCGAGAAAATGATCCCTTTTCTGTTTTTGTGTGTGTTCTGAAACCTAAAATGATAACCTTGCAATCTCTGTAGCCTACATTGTTAGGAGTCAAATCTTAAGCGGGTTAATACAACGCTGAAAATTATTACACAACGGTTTATTATTTTCTGT
>JAEMON010000001.1:35942553-35953546 GCA_030264115.1 Lygus lineolaris | reverse complement strand
GTATGTAAATAGAGGTAACCGGGGGTCCAGGGGGCTTGCCCTTAAATCGGGCGCGGAGCGCCGAGTTTTATTCGATTTTTGGATTCTACGTATCTTGAAACGTAAATCCTCAAATTTTGAGTGGGGGTTAAATTTTTTTTTTCGTGCTCGATTCCAAAGGTTCATTATTGAAGATAATAAAAAACAAAAGCGGAGCCAATTTGACAGTTTAAAATCCAGTGGGTTTTAAGAAATGATGTCAGTTTAGTGACGACCCTTATTGGCGACACGAAGAAAAGGTCCCGAATATGTCCTGAAATAGGATTCAAAGTACCTTGAAACGTAAAACAACAATTATTGTGGGTAACGAGTCTGAAAGTCATCTTCCTCGTTGATTGAAAGTTATTAAACAAAATATTCACATTCATGGAGTTCAGTCGTGAATGAAAAATTTGGATGAGGTATTTTCGGTCCTCAACGGAAATCAATATTTCTCTCTTGAAATATTGATAGAATAAGCGATTCGTTGAGTAATCGATTGGAGCTATCATCAAGGACCGTTCATTAATCAAAAGTTCGAGTATTGTCGTGATTGATGGGAGTCAGTTTTTTTTAGACTTATCCATCCCACGGCGGACGGCTGTTGATTAAATTCGATCCGTTCTGTTGTTTCTGATTCGTATCGATTAATTATTTCTAAGACGTTCAATCTAGCTATGCCGTTGTCATGAACTGAACTGTGGTGGAGCGCGGTATTTCCAAAGTGATAGATTTCCACTACTAGAGGAGATGAATCCACGAGCTGAAGCCACTTCATAATGAATGGTTTCAATCGGCGTCGTTTTTTGTGGCAAACTTCACTGAGTCCTCTTGGTATGCCTTGAGTTGCCCTCGTCGTCCTGAAACCTTCTGCTCCTGGCATTGAGTCGTCCATTTCCAGAAACCGTTAATTCCACTTTTAGTGAAATCGAGAAAAACATGAAAAAGTAATAGCTATCCAAGCGAGTTAAGGCTACAATAATTCTTTTTATAAATCACAAAAAAAAAAAAATAATAATAATGAACCGGTCTGCAAACATTCAAAATGTCACTGTTAAGCAGAATAAGTTATTTCAAATTCAAATTTGGAAACAGCGGGTTTTGGCACAGTAGTGGGTTTTTAGCGGCATTTGATTCTCAAACCCTTTTTCCTGAAAGCCATTTTGCCAATCTCTCAAAATTTGCCCAGTTCCAAAAGCCGCTATTTCGTAAGTTACAGAATCATAACACGCTAAGAGCTCACTATTTGTAGGGTTTTGGAACAGCGTCAACATTTCTTTTCCGTTTTTCGTTGGTTTCTAAAGGTTTTGACTCTGTGACCTTGTCAGAATTGAAGCCGAGGCCATTCTGAATTCAACGATACCCCTTACTCATTTTTTTTCAAAAAATGGATTTAACGGCTTTTGGAAATCGGCGACTCAAGTAGAGTGCACTAGTTACGACATCAGAATGCTGCATACTTGTTATAATACTCTCATATCGGTTATTTATTCTTCCGTGAATACAGACAACCCTTCAGTAAATAACTTCGTATCAAATTATAACCTACTTTCGTAATTATGCAGTGCAACTACTCGTAGATACCTAACGAACTGTGGTTTCAAGTCGTTAACAATCATGTTTCTTCCAACAAGACAGGCACACTACTAACTGTCTTTCTCTTTAGCTCTGAAGGATTGTGAAATTGAAAGAATAGCGAAATGTTACTTAAGTATTCGTAACATACTCGTAATAGTGAGCTGTTACATATTTAACTGGCGACTTTCTACCGAAACTCAAAACCGATTTATAATCAACAAACGTGCTATTGGTGAATGTCGGCCGTTTTGAAAATGTCAACTCTCATTTCTCACCCCTTGGAGATTACTGGCAGTGACGCCAAGGACTAGGAATACATCCTACTTTAGGTATAGTTTAATGAAGCTTTGACTCCGCGTTTTTTGAGGTTTTTGTGTAAATTACCATCTTAAACATATGAACATATGGTACGAGTATATTCGGAATCAGCGTGAAATTTCCCATAGGGATCACCCATCATATCGCTGAAATTGATTCTTTGAAAATTCGCTCATCAACTCATGCTGCATGAATGGAACTTTCTGATCATAGGATAGCCTCATGTTTGATATACTACATAAACTATGGACTTGGGATACCCTATAGGATACCCTCACGTTTGATATATGCTACATATACCATGGACTTTGGTTTTGTTTTTAAATATGGACTGTGTAGGAAATGAAGAGGGCGAGACACCTTCGTCGGGCCATAAATATTTAAAATTACACATTTGAAAAATGTTATGACTGCACTAATAACATTGCCGTCCCTAAAGTCGAGGACATATCCAGGGACTTGTTGGGGTTGATGTTTTCAACTGGGTGTAGGTAAATGAATCGCTGGACGGTTTTCAATTTTATGTGGCACCCTTATCTCCAAAAACGCCATGAAAAAGTTTGGAGTGGAATTGAAATGACCCCTCATCTCCGGGAAAATACTCTGGTAGAAGCAGAAAAATATACAAAATATGCATTTACGGAGTAAGAAAAGCAGTGTGAAGCTCCACGCTTGATGTTTTTCAATTTTTGGCTGAGAGTGATCTTGATTTATGTTTTTATCTTCACATTGAGAAGAACATAACACACTCCATAAATATTCATATGTCTAACATGAATAGAGCTAATTATATCACAACACGGTTGACGGAAGGAAGGTGCGAGCAGTCATTTATTCTGAGTTTGCAATCCGAACTTGTACGTGGTGAAGTCGTTCTATCAGACCTTGCTGCCCTTGAGCCTGCAACTGATCCCCAAAGATTATTCTAGCCTTCACTTAAAAGGAATAGCTCACCCCGAAAGCGTTCGCTCCATTGAAGAAATTATATGAGCTTTCTTATAGCTCCTCAACAATGCGATATACGTCTTGTTAAACGTTATAGCTCTGTTCCTGGTTTATTTTCAATCGAAGGACAAGTTATTGTTAGTAATAAAATAACGCAATAATTGATGTTCGTTATTCCCTTCAGTTCAGAAAACTTATCTGCATAATTATAAATATTCTTACTTTTCTCATTTGTTGTGGTATAATTGTATTACCTCTGAGGACCAATCAACAACATGCGGTCCTTTGGTCATGATTACTTATAAAAACTTATTTACCCTTGCGGAATGCAACGCCGTTTTTCCCGCTTATTTAAACTCATTCGTGATTTTTACTAACACCATTGAAAATTGCAATTATTCAGAATTTGAACATCATTGGCGTTTAGCAACTCTTGTAAGTACCTACCTATGATATTAGAAAAAAATCTGTGAACAGGACGATCGGAGATAGAGAAAGTAAGTAGAAGTTTGTGTGATTAGTGCAGAACTGAAAACATGAACTCCTCGTTCGCTACAACAAAATTAAGGGATGCTCGTGGAGAATAACTCGAAATTCAAAAGGTGATTTCTTGCAAAGATGTTAATGATCCTTGATTTTTCTAGGTGTTTCCTCTTGTTGATTCCTTGTTATCAGTGTACAAGTTATTCAAGCTGTTTTGTCAAGTTGCTGTAATCATTTGGGGACAATAGGATATTGGTTCTTAAAGAATGTGATGGATTGAATTTCTTAGAATCCATTTGGTGTCACAATCGTGAGGTGAAAATTTCGTTTCCTCCAAAATTGAAATCTCTTTCGCGTTTTACCTTTCAGACCTTTCTGATCAAATTTGGTTCCGTGTCTGTCTGCCCACAAATCCTTGTAACTCACAATTGTGCACCACTGTTTCCATAGCCCTTTTGGGTGAAACTTTCAGGGATTGTTCGTATTGAGCCCTAGAGAGTCCACTCTATATATTTCAGCTCTGTCTGCGCATACGAGGTAGCTACGTACCCCACCCACGTGACATACTCTTTTCTCAACTGGCCACTTATAACAAAATCACTGATTAGTTCCTACTGGGTAGTATCCAAAAATCCTCCTAATTGAGTCTACGTATAATAAGTCTACCCGTCGAATGTATCAGAAGGTACACCCGACGTGAAGTTGCACTATATGTCGAGGACACCCGATCAAAACTGAGCGCTTGCCTGGCGGTGATGATACCTAGATCACAAGGTGAGCGGACGTGAGTATACAAAAATTGAAAAATTATCTCGGCCACCATTGGTTAGAGGAACACGGCTGATCTCAAATTATTTCCTTTGAAATTCTCTACGATTTGTATCTGGGTGTGTTCTTGTACCGGGTTCTTTGTTGAGTCAATAGTTACCACTTTAGTTTATAAATGTTGAAATTAAGCCATTTGGTCCTGTTATTTGGATCAAACAGCATGTTGTAAAATAAACCCCCAGAAATCATCTCTGCAGACAAGTATCTAATAATTTAATTGTTAGATACTAGTCTGGTATAATTTATCGGTCGAGTGAGGTATTTTAGAGGTGAGGTTCCTATCTCAAATTCATTCCGTTTCCGGAGTTTCTGGAAAGTCGAGCTTGGAGTTAGAAACTTCACAAGACAATTCAATGGCTGCAGTTGGAACCGTGTCAACATACAGTTGAGCTTGCAGTTGAAACCTTATCATTAAGGTCGGTGCTGCAATTTGGTCATTGTTATAAGGCTTCTTCGCCCGGGTGTATCACTCATATACTCTGGGTGTACTCGTTTACATGCCCTTTCGCTTTCTGTATTTACTTATACAATTCCCCCATCGGAGGCCAACATGGGAGGGGTAAACTTCCCAAATCTTTCGACAGCCGTTTCATCCAACTGGAGGGGAGAGATAGGCAACAGTCGTCCTTCCCTTGTCTCTCGTCCCTCCACTGAAGAGCAAAATGATTTTAGATTTGTGTGTGTGGAAAATTGAATTCTATATTTAGTGTTGGGACGGAGCTGCCCCTCTCTAGCAGACTTTATAGAGCGTATTAATTTAGAACCGTTCACGCCTCAAGTCCTTTCTGATGGACCTCCGCTCCACACCCCGTCGACTTCCCCTCTACGTGACGCCTCTGATTCTATCTGTTGCATTTATCCTCACAACCCGCTCTTCTCATCCTCCTCCACTTCTCTACTTCCACCATGGAATGAGTCTGATCCTTCGGACCTCCCCAAGACCTGATTACTCAAGTCAATAAATGTGCCAGTTCCGGTTTTACTGCACTAATTTCAATCAAGTTATTATTTCACGTCATCATCTTAGACGCTTCCCCCATTCATTGATCTTAGATGCATGTCAATTCAGTATCCAATGGTTAGTTATTAGGTCATGGTTATAATTTGTATATCAATGGTTCACGATGTTCAGGTATTGAGGGAAAAAGCAGCAGAGTATTTTTTGTCAGCCCATCTTTTGACCCTAGAATTTATTAGAGGACCCAGTGGTCAAGAGTGATGTTCATGCGTACCTACTGTTGTTGATTTTAAAATGTTAATATCTGACTGGTGCATACGGCATTTTGCTTCCGAATAGACTGCAAGGTGGGGAGATTCCTGATCCTATGGTGGAAAATCAAGGTTACGTACGAGGGTCTCTGCTATAAAAGTGAATTATTAATTCCGAATCAGTGTAGACGTCAGAAGTCTTTAAATACTCCCAGAGATGTCGGGCGGGCCGGGGACGGATAATGGCCATTCTACGGGGTGACGGTGTCAACGCAACTATTTCAAATTTAACTGCCGGTCCCCGCTGGATTTAGACGAGCTTACAATCTATCCAACTGGCTCTAGATTTATAGTGGAAGAGAAATTGTTTAGAAAGAGTACGTTTGAGGGGGCCCCAAGGAGGTTGTGAGGGACATTTAAACAGAGTTGTAAAACATAGGAGGCCCCTGAGGGGTCCGAGGAACAGTGTAGAGCGGAGCTCGCCACTTACACATTCATTACTGAGCATCTCAACAGACGGACCAGCCTCGTATTAAAGAGGCTGGAGCTGCCCCTCTTGTCCACGATGCCGATGCCCACCGAGGCTCGCTTCCATCCGAACCTTAAACATATGCTAAACATACAACAGCCACTCGCCAACGTCGCTTCTCGTCTGGTGGGATCGCATAGTTTTCATGTCTGATATCGTCGAGGAGTTCGAAACACTGTAACTCATCAAGTTTGTTCCAAGCAAGAAGTTTCAGTCAAAAAGTAGATGTTTCTCAAGGTCAGAGTTTGGGTTGACTTTCGACTTGACCTGAACTGTATTAATACCTCACCTCCTCCGTAGGGTTGATAAAGTTCATGTTGACCTGGTACTTGTAACAGGATTCCAGTTCTTATCAGCAAGTGAACTTGATCTCAAACCTTTTTCAACTTCGTTGACCATCAGTATGCAGTTACTTCTGCGCAGATAAAATGTTTGACCTAACAAGGACTCACCTATGCTTGAAATAAACCTATAGTTTCACATCAGTCAGAATCGAGTACAAAATGGTGGTTTGGGTAATGTATCAATGCTAGATCGAACAATCCCTGTTCTTGCTCCACATTCGAATGATGTTGGATCTGCAGTTTTACCAATCTTGAGCTTCATCCCGGCTAGGAAACAGACAAGGAAGCAAAGATGGTGATGCACGCCAACAAGTTGTGGGGCCAAGCGACAACCCCCTCTGTAGACCGTAGGTGCCAACCACCCAAAGACATTACTGACAAGTTTGCTCGTACTGGAATCCCATAGAAGCTGATAGTCATCGTCGGAAACGAGTGGAGGTATGTTTTCAAGGTGTGTGTTCCCCGCTCGAAAGTCATAAATGTTGGAGAAACATCGGTTCTATTCAACAGATGTAAATTTGGGAAAAAACTACCCCCACATTAGTACTTGGCAAGAGTCTGAGTTTGATGAGACTTGATTCCTTGTATGAGGAAACTTTCGAAAGCGCATTTTGAGAAAACGGCCTCCAAAGTGTTCACCTTTTGCTTTCTCACTACCGAAAGTAGGAAGCTATGTATTCGAGCAAGAAATATAAAAAAAATTGTGCCCTCCTAAATCAAAATTTCCATTTGCTTTTTACGTTTCAGAGCTTTCTGAACAATTTTGGTTTCGTGTCTATCGGTCTGTGGTCAATTCCTTGTCCCTGGCAAAACTATTGGAAGTTTCGGTCCGAATTCGATGAAACTTGGGATTCTGCGGTTTAGCCCAGTGACGGTCCCCTATGAATTTCATCGCCATCGGACTATAAGTACCGTGAGCGCATGCATGAATTTCCTGAAACTCCGGTATCTCAGTTCCAAATCGACCTATTTCGCTCAAATTTGAAGGGTAGTTGGGGGCTGATTTCAAGACTTTCGTCACGATAGGATGAGTAATAGCTACCGCGCAAGCACAAACATGATATTTGTTGTCATAGGCGTAGCTGCGGAACTACTCGACCAATTTCGCTGAAATATACCCTAACTGATTCTATACGTCCATGTTACCAGAGTGAGGAAGCTATACTGCCTACCCAACTTTGGCAGAAGGTTTCTCAATCAACCCTTTCTGATACCTTTTACACTACTCCTCACAAAATTTCGATATCTCCAACAATTTTCAAATATAGACTTTTATTATCACAGGATATTATTAAGATTTCAAAAATGTTCCGAGCTCTTTTTCCACTTACAGCCTCAATGAATTGTATATCGACATTCGTAATCCCCAATAGGTTCTACAAATTCATAAAAATTATTATTGATGAAATCGTATCGTAATACGGTTCTCATGATGATTCGGATGTAGAGTTAAAGTGTTAATAATTAATTTTTTATGCCTGGAATTATTCTCAAAATTTGTACATAAGGGGGAAAAATTCAGTGAGCTACAAAGTAGCTTATGGTGGTACCGGAGGGGTTTGAAGGGAGGGGTTTTCCAAACTTTTCTCAGCTAATAATTGTATTTCTGTTTTAAAATTTGGAATTTGATTACAATAGTTGACAGCTCCTTATAACGTATAGAAATTTAAATACTGTATTAAATAAAAATAAAAAGTAGGGTGGACAGCGTAGCTTCCTCAATTTTACAGCATGGACGTATAGAATCAGTGAATATTTCATCGAAATTGGTAGAATAGTTTCGGAGTTACGCCTAAGAAACCTAGTTTCAAGTTTGATCGTACGCAGTAGCCATTACTGATCCAATTGTTAGGAAATTTATAGGCAATCGTCTTGGAGCCAGTGCCCAACTACCCTACGAATTTGAGCAACATCTGTCCATGAGGAACTGAGAAATCGTAGTTTCAGAAGATTCATGTTTAAGCGCATGCTCACGCGCTACTAGTGGTCTGATGGCGATAGAATTCCGTTTAGGGGACCGTCTAAGGACTAATCCGCACAATCCCTGAAAATTTCATTGAACTCGAACTGACTGTTAGTTGGTACAGTTTCGCTCGGGACTAAGAATAGACCACTGACAGAACAAAAAGAAGGATTTGGAAAAGGATATGGTTATACGATATGATAATATGGGATATGATGGGAGGGTATGGGATATGATAGGAGGATGTGGAGTATGGTAGGAGGACATGTTATATGATTGGAGGATATATGGGATATCGAGTAGGATATGGGATATGATTGGAGGATATGGAGTAGGATATAGGATATGGTAGGAGGTTATGAAGGATATGGGATATTGTGGGAGTTTATGGGACATGATAGGAGGATATGGATGATATGGGATATTATGGGAGGATGTGGAATGGGATATGGTAGGAGGATATGTGATGGGTAGGAAGATATGGAGTAGGATATGGGGGATATACCTATGTGATATGATAGGAGGATATGGAGTTGGATATGGAGGATGAGGGTATGATAGGAGTATATTAAGTAGGATATGGGGGATATATGGGATATGATAGGAGGATATGGGATATGGTAGGAGGTTATGGAGGATATGGGATATTGGGAGTTTATGGGATATGATGGGAGGATATGGAGCAGTCAATAATCGACAGATTCATTTATAATCCTCCATAGAATCATTTCTGTCATGGTGGATGATGGTCCCACTCATTTCTCCTCGATGTTTATGATTACTGTTTACCTTCGAAAAATACAATATAATTAGCGTTTGGCTGGGGAAGAAACCGCTGTTAATAGTATAATCGGTCGGTCTGCATGTTTTTGTTAGGCAGAGCAGAGCAGTTCGGTTGAGTGAGCTCTTGGGAGCATTTCTAGTTATTATATCTCGAATGGTCTTCAAGGTCTCAGGACTGGAGGGAATGATGTCTATATTTACGTGGAAACCTCTGAGAAGGTCGGAGCTATGGGAGATGCTATATGGACGGTCCGAGCGCAATATAGTTGGTAAATAGAGGTGTGGTACGCAAGAGCAGGTCGTGCGCTGGAGGGGAGGGGAGGGGTGGGTGATGAGGGGATGGGAGGGGGTACCAGGAACGGGGTGGCGAACCGGAGCGGCGCAGAAGGGCGGGGTGAACCGTTCTTTTTCTTTTTCCTTTTTTTCGGATAATAGCAGGGAGGGCCCCTGGGGGGGAGGGGAGTGCTGAGGGGCCGAGGGGGGCATATCAATTATAATGTAGAGAGCGGCCGGCACCGGTTGGGGGGGAGGGAGGGGGGGATCCCCGGCCAACCAGACACTAACAATGGAACCGTCGTTCCCCATTAGCGGGGTCCCCTTCTGCAACAGTTCTATTACCCCCTCCCCTCACAGCCTCCCCTACTCCCCCTCCCATCTCAGCCTCCCCTAACCCCCCTTCTCCCTCCACCACCCCTACCCTTCACATAATTAGCGGGATGAGGTCGGTACCTACATAATACATCTAGTAATTCGAGCCATCATCGCCAAATTAGCAGCTGACACATCTCTGTAGCCTCCAGCATCCTTCGCTGTACAATATGATCAACAGAGGAACAACAACAACAACGAGAATTATTTGTGAACTATTTGTATGAATTGTTCGCGTGGTATTCAAAATGCAAAACAACATCGCTTCATCTTTTCAACATCAGTAAAATATCATTCACTGAAAAATTAAGGCTCGATCTGGGGATCTTAAATCTTGAATACATTAATTTTCAACTCTATGGAATTTTTTATCATTTCTTGGTTAGATACAACCATTTTTTAAAAGCAATTTTCTATCGTTCACATCCATTTGAAAAGACGAATCTAATTACAAACCGTTCCTTCCACATTTGATCCCACAATGAGGAATGGACATGGGTCGGAATTTGCTATTTTTGGCCTCAGAATCGGATCCAGCCCGAATCGGAAAACCCTTAAGGCCTATTTACACGAGTAGAGTAAACGGTAGAGTGCAGTGGTAGAGTAGAGTGCCCTACTGGTACTCTACTCGTGTAATCGTTTTCAGTAGAGTAGAGTTCACTCTACTGACAAGTAAACGGTAGAGTAGAGTGCTCTACGACCGTGGTAGAGTGACTCTTCTGTACCGTCTCCCCCACCACCAGAAATTGGACTCTTCTGTTCACTCGGCTGCCTACTCTACAATGTAAACAGTTTTGAGTAGAGTCGAGTGAGCTTTCATTTCATTATTTCTTTCATTTCTTTCGATATTATGATGGTGGCCGTTACCTTTTATGCGTACCGTATTTTTCAATTCATGACAGCCGTATACCTAGTGTTTTTGTAACTGCTTTCGAATTGCAGGCTCAATTTATGGCTACCTACTATGTTTGACTTTTTACAGTTAAACCCTACTTTGAAGCATGTGAACAGAATATTTGTCGTACTTAAAAAAAAATAATAAATCCTGTGGACATGCATAAATACACAGCCTCCAGGAATGAAATTGGGAATCGCCGGTTCAGAGACCTTGTACTGCCGAAGGGTACGGAAGTTGGTGCCTGTGGCAAGGTAGTCCAATGCCACCTCTAACATTACTCTCGAGCTTATGGCATCCCTCATTACGGTGTACTGACGTCGGATCAAGGGCGAAACAACTTCCAACAACTGTTTGAATGCCTGGAGAGGCATCTTCATTGCAAGAGTGTACTGTTGTGGGTCTTCAAACATGAGTTCTTTCAGCAGAATGGCTGATGCTCCGTGGGTTTC
>JAEMON010000001.1:35912169-35926539 GCA_030264115.1 Lygus lineolaris | reverse complement strand
CCCCCCCCCCCCCCCCCCCTTGATTCCTATGTTTAAAATGGTAATCTACCACATAAAACCCTCAAAAACACGTTTTTTGATCCTTAATTTTCAAAAATTGAACCCTTGGAGTACTCCAAAACTCTGGCCATCGAACTCATCCTTTCTTTTGTTATCATTGAGTTTTAAAAATTGTTCAGGATTTTTTAGATCGATTCCAGGGTCAGATTTCGTCTGGAGTGACACATATTATAATATAGGTATGAAAAAAATCTTCAAGAATCGTTTTAGAATGGGTAGAATAGCTAAAACGGATTTCCATGGAGAAAATTTTTAAAATTTTGCATTATTGAAATTTCGAAGCCTCAGATGTGCTTTGAAGTCTTCGAAAATTCGCTAATGTAAATTCTAGCAGTTTTTGGTGAATGGAAAAGTTGTTTTAAATAGATATTTTTTATTGGAACATATTGGTCTGGGCTTACCGAATAGGTAAGTATTTGAAACATGGAACTGCATAGGTACCACACCGTATCTGAATTAGAAAGAGTTGTTCTCATAACCTATTTAAAAAAAAATCACAAATAAGAATTATTTCGGGATTTTTATATATCAAAATCGGGTTGGAAATAAATTCAAGTAAGAGTTGAGTAGGTATACTTATTTTTTGGGTTGAAAAATAAAAGTCGTTCTCACTTTTTAACGTAATTATTCAGGAAGACTGAAGTTGTGAGAGTATAAGAATACCTACTTGCAAGACCCTGAGAATCCCTGTTTATGAAATTATGTGTCTGTTGAATGTAAGTTCGTGCATCGTTCGAACTTGCATGGGTTAGAATTTTGCATTTTGAACGTCAAAATCTGATTCAGCGCCCTTCACAACGCCATGGTGACAATTCAGCTGGAAATTATTTTTATTGGAAATGGGTTGAAAGGGCGCAAAAAGGTTGCCCGCGCAGTCAGGAGGGGAGTTGGTGACGTCAGTTAGGTTCGAATTACAAGACTCATTTTCGGTAACTTTCAATCGTCGGATACCCCTCATGTAGCATCTTTTTGGAAAGCCCTAATTAAGATCTTTCAAATTGCAAAATCAAAATTAACCATGCAAGTTCCCTATTGGCTGTTAGCTATTAGGTACAATAGTCGTGAATTCGGTCAACCTGAGTTACGGTGATTTGGTGACCTTGTATATTCAACTGAAAAATATTTTTGTTCGTGATTTAAACCTAACACATTGGTTGACCTGCGTGGACTTCTGAGAAAAAATTCATTATCATCAAATGTTGG
Source organism: Lygus lineolaris (assembly GCA_030264115.1). Taxonomy (NCBI): domain Eukaryota; kingdom Metazoa; phylum Arthropoda; class Insecta; order Hemiptera; family Miridae; genus Lygus; species Lygus lineolaris. The sequence continues at coordinate 35,925,276 of JAEMON010000001.1, read as the reverse complement.
CATACGATTGACTAATGCTCAAGTGATTGATGCATATATATTTACTCACCTTAAAACATTGATCTAAATGATGACCTAAATGATCTAAATGACGGATCGAAAATTGATGTACAAAAGTTCTTATTGATTGCTAACAAAACGATGGCCCAGTGGAATGAGAACAGTAACAGGTACCTAGTGGATGTAGCCTTTACTTGCTATAAGATCTGGAGTAGGTAGTTACTGAAATAGTGATGATTCTGTCAGTAATTTTTTTCGTTCTACTCCCACTGTTAATTTATCATCATTTTCTGGCCAATGAGACGCAAGTACCCCATAAATAATTTCGGAGGAGATCAGTCTTTTGTTCGGAAGGAAATAGTAGTAATCATCGGCGGGAGAACGTGATTCATATCTTGGCAAAGTTTCAGGAACCGTTTAGCCTTGTCTCCCACCCATTCTGTAGCCGAAATGAATAAATAAATTTAGTCAATCGCATGGCCCCCTTCTGTTCGAATCACCTACTAATGTCAAGTAAATTATTATCAAGCCTTTAAGCCTAGTCCACCTGTTGATGATCTCTTAGTGAATCACATAAACATTGTTTTGTCTTTAATGGGGAACTTGCATGAGTCTTGAATTCTCTCTTTGGTTGGCCGTTTCCTGTTATTTGGGGCTGGAAAACCAAATTAGGAGCATGGAAAGAATATTTAGTTCTTTCTAAAACTAGAAAACTGATTGAAATCTCAGTAGAATGAAAAAACAGCTGCCGGCCCGCCAGAACCTAACTGACGACACATAAGCAAAAAAACAATAGGTAGCGCTAAATTTGACTGGCTTTCAACCGATTATACAGACGAATCGAATGCAAAAGTTGAATAGTTGCAACGAAAAACAAAATCAAAAAATTACGAGATTCTTTCTAACCTGATCAGAAAGTAACCACAGTTTGAGCACGGATTCGGCCAGTCTGTCTGGAGCTGCGAACCACATGGAAGTAGGAAGACGTTCCTACTTCCATGCTTATGACATCAGTTAGGTCTGGGCGGGAATGTAAAACTGTCAAATTTCAATAAATTCTTTAAATTTATAAAATCACTTTTCCCGCACAACGCCTTTGTTTTTGTTCCTTTTTGGTAATTTCTTTTCAGAAGAAAAATAGAAAAATACCGTGCAAGATCCCCATTGTCATAAAGCCTTTAGCCCTAGTCTTGAGAAACCTTTGTTCTTAAATCGTTCCAATGTACGTCAAATCAGGGTGTATGAGTGGCCATGTGGGTTAGCATGCACGGTCACGGTCAGTCTGAGCCCAGCAACCCTCGTCGCGTACCATTGCACTGAGTTAATGAGAAGCCATGAGCGAAATGATCGAGAAAAAGAATAATCCCTGATCCTCCTGAGAGGACAGCCGATCACGTCCTCGACGTTGGACATTTCAGTCGGGACGTAAAGCCCCAACTTGAAATGGTTGCTTAGGTACTTTACTTTTTTCATTTCTAAGAAAGGATCTCATTGTGAAGTACAGGAGACTCATGCGCGTGTAAGATTTTGTTAAGGAATTTTTATATATTTTTAGGGATTTCCGGAGGAATATTTTTGGTGGTTTGACTGTTTTTGTAACATGCGAGATGTTCTGTGTAAAAAAAAAAAAAAATCCAAAAACCATTTTCTATTTTTAGTTCTGTGGAAGAAGGGGGCATAGGAGTGTCTGCGAATTTCTTGAATCAAGACGAAATTACGGAGTAGATAATTCATTAGGTTTTTTCATAAATAGGTAGGTATACAATGCATTTCCAAGGTTTTGGTGTGATGATGTGAAAACATTGAAGCTCGATATCTCGAAACAGTATTTTGGTCTATACCCTTTTATTCGAGCTCTCGCTCGACCTTTGGACTTCAATAGCTGCTGGAATCAACTTGGGCTGAATGGCGATTTGGCACTGGCATAATTCAATTCGATTAGCAATTCTCAATTGTGCCTTCATTTCTTCCCCGTTCAACCCTTATGGGGTACAGTATAGTTGTGGGTGGTCTCATTCGATTCCATACTTTCAAACTATCAAAAACCGTAAGAAAACCCCGTACTTTGCTATTGAATGTTCGCGGGCTAGGGCATTTTGAAAATGGCTTCCTTCAATTTTGCATCACCTTGAAGAGCAGGTTGACAGTATGTAACACAGTTAAAGTGCACCACAAAAAATAGGACCTGCATGGCAGTTTTTGGTACCTAATCTTCCTCCTGTAGATTCGAAGAAATGCGGAAGGCAACTTTCTGCTACTCATCCTCTTCACTAATTATGAGGGAATTTAATTTTTTTTCACATGGTCGATCCCATAGGTTAATTATTGAAGTTATTTAACCAAAAATGCATTGCAAGACGGTAGGTACAATTTCTGATCCCTCGGTTCTCAACAGACGGTTTCGTGGCGAATCCGCTTTGTCCCTTGTAGCTGTGTAGGTGTATATTTGGGTATATTTAATAGAACGAACCTCTCCCATTCATCCGTTTCTGAGAATCTAATTGGAAGAGAAGGTGGATGATCTTCTTGGAACGCCTCGTGGCTTTTTTCAACCCTCTCGCTTGGGAGTCCATCATTTCTGCACCGCTGAGTTTTACTTTAATTTTCCGTATTTTTTGTTTCTGGTTCGATTGGTCTCGTACTTGTCAGGTGAGGATGAGCGCATCCCTCCGTTCGAATTTCCAAGCCAGAAAGAACCTGGTTGAGATGGTCCTGGAGCACGCTGAATCCTGAAGACAAAGAAAGGAACCTTGAGATATTCTAATTATCTAGTTAAGTAAACGATGGATGGAACCCTGGATAGGCCTGAATGAGCTGTAAGCGTATCCCCAGTACCCTGCTATTTTGTAACGGTCACTGGCAGATTATTCCCAGAAAATGGGGTTCGACAAATTCAGACAGTAACATTATGGTCATCTTAATAACAGTACGAGCACCAATTGTGTTCGCTGTAACTGTCCATTAACGTAGGAACACCCGTTGTTTTCATATGGAACGTGGTCGGTCACAGATTCCTAAAATGCTAATTGCTGTCGTTTCATAGTTTTATTACCTCTGCATTTTTGATACCTATTTGTTTGGATCGTCAAAATCACGGTTCTGATACTGATGGGATTCTGAAAATCCACAATTCTGGGAAAAAGTTTGGTAGATCCTGTACTGTAATTGCTCCGTGGACTATTAGCCGCGAGCCCGGCCATCAACCGGTGGGAAATACTTATCAACCTCCGTCGTTTGCCCACAGTTATTGGTATTGGAGCTCTTCCTAATCACCTCTTACCTGGAACCATCTTCTATTACGAATCCAATCCAAGAATGTGCTGCGTTGTTGGATTCAGCAATTATCAAGCACTAAAACGGGGTTTTGCCATCTCTTGCAAGATTTCTTTCACCGGTGAACAAATTGTATTTCTTTCAATTCATTTCATCAGCTTGTGAAAGTATTCCGGCATAATGGGAGTTTAGATGCAATTTGTGCCGTAGTAATCGAAACGTGGTTATTTTTCATTCAATAAAAATTGGAGGGTCTCTTCGAGAGCTTTCCAAAAATGAGCTACTAGAAGGGTATCCGATGATCGAGAGTGGGTCCTGTTAAACGGAAGTTTTGACGTCAACCACCCTGACCCCGCCTAGAGGGTTACCTCAGCGCCCGTAAGTTCGTACGTCGTGCGTTCTCTTTACACCTGTTTTATGACCGAACCTGATGGAGCTTCTTTGTTGACTAGCTGGTCAACCCGAGCGTTGCGTTGCACAGGGCAGTAGTGATCTGAGACAAAACCCCTAACTACAATCAAAATTCGAGTGATTTTGGACTCATACCGTGAGTATGGCGGGGGTACAGAAATATCAGAGGCGGCTGGTCAGGTTAAGCCTATAGGCTAACTTTTAAAAAAAGTAGAAGGGAGAATTTAAAAAAGTTTAAATATTGTTATTCATTTTCTTAGGGCTTCATTTTCATAATCGTATGAGAGCCCAACATTACGTTCATTGTAAACTGCACGAGATAGCAACATTTAAGAAGTTAGAAAAGAACGTGAAGAGTTGCGTAGGATTTATTTTTTCTCATATCTTGTAGAAGCTTGGTGAGTTTGATGTAAAACTAAGTAAATAACGATGGCAGTTTATTTCCAATGGTCATTGTACGTCTTCATCAATTCAGTGGTAGGTCTGTTTATTTTACGATCAATACAAACAGTTTTCTTTTAAATAGTATGGTACCTAATTTATAAAACGAGCAGTAGGCAGCTTTCTTGTTTTTCGTTTATACCTAAACTCATCCCAAAATGACCATTTCACTTACTCTTTTAATTTGCCTATCTATCTCAGCTATAGGATAGTGATTAGTGATAAATAAGTTATCCAATTTCGCTTTAGTCGAGTTATAGTACTGTGTAGAAGTTGAGTTAGGAGCTGTATATGCGTGGTTATACATAAGGTTTCGCTTGAAATGTAAGAAGGAATAAAACCATTATATGAGGACAGCTGCATTTCCTCACCCTTCAACACATGAAGTTCGATCTAGTTTTAGCATGTGTGACGTCTGAATTTCTAGCGTCTTTTGTGAGGTGAATTTTCCCTTACAAAATCGGATTTTAAACTCGTATGAACGTCTTGGACCTTTCTGAAATAAATTTGGTTCCGTGCCTGATGTCTGAATCCTTTCGAAGTATTCATCCGATTTCGATGGAATTTTCAGGGATTGTGCAGGTTGGTCCTCAGAAGGTCCCCTATAACTCTAGGCTTTCTCGGATCAATGGCAACCTATGCACTTACGAGGAAGCTACGTGCCACACCCACTTGGCAGCAGTTTTATGATTTCCACAGAAGAGTTACCTATTGGTTGATTTGGTTTGTATCCGCTTGACCGAGCTCCCGGGTTGAGCTGAAAATTTGATATTTTGTTTTCTGTTGTTAAACGTCAAATTTGTATATTTTCAAACGTAGCTCCAAGTTCTCCTAAAAGCTCTCAATATCTGCTCGAGTTTGATGGTGAGCTTGATTACTTTTGCATTATTCTTCCGTCGATAACTTTCTTTTGCTTCAGATACGAATTTCTTTACAATTAATTGGGGTTCTTTAAATCTTCTTCAATAAGGTTCGATATTGACCTGTTAATAATCATAATAAGTAGACCTCGGATGACGTTGTAGTGATTAAGAAACATTAACTAACTACTCGTGTAAACTATGACTGGTATCGGCTATTTCTTATCTGGCGGGCTTGCTGTTGCATCGGCTTATCCCTGCTACTCTGAGGCATGAAGGTGCCTATCTCTGTAGAGGCCACATCCATTTGAGAAAATGAACGTAGTAATATTATTAACCCATGTTATAAAAAAAAAAAGACGATTTACGTCCTCGTATCTGTCAAGGTGTGAGATAGTAGCTGGAGAGTATAGACATTGTGTTTTCTGTACCATGAATTTATTCATTGTCTGTTAATGGGATTGGGTGATGGAAAAATATTTCCCCTGTTAGTCGTTGCTTTTTAATTCGCGACAATTGTACATTGAACCCACAGGAAGGGACTCCACTGTAGGCCTACGGTGATAGTGCACAAATTCACGCGATTACTACTGACAACACCAAACTAACTATATTATGATGCCTACACTACGCCTGACATACACAAATAGGTCGTTGAAAGGGATCCGATACTGGATTTGGTTTTGGATTGCTCAGTAGATATAGGGCTTCAAATTCGTGTCTTCTGAGTTGATCGTCTCCTGTTGATTTTGACATGCTGGATCCAGAATGGTTAGTAATTCAGTGTTTTTGGGACGTGGTCGACCTCCTGGGGCAATTAAATTATATTCGTCACTGGTCAGCTGACCCTTTAATTTAAATCAAAAGAATATTTCTGTCATGTTTCCCCATCCATGTACTTACATTACTGTGTATTGTCCTTTTTATTCTGTGTTTGTGAGAGAACTTCAATGATTCAAGTGGAGCGGCCGGCGATGAGATGATGGGTGGCTGATAATGGTGGAAGGGCGGAAGAGAAAAACGATTAGCGAGTGTTAACAACGGCAACATCAACAATGTTGTTTCTGATGATGCAAATGGCCGCAGCTCGTCATGGAACTCTGCGCTAATTAGGACCCTAATAAATGTATATAAAAACCTTGCGTACATAAAATTTCATGTGTGCAGTTGTGAAGTAGCACAGCTGACTCATAAACAGGAAGGCTCGTTGTTATTAGTCAATTAATAACCCATCTGACATGTAACATTGACTACGAAGACCCGCAAGGCTGTATCAATAATATCTTTTCTCCACTGAAAACCGTATTGGAGTTTTTCATTAAGTATTACCGCTTGGAAAAAAAAGAAGGAACGTGAAATTTCAGTTTGTTGGACGTCCCTGAGTAGCAAGACTGGTCCGTCTAGGTCCGAAAAGGAAAATTCTCTGGCTGAGATAAAAGAACCATTAGAAATCCGTTTCAGAGCATCCTGAACCCGAATCGTTGAGAGAAACCAAAGGTGCCCGTCTGGGTGTCACTATGTATGTGTGAGATACAGAATCGTGTGTGCTCTTCCCGGGTCTCCATTTTTCAACAGATTTTCGTGGTTCTTTTTCCTTTTCGATCCAGAAATCTGTTCAGTCATGCTCACCATCGCCAGAATTTCTAAATTTCAAAACGGGTGCTTAGGTAGGTACCTAACTGCCGAAAAGCGTGCAATTTCGAAACACTATTTTGTGTTATGCCAAGTTCTGAATGCTCAACCAAGTTGCGTGGTACTTCTTTTGTATACTTCGTCAGTTTTCATCGTTTCGGTAATTTTATTGGGGGGTGACAACGAAAAATCACTAGATTTTCACTATTTTTAGAGTGGGGAGCCATACTCATAAATCATATGACTTTATGTTAAAAGGGTTCACTCATAGGATTTCCCGATTTTCATGAACTATTTTTATGTCACTCTGGTTCTAGAAAAATGGTGACACAGCGTCGGCCACTAGAGTGGGTCTTCATAGGCAGTTCATTTGAGGTATTTCTCCTTGAAATTCAGAAGAAAGATTAAAATAAACGTCAAGAAGTGCCCGTGAACATTATTGGCGTCATCACCGGCGTCGTGGTGCCACGACGTCACCAGTGGGTGGCGCCACACGGAATTAGTCTTTGTTGGATATAGTTGATCATGCATTTTCAGACGCTGATTGTTTTTGGAACTTCATATTATTATGCCGTGCTAGATATTAAGACGACACCTTTCTAAAACCAACCACCTGCGTTGCAAATATTATGAATGATCTTCTTCAGATGAATGATTCTCGAGTCCTCATTTCAGACTTATAGTGTTGGCTATCGTTTGGAATAGCCCAATCCAATTTGAAGGTACGATTCCTGTAATGCATGGCTGAAAAAACTATTTTGTATCAAGTAGGTACTACACAAATTGGAGTAGCCACTCAAGCAGGATAGATTTTTCAAGTAACAAAAAAAATTGAACCACAAAGAAAGAATGAAAACCATGAAATTCATTATTATGAGGCATATTTGCTGTTCCTGATTTTGGAGGTCCCAATTAGTTTGTTTTCTTCAATTATACGTATTTAGAATAAAATCATACTGAATGTTTTGGTCCGCTGAAACATTTCTCCGAAGGACGGCAAGTGGTCTTGAACACGTTCTCTTGAAAATCAAAACGATGGGTGGAGTTGCATCCTTTATTGCGATGCCTGTCTTTGTTAACATTCGCATTGTGAATCCGAGCGAAATTTCGATGCCCTCAGGCTGGTGGTTTATTTTATTTTTGGTTATTCGGTGAACCTCGCGGTCAGGTCGTAAATATCATCGGCTGCCATCCTCCTATCAAACCTTCACCGCGTCTCCCTTTGATCGGCTCGTCGCTCCAGCAGACGTGGGTGGTGCCAAGGAAATCGGGTTTCTGCGTTTGAAGACTCTTCAGAGCTGTAACCACCATCCACCATCAGGACGTGGAAATGGGTTGTGAAGCACCCTCGTTCACCCTTCGTCTCTTTATCTGAATTTTGTTTAGCTGTACGGTGAAGTGATTCGTAAACCTCTATGTGGTTATGTCGGGGTGGAAATATTTTAATCGATGATTTTTCTCCAAATAAAACTAGCGACCTACGTATTTTTCACTTGTAGGTAGATTTAAAAAAAAAATCTGAAAGTTTAAAATTTCTCGGAACTATGCTATTTAGGAATAAGCACCACGATGAACCAGATCATTTTTTGATCAATCCGTCTAATCGGTATGCATATTTACAAAGTCTGCCAAGTTGGGTGGGCAATATAGCTTCCTCACTTTTGTAACATGAAGGTACCTATAGAATCAGTTAGTGAACATTTCACCGAAATTGGTCGAGTAGTTCCGGAGTTATGGGTATGAAAACACATTTCAAGTTATCACATGCGCAGTAACTATTTCTGATCCACTCGTGGCGCAATTCGTAGGTGATTGTAAGCCCCCAACTACCCTCCGAATTTAAGGAACTCGGTCCATTAGGAACTGAGGAACAGGATGTTTCAAGAAATTCACGTTTGCGCATCCCAACACGCTACTATTGGTCCGACTGCGATGAAATTCAAAAGCTACTGTCTAGGGTCTAATCCGCGTAGTCCCTGAAAATTTCATTGAAATTGGTCGAGTAGTTAAGGAGTTACGCCTGTGACAACTACCCTCCGGATTTGAGCGAAATCGGCCCATAAGGAACTGAGAAATCGGAGTTTCAGGAGATTCAAGTTTGCGCTACTAGTGGTCCGACGGCGATGGGATTAATAGGGACCGTCACGGGGCTAACCCGCACAATTCCTGAACATTTCATAAAAATCGGACCACAACTTCTTATAGTTTTGCCTGGTGGTACAAGGAATTGACCACTGACAGACAGACAGACCGACAGACAGACCGACAGACAGACGGACATACTGAAACGTAAGAAGCAAGTGGAAATTTTGATTTTGGAAGACACAAATGTTTTTCATTCCTTCCGTGAATGCATAGCTTCCTACCTTCGGTATTGAGGAAGCAAAGAATTGGTTGGCATTAAATACTAATGTTACTATAGCTCCCTCACTTTTTATTCTAACGTGGACGTATCTAGGGTGTCCCACGAGACAATCCCCCTTCCTGTTTTCCTGAGGAAGTGAGTTACAAACAAATTTCAAATTGTCGGTATTTCCTCCTAATGGTAACTTCCCCATAGTAAGCGAATATTCGAAGAAAATGAAGCTATTACAATGGCTTTAAAATTTTAGTAATGCAAAATGTAAAAAATTGTATCCATGGAAATCCGTTTCAGACCATGTTTGGAGTACTCCAAGAAGTCAAATTTTGAAAATGTAGAGTCAAAAATCGATTTAAAAAAATGTGTTTTTAGAGGTTTTTGGTGTAAATCACCATCATGAACATGGGAACATATGGTATATTCGGAATCAGCGTAAAATTCCCTATACGAATCACCCACCAAATCATATATCTATCATATCCAGAAAGTAACGGTTTATTGGCATATTTAACTCCATATTTAATCGAGCTCCTAAATAAGATTGTACTTAGGCTCAGAGTAGAGAAAGAAGTAGGTAGGTAATCAAAATCTACGTCGAGATATCACCAAGGAATGCAAAATACTATGAAAGCTATAACCACCTAGTAACATAAATATAGTAACATAAGATATAACCAAGGGAGTATCCTTGAAAGCTGATCAGGTCGGAACATCATGTTGGTTGTATTTAACTTAAAAAAAGCTGTGTTATTGGAGCGAAAAACAGGAAACCCCGGCGACTAATTAAAAATGAGTGAGTCTAAACTGCTATCGATACTGTATCTGTTGTTCAACAGTGCCTCGTGAGGACGATGAACTATAAGCTCCTGGTCAGTACCTATCTACCGTATATATATATGTATTCTGCCACCTCAACAAACTTTTTTTTCTGCTTTGCTTAATTGTTCCAAGCGTTCCGCCAGATAGATAAACCGTCTTGAACGGAAATGCAAATCGGAGGACGTTACGTTAGTTTATAAACCTACCTGACCGGCTCGGTGTTTTCAGTTCTAAATCACATTGCAATATGATTGATCAGTAACCTGTGAGACGTACGCCTCAGCAAGCTTTTGTGTTTTCGACTTATCTAAGAACGTTAACTGCCTCTAATTATGCACTAAAAACTCATATCTGTCCATCAAGTACATTGTTGCCAAGCTTTCCAGATAACAACTTTATGGTCGAAGCTTTTCGCAGCAGTAAATCCTCTTTCCCGCCATTGTTGTACTTTTTGTTTTCACATGGCCGGACCTGATATCGACAGCGATTAGTTTCCATAATCTTTCCGCCAATTTGAAATTCATAACTAGTCCTTCGAGCGAGTCAGGCAACGGGTCGCCTATTCCATAAAACAAGCCGTTTATAGACTCTCTGCCGACGCCGCTGCAGCGCTGTTCTCCATGTCTGTTCAATAACAGAATTGTAAACTTTATAGTTACGAAGATTATGATCACTACCGAAATAGAAAAAGTAGGAACATAGAAGACTGTTTTCAAAAAAGCTTTTTTTCAACAGCATTGATACTTGTTTGTACGTATACATGGTGGCACCAAATTATCCGTATAGATTTTGAGGTCTTGCATGATATATCCCTAATAATGATAATATACCTAATACTCGTGTCCTTGAACAAACTTTACCCGTTTTCCAGCAAAAAAAAAACTTTTTTCGTGTGTTTTAATGCATACAACTCTTGAATCGAATAACACTTCTGAATAAACATTTTTTTTGAAAATCACATTTTGGTTCGAATGAGACACCAACCTCAGTTCTCCTTATTATTAGCTAAGTAATTTTCAAAGGTTAGTGCATGTGGTGAAGTCCTTTTCCATCATCTCTTATAAAAGAAAAATCAAAGTTTCATCTTATGAAAAACTCTCTGTTCCATATAATTGGGACAATACGTAAATACGAGTAGATTCAAATATATCAATTTTATGCCTACAATGTTGGTTTTTCGGTCATGTGAGACTTTAATTTAACAAACTAAGGTAATTAGTTAATATTCGAAACAACTTCGATGCTGCGGTTGGTCTCATTTGACTCTGATTTTAATTTTCTACGACATTCATTTCGAGGTGTCTTCTGATTTGAGCTTTGTTATTGGAGTTGTTTCAAAAACTACTGAAATACGGGTTTTTGTGGTTTTTGGCGGTTAAGGAGTATTCAGGGAACCTTGATATTCGTGATCAAGAATAATGAGGATAGCTCATTAAACAACTGTGATAAGATATTATGTAGGTATCTACATATTGATATTATTATTAGGTACAGTATTATCCGTGATCAGGGCAAAATTTCCTATATTAAAATACCTACCTTGTTAAATAATGAGGAACTTGCATGCGTAGGAATTTGGCATTTTGAACCTACAAATCTGACTCAGCGCCCTTCCAAACCCCCTACTGCCAATTTTCAGCTTGAAATTACGGCTGGTTTGCCCAGAAAATGAGTTGAAAGGGAGCACGTGACGTCATTTAGGTTCCGCAAGAGGGGGGTCGGTGACGTCAGTTAGGTTCAAATAACAAGACCCATTTTCGGTAACTTTCAACCGTCGGATACCCCTCATAAAGCCCCTTTTTGGAAAGCCCTCATTAAGATCTTTCAAATTACAAATTAAAAAATAACCATGCAAGTTCCCCCCATATTGTGATAACATTATTTTTTATAAGCCAGAAATAGCTGAAAATCTGTTGAACTTTTAAAGCCTTGCCTAACTGAGGCCTTACCTACCCTACCTAACTGAAGCTGCCGTACAAAACCGCGGACTGAAGAGGAAAAAATCCGCTAGCAGTCCGCCAATTATCTGGTTAAGTATCTGAGTTGATCAAGCGAGTTTCGTTCTTTCTCATCCTTCTCCTCTCCTCACCAGCTCTGTCTCTTCTTTTCAAACGAAGTTGCACAAAGGATGTTGTAATTTTCATACGCCCCGGCAGCCATTACTCTTGTTCCTACTGTTCGAAAAGTTATGACGTGAAAGTTTATTGCGTTTCCAACAATTACCGACTTCTCTTTATGGGATCTGAATAGTTTTTGCGCAATATTGGTGCCATGAAACATCTCTACCATCTTGGATTTTTCTTATATAAACCGCTCTGTTAGCCCGATGAGTTATTTTATGTGCGACTTATCTGGAACATTGAGGGATGACTGTACCAAATGTATCTGCGTCTATTAACTATTATGTACCCATAATCATAGTTAAGTATTGTATGTCTGTATATTGATCAAACCTCCGGAAATATGAGTTTGTGTTTTTTTTTTAATGATATTCGATGTCGATTGGCACGATTAAACTAAATTTTACTCTGTCAGTACTGTCCGTTGCTCCGACGGGATTCGTCCGAAAATTTGACTAATCCAAAAAAAGATTCTTTCTTAGATTACTGGTTATTTTATTCTATTTTTTCTATTCCCTTAACCCACCTGAGGGGTGAGTACGAATGTTGAAAAAGCCCGAAAAAGTTTCTGATAAATGCAACGGATGGCGGACAGACGGATTTGGTTTAATATATTTTCGTATTTTACATAGGTAACCTTGCAATGTGAAATACAAAAATTTGAGAGGAGTGGGGTTGATATTAAAATATTCTTGCTGGATTCCAAAGGTCCATTATAGAAAATCATGAATCAAAACAAACTCTTTGGGCCTACACATGTCTAATTCCTCGTATCCTTGGGCATTCATTCTTCAGTATCATCGAGAAGAACGCCTGCCATGTTGAGTGGGAAAGCTTCCTCACCTTTGTAATTTGGACTTATAATAATAAACTTTCAGTTGATGAAGATGTCACCGAAACAGATCGAGTAGTTCCGGAGGATCCATTGCTGGTCCAATTGTTCCGAAAATAATTGGCAGCCGTCTGGAAGCCATCCACCAACTACCCTTCGATTAAAGCGAAATCTGTTCATTAGGAACTGAGAAACTGCAGTTTCAAAAAATTCAAGTTTGCACATGCGTACAGGTTGGGTAGTAGTAGTCTGAGGGCGAAAGAATTTATAGGGGAACATTCAAGGGCTAGAATAAATTCTGATTTTAGAAGACAACATTTTGTTTTAGCGAATTTTCGAAGAAAATGAAGCTATTGC
>JAEMON010000001.1:35892698-35905332 GCA_030264115.1 Lygus lineolaris | reverse complement strand
TTGGTGTGAAATACCATCTTAAACATAGGAACTTATGGTATAATCGGAATTAGCTTGAAATTTCCTATAAGAATCACCCACAAAATGTTAAAATTATTCTTTGAAAATTCGCTCACCAACTCATGCTGCATGAGTGGAACTTTCGATTTTCTAATTCAGTGAATCTAAGGGTAGGTATCTACTATTATTGTTTTCTGAACCTGTGTTCACATACCTACCTATTCGACTCGACAATATATTTCTTCCATGTAAATTGGCTTCAGCCGTACCTATTGTAAAATTAAAAAAAATGCCGTATTTTGGCGTTGACATTTCAATCTATAAGATTGTAAAACCCTTGAAAGGTACGATGATGATATATAACTCTTTAATGGTAGTACCTACGAATAATTTTTGACGTGTATACAAATTATAGTGTCCAATTCTGTGTAATTGTTTAATTTCTGATTTGAGTAAGATCATATATCGGAGACGATGTAGAGATGAGATTTTTTGGCAGTGAATTGTCTAACTCCAGAATTCATGCATTTTGCTTCCTCACTACCGTAGGTAGGAAGCTATGTATTCGTGCAAGAAATGAAAAAGACATTTTGTCCCCCAAAATCAAAATTCCCACCTGTTTTTTACGTTTCAGAGCGTTTTGAACAATTTTGGTTCTGTGTCTGTCTGTCGGTTCTCAATTCCTTGTCCCAGGCAAAACTAAATGAAGTTATGGTCCGAATTTGATGATATTTTCAGGTTTTGTGCGAGTTGGCCCCGTGACGGTAACCCATAAATTTCATCGCCATCGGACCAATAGTAGCGTATGCGCATGCGTAAACATGAATTTTCTGAAATCACGATATAAGTTCCTAGTGGACCGATTTCGCTCAAATTTGGAATATAGTTGAGGGCTGATTCCAGGACAATTACCCAATTGGATAAGTGATAGCTAATGCGCATGCGCGAACTTCAAATTTATTGTCATGAGGGTAACTCCGGAACTATTCTACCAATTTCCCTGGAATATTCACTAACTGATTCTATACGTCCATGTTACAAAAGTGAGCAAGCTATACTGCGCAACCTAACTTGGCAGACGTTTCTTTTTATTGATGTATCATACTCGTACCAAATTATTCTGCCAAGCTTTGTAATACCATTTTAAAATGGTTTTACAAATAAGAAGGAGAGTAAATCATTCATCCAAATGTGAGTAAATTTATGTTTCAGTGTGACTTTATAGTTTTGGTAGCAGGTAATATGCTACAAAACTCGATGCATGGACGCAAATTTTGCTTGCGTCAGATTTTCAATTCAAATTTCCGCTTTTAGCATAATTATATCCACTGCCCCTTTGGTTGGTGAAAATTTCAAAATTTATCTTTGAATTTATCTTTTGTCAGATTCAATAGATAACTACACTGTGGGTTCGATACCAGCTATTTCCATAGAAAGTTGAGGTGTATTTAACTGTAGGTAGTGGGTAAATAAAAAATGAAAAAACATCAAAATTTTTTTTACTGCCTTAAAAAACTAGACAATGTAACGAATAAATTGATGTATTGGAAATTTATTTGGGGTGCTCCTAAGTGAACCAAAAAATATTATAAATCTGGCTCTAAAAACTGCCCGGCGCTGCATAAGAGGTTGTCATCTTTACTCCAAAATGGATACTCAAAGTGCATATATCCAGGGATACTCTAGTGCATGGATACTCAAACATCGCATAAGATCAGGTGATAATAACATCAGTGCAGTATTATTATTCTTCATTCATTCCACATCACATCCTGCATCATCATGTATCGTGCAGGGCACTGAAAGATGCGTGCAAACACTTCAGACAAACAGCTGTCCCCAACAAAACTTTTTTTCAATTTCGGGTATCGTTTTCTCAAGAACGTATCGTTGCAGCTAGATGATCCAATTTTTTTCTGATAGGGGAATAAAAGAGCTTCAAACGAGGATAGTTTAGTGACAGGCTCGGTTTAGGTGGTACGATTTTATGAATAAAAAAGAATCGGGGATAATTGGATCGCATGTAAAAAATATTTTTCTTGAACATATCAAAAAAATATCCGACTTGATTGAAGAGAAAGACTATAAGTACATGCTGCAAAAATTTGAACGAGGTTGCACTGACAGCAACCAAGGAAAAGATACATTAAAATCGTCAAATCGCCTGTTGGGTGCTCGGGACGATGGGCTCGGGAAACACCTCAACCATGCCCCAACGCAACTCAAAATCCTATTTATTATTTTTCACGTTTTTGATTTTGAAAATTCATCGATTTACGTATGTTATACAATAATAATTACATACTTTACGATGTGAATCATAATTTTAAGTTTATTCCATCCAGAGAAAACTGGAAGAAACCGACGAAAACCGGGTTTTCTCTGGATGGAATAAACTTAAAAATGTGATTCACATCATAAAGAATGTCATTATTATTAAGGAACATACGCAATTCGATGAATTTTAAAAATCACAGTGCAAAATAAGGAATAGGATTTTGAGTTGCGTTGGGGCATGGTTGAGGTGCTTACCGAGCCCGTCGTCCCGCGCACCCTTAAGTGATCCACAGTCATTGTAATTCCTTGGTCGTGTCATTCGTCGTTTTTACTCATTTCAGTCGTACTATCATCGCGAAACGTCTGAGAACTGAGAACGACTTTTGGAAGGGAAAACTCACTCAACGGCTGTCCTTCTCCGCTGTAGTTATTTGGCTGTGGTGCAACTTCGGCAACCCAAGCGTACTAAGTCCGGATTTCGCCACATTCTCTGTCAAACCAATTTATCGTTAAGGACGTATCCATTGGAAATCGGTGAAACGTGATGATTACTCTTTCTTCCAATCATGAGATTTCTACTCATTAAGCGCAAATCGTTCACAAACATTTTCCCCGTGATATCTCGGTTACGGTAGCATCGGAATCAATTGCAGATAAGGGAGCGAACCTCAATGTGAGTTGGATTGAAACTGACCATGTCCATTTCCAAATAGTCCTCATGACGTGTATACTGTCAAATCCCATTACATAAATTTGACCTCGTAAGTCGTCATCGTTCTGCTAAAAATCATTCAAAATATTGTGTTCTCGAAATTGCTATCGTGATGAAAATGTACTATTATTATTGTCATTATTATGAGAAAAGATTATTTTGAACTAAGTAACTGGTTAACCCGACAAAATAATATTGTATCTGTATTCATCTTTACAGATGAATACCTAGCTGAGGAAGGGTTATATTTGGTTGTTATTGATTATTTGTTTAACCTGACGGCATGAAAATCATTCACATCGATTTCGCTTTTCTCAGATAAATAGGCTTCCCAAGTCAAATTGAGAATTTTCCAAACCAAATTCAGAATATTCCTAACCAATTTCGGAATTTTCAATTTCAAATTTTCTGAAAATTCTGAATTTGATTTAGAAATTTTTAATTTGAATTTTAAACTTTTGAATTTGACTTTGGAAACCTATAGTAGGTTTTCCATCCATCTTTTAATGACAACAAAACAGCATCTTTCTTTAAAACTGATCCGAAACTCAGCTGAGCAGGACTCTAACTTAGTCCTCGAAGATCTTTTGGGACGTTCAAATTGAATTTCGGAAAGTTTATCTTAGTTTAATTCAACTTTAGTTTATGTCAATGCTATAATACGAGTACATCAGCGCTGACATTTGTGAAACACTTTTCCCCTCGTGTTGAAGGATGTTGATCACATGAATGTAACTTACTATCGAGAATGAGTTGTTGGCTACTTCTTGGTACGACTTTCCTTTTCATACTTCAGATGGCTGAGGAAAGTGAAACCCATCCGTCCACAGGACATTGTTACAAGGACCAAAATTGATGATTTTGGTGTTTAGCTTCCAATTCACAGTCCTCGAAGCTTGGCGTTACTGTCAGTCATGAAAGGCTTAAAAATAAGCGTTGAATGTTCTACGCACTTTTTCGTATTGATAAATCAATACAGATGGTATCATGTCCAGGAAATAAACAAAGGTTGTAAGTAATAACGTGAAAACGCTATGAATATTCCACTTCCTCTTTTTTCAACCTGGTCGGGCATTGAAAATTAACTCAGATTAATGAAATAGCCATCGTCAAATGATCGAGGCCTTGCAGACCAACCAATAGGGAAAGATATCACAGAAGGGCGGCAGAGTGGAGGAGAGTTAGGGGGTTGCCGACGCATAAACCTGCCAGTAAAAACCCGGGTTGGAAGGAAAGGATACAAAAAAATCTGGCCGTAAAATAAAAGTAATATCGATTTAGTATCGTTTAATGGGTTCGGCTGTGACAGTAAATTATTTTTGTTTCTTTCCGTAGAATCTTGCACCTTTCGGTAGCCGTAACGGCTCCGTTACAACTAGCTTGCTTGCTTGCTTCCCTTGAAGCAGTTGTAATTCTTTACTGGACGTTTGACATAGTCCGCCGCACTTCCTTTCTCTGAAGGGTGTTACGTCGTAGACACATGCACCAGAAACCATAAAAACCCAATTCGTTTCGGTCTTTTCTCTCGATTTTGGTTTGTTCTTTTCAATCTCTAACGCGTAAAATCGAGCAAGAAATGATTTTTTCAAAGTTTGTCGACGAATTTAGCGTTAATTTAGCTATTCAGTGGAACCTGCCCTGTTATAAATTGATAATTCACTATGAATTTTACTTTCATGAGGTTTACTGTAGAAACTCGATTAACGGAGGTACTTAACCCATGATTACCAGCCTTGAGTTCCCATAGTCTATTACCACCCATGGGGTTCATTCGACCTATGTCGAAAAATCGTCAAAAAGACCTACACAGATTGAGTGGTCATCACCACCTGTAGGTCGATTAGACCTCCTATGTAATTGAAAATGAACCTGTACTAATTTGGTATATGAACTGCACAATCTTCTTCCTCAACTGCACAAGCACGACTAACTGAAGGGTACATAATTTGGTGCCCAAGCCCCGGGAGCGCTCCTGACGGATATTTCTGGAAGCTTGAAAATGTTTCTAGGTCGAATCGACATAGGGGAGGTAATTCAGGGTTGATTATGGACAGGAATTAGCACTAGATTAACCGAGGTTTTCGGGCCTGATTCGTTTCCGCTCACTCGATTAACCTAGTACCTATGTCGAGGGAAGGTGCCTGAAGTGGAACCCTGTTCCCTAAGTGGACCCCTAGCTTGAATGTTATTGGTATGTGCTGCAACCTAGCGTCGGGGTCGTCAATTGTTACTTCAGGAGTAGGGGTAGTGGGAGGTGAGTAATAATTGGTGACCCCGACCCTCCTTTGATGCACCTACCAGTCACATTAATTTAAGGTTGGGGTCCACTTTAGGGCAACTCCCTCTTGTAGTATATGTATACACCCTCTATCATTGAATGTATTTTCTTGTTTAATTTTCTAAATGATTTGTCAGTCAAAATGTTAGGTCAAAGTACGTGTAGTATCTACCTATAAAAGTTGAAATATGTTACATTATTTATTATTATTATGAGGAGATATAAATGGTCATTAAACCAAGGATTTGATTGTACATTATTTTAGAATAAATTATACTTATTTGGTATATATCAACTCTACATTATGCACACCTCTCTCATCGTCCCCTAAGATGATTTTTCTTCAAACATGGAATTTGAAAACTGAATAAAAGAAACTTGTGCTTTCACTGGAAGAGAATCACAAATTCAAATGTTTTGATTAGAATAGTCCCTGATGAACGAGTAATTAATTAGTAATTAACGATTAACAAGAAATAGAGTTTTTGGGTGTAGTAAACTACCAAGTATGATATGTGATTTTATTGTGTTCTTCACGCTGAATAAAGTGGTGAAGTTAATTTTTCGAGTCAACCCTCGAAATTTCAAATTTTCACGAAATTCCTGGGATGCTCCATTTTTACAAAAAAACGAAAAATTCGCCAAAAATTAAAAAAATCACCACGTTATTTAGCACGAAACAAAATTAAAGTCATTAATGATACTCGATATTTTGCTATAATTTTAAAGAAAACTCGGTTTCTTGCTTTTCAGTGCGTATTTGGACTTATTTGCACACGTTCTAGCGCACTCAAAACTCAAGTGAGTGGTAATTTGTCCATGAATTGCACGAAGAATCCGAATCTGCAATTAAAAAAAAAAGTTGTGGTTCCCATTTGAAAAAATAACGTTGGTGTCGAAATTTCAACTTTTCAATTATTATTTTAATAAAATTTCAATCTTGTATTTGAGATCTAAGTACGTAAAAACTCATGGGGATTTACCATTTGTATTGTTTTTCTATTTAATTTCTATATCTGTGTTGTCCTAAGGACAATGAATGGTGGGGGGGGGGGGGGATGTCTCGGGGTTACCCTGTAAATGTGTTCTCAATATTTAATTTATTGCACGCCTGGTTATACATATAAAGCAGATATCTACATTAGGAGTATTTTATGTTGCAGGTACGCCCATAAACCGACTTCCCATCATGGCTAAGTCAGTTTTGGACCTATACGAACTTTACAATCTGGTCATCCAGCGAGGAGGCCTCGTAGACGTGATCAACAAGAAATTGTGGCAGGAAATCATTAAAGGACTCCACCTGCCTTCATCCATCACATCCGCAGCCTTCACACTTCGAACACAGTGAGTCTTCGATGCCTTTCATACACAATTTCCCTAGGTTGTACCTTACTTCGTATTATGATGTGGAAATTCCACGGAAACGAGAGGGAGGTCGGTTCTATTCAGATGTGTTACACATCTGTTATACATTACAAAACTGGACTCGCGATTGTAGATAGAACAGATTCAAACCGCTCTTGCAGATAGATCCACTCAGTTACCAGCATTTCGAGGTACCAGGAGTTCGTTCGTATTAGACGATCCAAATTGGTGGAACTAGAGGGCTGGATGGAGGGCTTGAGATCATTGAATAAAGGCTACTTCATCTACCGACCATGGAAGGGCAGGATGGTGCAGAAGGACTATCTATAATAGATCTACAAATAAAGTAATGAGCGAAAAATTAGCAAGCTACCTTATCAATTCCTGCCAAAAACTCCGTTCGGATGTCTGTGTTGTAATTTGGCAGTACTCCTCATGGTATTTCCTCGTTACCGCCATATTGCTGCTTTTGAATTTTGACTGCCCCGTTTTGTCTTTAAATGTCAATGAACGCTTTTCTTTTTTAACATTTTTTTTTTTTAATCTTGAGTTGAAGTTGGAATTTTTTTTTTTAGCAGGATGCCATTTGAGAAGAGGGAAAAACGGGAAAAAGGGTAATAGGGAAACATTTCAGCTCATTACTTTAGTTGCTGATCGATACATAATAAACCGTAATCAATGTCATCCGTATGTAATCATTTGCAGCGGTTTTCCGTGTGCTCCTCCTATTTCCCACGACCATGACGACAATCCTACTCGTACAACGCTTTTCCTTTTGAAGCTCCTTCCAGGGCTTTCCAGCGGGAAAATCATTCCAGCAAGGAGTCCACTTCGACTAAAATGTTGGTTACAACGTTATTCGTGCGAGCCTTGCAAGTGTCTTGGCATACTGTGTGACAAATCGCTTTTCTAGCAATTCGTATTAACCCCCCGTATTGATTGGCTGTGACATAAAAAGAAACCGGAGTTAATGAAAAAACGTCGTCCATTTCCACGAAAATAATGAGTTACAAAGTTTAATAGATTTCGACGGTTAAGCCATCATCAGTAACAAACAAGTACTGTAGGTACATCAGAAAGAGACAGCTTATATATATATAAAATATGAGTGTATATAACTTTCCCATTGAATTAAACCTTTTTCCAATTGAATTAAACATTTTTTCAAATGAATTGAACGTTTTTCCAATTGCTGAAGGGGGTTCACTTTTCTCGACGAATGGGATTAAAGTTCCCTTTCTCCTGTGACTATATAAGCTGTGCTCCTTCTGATGTACCTTCAGTCTCTTTTTGTTACTGACGATGACCTAACCGGCGAAATCGATTTAACTTTCTAACTCATTATTTTCCTGGACATAGACAACATTTTTTCTTCAACTCCGGTTCCTTTTTATTAAAATGGGTTTCCACAACTTCGTCTCGAGTGATTTAGTTCGTGGCTGTGACATACCAGTCTGTCGCACCGAGAGGCGACAATCGACACAATTTTTATCCCACCTTGTCGACGCCGTCGGGATGACATTATGTCCCTTATTACCGTCAGCAGCCTCAACGATGAAGGGTAGACACTCAGGAGAAGGTAGCCAGTATTAATTCTAAAGGATGTTGAATCTAAAGGCCTGATGATGGTGTCTTAGGTACTCGACTGGCTAGTTACGACGGATTCCCCGTAAGATACTAGTCGGTTCCAGGTTAACGTCCAAAACCGTGACACTAACTAAAGCTCTACGAAAGTTTACCGTAATAGTAGGTAAAATTCAAGCTCATTTCCGGACTTTTATCGTGTTTCCAAGGGCTTTTACCAGGGTTGGGTACACGTGAACTTTTACCGATTGACACGGTGGCTATTTTTTTTTAATCCTCAATTTAGGCGATTTTATTCTCTGTAGCCAGTGACAAATAGGTGAAGATGGCTGAAACGGCAAAAAAGGTGCCTATTCCCTGAGATTCCGTCGACCAGTATGTCAAGTAGTAACAATTTTACTTCCTCACTACCGGAATTATGGTCCGATTTTGATGACATTTTCAGGTATTGTGCGGGTCAGCGCCTAGACGACCCCCTATAAATTTCATCGCCATCTGACCACTTGTAGCGTGTGCGCATCCGCAAACGTGAATTTTACTCAGTTCCTAATGGACCGATTTCTCTTAACACCTTCAGTGCGGGAGCCCAAATTGTGTCAACCCTACCACCCTGAACCAAAAAATGATAAAAATCGTCTCACTCTAAAATACTCGTATTTTTTAGTTCACAATTCGGCGTGAGCTCCTATGTATACTGGGTGACAGCCAGGGTCGTACTGAATAGATCGTTAAGAGAAATGGGGCTTCCAAGCGATCGGGTGGGGAACTAAGACTCCCTCCACGACAGGTGTGAGAAGGGAGACAGGCGCTTAAGTGCCCTCCCGCTCCGTGTGAAGACTGAATGTGTTAAATGTGGAGAGTAAAATGTATATATTGGGGGCTGACTCCAAGACGAGTGCCCATGAATTTCGTCACAATTCTATCAGTATGTGACGTTTTATGGGATTATGGGATTTCATCACGATCAAAACAATGGTAGCGTATGCGCATGCGCAAACCTGATTTTCCTTAAACAACGGTTTCTGAGTTCCTAGTTGACCAATTTTGCTCAAATTACTCAAAGACGAGCTTATGAATTTCGTCATAATTTGATCAGTAATACTGCGCGTGCGCAAACTTGAAATTTGTTGTCTTGGGCATAACTCTCGTACTATTCTACCAAATTCGGAGAAACTTTCACTAACTAATTCTATTCTTCCATTTTTCATAAGTGAGGAAGCTGTACTGCCCACCCAACTTCGCAGACGTTTTCTCTCAGCCTTTTTTCGTTTATACATTTTTTCCATTTCGAAGCATAAAGCACTTGATGGATGTTTTTCTTACTCGATTTCAAAGAATTGAAAAATAATAATAAAACAAAAAAAAATGGTAAGCTTCTGGATTATCTCAAATGGATTCAAATGGAGGGCATTTAAAAAAATTCGCCTTGGGCTCACATTGAACGCTAAAATTGGTTAATGCTGAAACAATAAATTCTAGAAAGTGGCCGTTTCTTTGAATATTTTCTGTCATCAGTTCTGCTTGGTTCTTCAATTCTTCGGTTGCTGGAACATCGTCGAACCAATAACTAAGGGGTTATCAATGAGAAGCTTATTGAACGTGTACATCCTAGGAAAACATTATCGAGTCAACATCTTTTTAGTGGCACGTAAAATGAGGTAAATTACGATCTCGTCATGAAATAATTATTATTAGTAGCGAAACATAGGAAAATACTGGTTTTTCTAAAAATAACCCAGTTACGGTTCTTCGGAGAATAAGTTGTGAGATAAGGCAGAATGTTTTAGGAGTGATGGCTGCTGTTAATATTTCATCGCTCTGGAGAAGTTGTGCAGTTGAAATTCTCCACGCACATGCCTGATCACCACGTAGACTCCTGTTGAAACGATATTGGTTTGTTTGACGTTCCAAGAAGTCGACGATCTGCGTCAGTAAGTCGAAACCTGCGTCGGTAACTGAAAACTGAGGGGATCGTTTGGATGGCGAAAGGCCGTTGAAAAATTGTTAGGTACCTACAGCTTGACCCACTGGGCTAACGGAATCGTATTTCTCAGCCATCGGCTCCTACATGCCTGTCTCCAAGGATTGTGCGGGTTAGGCCCTAGAAGGTCGTCTATGCATTTCAGCCTCGTCAGATCAAAAGCTTCTGCGGATGCGAGGAAGCTATGTGCCACACCCATTTGACAGACTTTTTCCCCGAACTGCTTCCCTGGAATCGCTATTAATAATGCCGTTGGTGGAATTTTAAATATTCTAAAATTTTGAATTTTAAGATAAATTTACAATTTGGAATTTGAAATTTCACTAGCTCACTGTTCTTAAGAATGGGGAATTATCATCAATTTTTTTCATTTTTTTTTTCTGAAAGATAATGGCTCGGAAGAAACAGTAGTGAAGTCATAAGGCAAAAATAGTGTAGGTATCTGTGATTTTAGAAAAATTATTGAAATATCTATTATTTTATGTGGTGGGAAAGTGACGTCGAAAAGGGTGTCGTCTGGCATTGGCCAAACCCGTCCAAGATGACAACCTAACAAAACGCAACAAAAAGCCCAACACTGTTCTGCTTCCGATTAGTGAGAGTAGAATTTACATAATTAATAAATTGATTAAATTAATTAATTATTAATTTACATTAATTAATTTTTAATTAATTGTAATTTAATTATTCCTATTTCCACTGCTCCCGATGCGATCTCAGCGCATTCTTTTTCGGTTCAGTTCTTTTAGCGTGACGTAGGAAAGGGTTTCTCAAGAGCCTTTGGAATGCCGCCTGTTATTCAAACAGCTGAGATTTCATTTCAAGTTTTCTCCACACCAGAACGATAAACTATTTTTTTCTTTGTATTAACAGCGTTATTTTATTCCAAATAACAATGCAAAGGCGGAAAACGATGGATTTTCTCATACACGATAATTTCCCATTGAATAATTGAAAGAATTACGAAAACAGTTTGTAATTGATCGATTATGAACGGAGAAAAGTTTGAACAGCTATAATGGTTATGGGGAGGGAGGAGGGGGCGATTTTCCCTGTTTTCAACTTATTAGTCTCAAGTAGTAATAAAGTAAGAGTTGCTGTAAACTCTTTGATAGCCGAGATTCAGGCATTTTTGAGGACATTTTGGATCGATGATGGAACGTATCACTTTGTAAATTAATAACTTGGACTCGTTGAAAAAAAAAACCACTTTCTCTCAACATTATTATTTTGATTCAGCTGAGATCTTCTATCTCTGCAACAGAGTGTATCCAGTAAGTGTCAATTTATAATAATCCGCATCAATAGCTGTTCCCGATTTAGAAGAACTGCTTTTGGAAGGACCTCGTTAGATATTCAAAGCCGCGAAGGGAAATAATAATTATGCGTTATAGATGGTTTTAAAATAAGTCAGGTTCTGGCAGGGGGACAAACGTCCGCTTATCGAAATCCAATCCGTTTCGAATCGGAGCGAGTGTATTTATATATACGGTGGAATACGAGGGGGGATGCTCACATCCATCAGTGTCTGCCAAGTTGACAGCTTGCTCTTGAGCTTCTTTCCCTTTCTTATGGAGTCGTAGCGTTACATCCACGTCATCTTCTCAGGGCTCATCTCATACAAGACCTCCTCTCGCACGCGCCCGCCGTTTAATATGCTTTTGATCAAAACATCAGAACCAGTTCTGCTCGTGTTTATTCTCACCGCAAGGTCGTCCTGAGTGGTTCCGAACTAGCAAAAAAGCGATCGAAACTCTTCGAGACCACGGGTGGTACTGGAGGGCTGTTGAACAGTTTATCCAACTTTTCTCAGCCAGTAATTATTAATTTTATTTCTATTTTTGTAATTATTCTTCTTTTTCAAATCTCGATCCACATTTTAAATTTCGGGAATATCGAATTTTAAAATAAATTCAAAATTTGGAATTTGAAATTTCAATAGCCCACGGCTCTTGAGAATTGAATAATAGAAAGATGTCGGGAACAACTTTGAAATTGATCGATTATTAACGGAAAAGTTTGAAAAATTCTTCAAGGCTATAATGGTTAGGGGAAGGGGCGGTTGTCCCTTTTGCTTCCTCACTACCGAAGGTAGGAAGCTATGTATTTCCACTTGCTTTTTGCGTTTCAGAGCTTTCTGAACAATTTTGGTTCCGTGTCTGTCTGTCTGTCAGTCGGTCTGTCTGTAGTCAATTCCTTGTCCCAGGCAAAACTATATGAAGATGTGGTCCGAATTTGATGAAATTTTCAGGGATTGTGCGAGTTAGTCCCGTGACGGTCCCCTATGAATTGCATCTTCATCGGACCACTAGTAGCGTGAGCGCATGCGCAAACGTGAATTTCCTGAAACCCCGGTATCTCCTTTCCTAAGTGACCTATTTCGCTCAAATTTGCAGGGTAGTTGAGGAATGACTCCAAGACAATAACCTATGAA
>JAEMON010000001.1:35863577-35884602 GCA_030264115.1 Lygus lineolaris | reverse complement strand
AGCGTTTTTTCCTTGTGTAAATATATTTTATTAGTAAAACTCTCGGCGGATAATAGCATTACCTAACTATCATGTGGTCGGAAAGTTTTTTTCTTATAAATGCATACCTATAAATGAGAGTCATTTCTATATCTTTGGATTTCAATCGCTGTTTCCCGAACCAATATTGTAATTCAACTACCTACTAGTTCAAGTCTGGCCTCGTTCTTGTATAATAGAGGTTTGATCAGTAGGAACACAATAAAACACTCAGTTCAAATAAAATCCCGCAAAATCCATGCATAATAATAAAATTGTAAACGTGTCTACACATTTTTCAAAATCCTGAAAATTGGCGTTCCATTTCCGTTTTATGATATTTTTAGACTACTGGCTCCCTTATCCATTTACCTAGAACGAAAACCTTCTAGGCCCATGCCCTTATCAGCGTTACCCATGAGTCTTACATTGGCGGATTTTTTTCCACAATCGTTTCTTATGTTGAAAAGTGTTGGGAAAAATCAAATTGATTGGGCGGAATATGGAATCTTTCTGTGGTTTGCGGAAGCTGCCTACATTACACTGGTGACGGCACTCAACGAACACCTTCCTCCACGTCGGCGCCGCTGCGTGGAAGTTTACCCCCGAATGAGTTTCTGTTCCCTTGGCGTTAAAAAACTGGTGTTTTTACAGTATCAAACACTTGGAAGTGATATATATAATCTTTACCAGCTGATGAGGTAGCTTCAACAGAGTCATGGAACATATACACCCAGTATCCATCCTCTTGCAACAGTGAAGCTGTCAAAACCTTTGAAATTGATTGAAACTAACTACGCATGTCTCAGCCTAAACCAAAATAGGTATCATCTCATCTCACTCCCAACTTTAAAAAAAAAATATATAAAAAATACGCTAGTACCCAGTTCACGCTCATTTTCTCTGTCTGGCCTTCTGTTCGGTTAGCCACAATATTCATCCGATAACTAATATGTTTGTTAATCTACCTTAAATTAGGCAGGTAGGTACGTATTATGCATTCTTGAGATGTCCCGAATCTGAGCCAGAGGTGGAATTCAGAGAGAGGTTAAATCCTTCGAACTCGTTGGGTAAATGGCCAACAGTGTTCGGCCAAGTCCATACTATCGCTCCACTCTGTACAAAACTGTTGGCATATCTTCTTCGAGTACGTCTGAATCATATGAACTACTAGGTACTGAAATGTTTCATATTTTTCGTTGGAAGGGGAGTTTAGGGGAGAAAGAGGGAGAGAGAGAGAGAGAGAGAGAGAGAGATAGAGAGAGAGAGAGAGTTGAATGGGATTTTTCGGCTATACCACCTGCATGGGTGATACATTCGAGCTAAAGAAAAGGCATTCTTGTAGATCATTCCAGTTACATTACCGTTTTAAAAAGCCCAAGTTTGGGCTAGAAGCGGATAATCAATTGATGGCTATGATTCTGTGCAACGCAATGGTTAACCTGCTCGTGTTGTATAAATCTCAATTTTTTATACCTTTCCTATTTTTCTGACATTTCAACGATTTTCATGAAAATGTAAAACTCACGATGGCTGTGATTTGCAGGTTCGCCCCCGGGTTCTCCTCCCGAAGGCACCGCAGCGGGGATCAACCCTCTGGAGATG
Source organism: Lygus lineolaris (assembly GCA_030264115.1). NCBI lineage: Eukaryota > Metazoa > Arthropoda > Insecta > Hemiptera > Miridae > Lygus > Lygus lineolaris. Next base: position 35,882,979 of record JAEMON010000001.1, on the reverse strand, counting down.
TCGAGGCTAACGCTTTGGAACCTATACCACACGCCAGAGCCCCAAAAAGAGGCGCTGAACCTGGAGAAAAGGGACGACCCTCTCCCCCCACCACCACCGAAAAGGCATTATCCGGATAATAATCAGGATGACACGCCCAACAACGCTATCAGTGGGGCGCACATAAAAATATCCAGCAGAGGTAGGTTGAACTCACTGCAAATAGCTCGTAACTTCAACCTCAAGTAGCCTATATCAGGGCCCTGAAAGCTAGGCTTGAGAACTCGAGAAGCGTTCTGATTGGTTGACGTAGTTACAGTTGGTTACTAGACAGCTCAGCAGCAGTGCGCTCTCCACATCCATCACCAAGAGTCAGCGTAGGCAGTCGAGTTTAGAGAGTAGTTCGTGAAGTAGGTACCTAATAGCGAAACGAAATTGCCTTTCCAACTCAACGAGGGATTTCCAGCAATGGGAAATTGATATTTTTGTGAATAACCGGGGCTCAAAATAGTGCGATAAATCCGGACACATAGGTGATACTTTTCCACTTGGAATGTTAACTGATCACAAGTGGCTAAAATTTCACCAACAATGGATAATTTCTATTTATTTTAGTTATTCAAAAGATTGGTTATTGTTCAAAAGAAACCGCAGATACCCTGAATATCCTCAATTTCGATAGGGATCGTTGGTATGCAAGTCGAGAGCTCTTCCTTTCTGACCTGGAATTCTCTTGTCAGATTTGTAGCTCAGGCATGGCGACTTTGGCCAATTCCCGACTGACAAACTCAAGACTGAAGTTCAAATCCAGGTGGCGCAAGGAAATTATTTTATGCAGTTGTGTGCTTCCTTAGTTCCGATAGTTGGCACTTACTTGGAAGCACCATCGCATGGGCACTGAATATCCTCAATATTTTAACTTGGGCACTGAATATCCTAACATTTCAACGTTAGCTTTCCTTTCTGTTAAGTTGTATCCGTTACTCTGTGACCTATATACACACAGGGTCGTTTATGACTTGTTTCGTCGCCATGTTTCTTCGAAATTTGCGCCACCATCATTCTGAGCCTGTGGTACTCTTTGACGCACCATACGAAAAGTTTATCCAACATGCGTGTACCTAACTAGAAATCCCCCTACTTTGTTTTTCTTGTCCATTGGAAAGTCAGTACTTGATATAAGTGGATAAATACAACATGTACATACCTACGTTATTTAAAATGGAAGAATGCCTCAAAAATGCTTGTAGATTCAAGTACCTACGTATATTTATGTTTATTTAAAGTTATTCAAGATGCTATTCTATTTTACTTGAGATATTTATGCTTTTTCAATGTTCCCCTCAGTTACTATTTAAGCAGGAGGAGGCATGCCATATAATAAGAACTAAATAAAGCAAGAAATACTGGGGAGGACGCCCTTGAGGGTAAGGATGAAGAGGAGGTTGGGTACAGGGAGGATAAAGGGAAGTGTGCAGTTGAAAATACCACCACTTCAGGTATGCGCCGAGCAAGATGCGGGTGGTGACGCCACAGAGAACTGCTGAGGTTCCTAAGTCACGCAACTCTGTAGCACTTCGCCCTCTTTACACCCCGCGCGAGGACAGGGTCAGGGTTGCAACCAGGATGTTATTTGCAGCCACTCCTGTATTCTCAGATATCGCCTGCTGTAGATCTTGTCTATCATATTTCCGCCTTTTCTACCTCCAGTTCCGCTTTAAATCTGTAACATTCTCGACTTATAGGTCGAGAATAACAGCGGACCCATTGGCAACGATATGCAGCTTCAAACCTCCTCTTGACACGATTGAAAAGGTTGTAAAAACGTTGAAAAAATTACCGAAAATCATGACTTACCTACCTACAGAGTTGATGAGCTGGCTTTCGTCTAGACAAAGAACTCTCAGTTCTTCTACTTTTCATTTATACAAAAACAATTTTGGGCTTTCCCAATGGTCAAATACGAGAATTTCCTAGGGTTTATTGGTAATTTTGTCTCCAATGGAAACTTTTATGGGTAGAAATTTTGCATTTTGAACCTCAAAATCTGATTCAGCGACCTTAAAAACCCCCTAGTGCCAATTTTCAGCTTGAAATTACGTCTTGTTTAACCAGGAAACAGGTTGAAAGGGAGTGAGTGTCGTCATTTAGGCTAGGGAGCTGAGGAACCCACCCAGGCAGACGGGGGCTCGGTGACGTCAGTTAGGTCCCCATTATATAGCACCTTTTTGGAACGCCTTCTCTAAGATCTTCCAAACGCTGAAGAAAAAAAATAATAACCATGCGAGTTCCCCATTAGATATTTTAGGCATAGGAACATAAATCTACTCCTCATAAGAATTCTCCTTTCAAGGAGTGAACTAACTGAACTTGAGTCCAGAAAATGAACTACCTACTCATCTCGACTCCTACACAATATAGTTCCATTTATTCAACATTTCGGTTTAATCATGTTCGTTCTTACTTTTCAGGAGATGGGCGAGGTGGAAACGAGAATTCCCTTGTAGTTAGTATGGATATTAACGGAATCATGTATCAAGGCGTCCTCTTCGCACAATCTGCGCGCAGTAATAGGCTACAATCATGAAAACAATGTTGATGTCTTATGTACCTATAAAGCGTTCTTGTACAATTTAATAATGTCTTGTTGCCCTTAAGGCCTGTTATTTTTCCTCCTTAGGGTAAGGACTAACTAGAGAATGTAACTAGCCTAATTTATAATTCCCAAGCTCAAAAAAGTTGTTTTGTTTTTTCTTTGAATGAAGGCCTTTAGTCATTCAAGTTATTCTCGATAAATGGTCACATAGGTACAAAATGTACGTATTTACTTACCTGAGTGTCTGCATGTTACTGTGAGAGCACAAAATGTGGATAATTGTGTTATTGGAATTTTCTTTTCGCTTCAATTAAATTCGAACTTTTTTTTACATGTTGTTTGGGAAGAAGCTAGTAGACATGAAGCTTGATGTAAAATAAAAACTTCTTGTTTTGACTGTTTGCTTTTTATAAATTGAATTTTTTATCATTTTTTTGTAGACTTGAAACAATTTTGTAAATTTGTTGTTCTTACGAATCACTTCATTGTATTTTTCATCTAGTTCTCTTTATGTTTATGTTGTTCAAATGTCACGAATATCCTGATCTATGGATTCAATTCTTAGTTCCACAATTTTTAGTGGTGTCAGATACTGCCTCAACGAGTGATATTTTTAAGTTATTTTCAGTCAGCTACCAATATTCATACCGTTGTTGTTTTATTACCTGTTTTGAGTCGATTCAAAGTACTCAGCTGAAGGAAAGTACGCCAGTGTGTTGTATGAATTTGTTCGAGTAAATGCCTTATGTTATTGTGTATGATAACAAAAAGATACAATTAGTAGGCAGCAATCTTTCCAAATTGCTTATTCGTTCGCGGCGAAAATGCTTATATTTCCACGTTGATATAATGAACCATTTTGAACAAAAATATCTTTTCGTGATATCTAAGAAATAATCTGAAAAAATCACATTTGATTGAACGTTCATTCAACGTTTCACCAACAGATCAAGTAAGAAAATTATTGTTAACGAAGAAAGCTTTAAACATGAATACTTTTTTTTCATTGACAACAACTACAATTTGAGGATACTACTTATTCCATTCGAGAGAATAATAGGTAGCCAATGATTATTATATTACGATTTTTGTAATCAATTTAATATTTCTGGAGATCTCTGTATAGGGTCTCACTGTTTCCAAAGAGCGTTTGGTATGAATATCCGCGTTATGACATTTGAATACTCTTACAACTTGAAACAAGAAACCTCTAACCTACTGATGACGTATTAATCTTACGATTTATTGCGTGTTTAGGTATTTTACATAATTTTCAGCTCCAACTCTGGTGGAAAGCCAAGTTCATTTGTCTGATAATGTATGCCCTACAGTGGTCGATGCCTTAGAATTCGTTTAAAAGAAAGTAGTAACATTTGCTGATGCAATTAAGTTCATATCACTTGCATCATCCACCTAATTACTGATAATTTGGAGACACTTTCCTATTTCTCTCGATTAGGAAACCTAATTTCTCCAGGTGGAACATAATTAACAAATACCTAATGAATGATGATGCATGATAATATCGCATCATGTTGATGATGATTATTATTATATTCAAAGGATATAGTAATAATATAATTTTTCTGCATCCTCGCTGAAGGATACATGAACCTGGTGTAATATTTAAGGGGCAGGGACTGATGATATTTCAAGTTGATATCAATTTTAAGAAATTGATATAAAAGACTCATTTATCCTACCAAAACCATTATTATGATGAGAAGTACCTACTGAAATAAAAGGTTGACTCTATGTAGTTTTGAAATAATGATGAAACGAAAGTGGTCATAGCAGTTTCAGCTTATTTTCAAACCATATTTTTCAAACTACCCAATATCGAATGACTATTGATTAGTCATTGGTTTATATCATTTCTATAGTTGCTTTGGGAATCTATTCGAGAAAAGTTGTTTGTAAAAAAATATCAGATCTCTAGTAAGTTTTCATCCTGTAAAATATAGTTATACCATAAATGTATTTGGTCATTAAAGTATCCATCGGTAAATGTTTGAGGCATTATGATAATTAGACTTTTATAGGTGTTGACTTCAATATTCTAGGTAGGAGTTTTATTATGTTAAATAAATCGAACCCCTTTTGATGATGACAAAATTGTAAATGACCACAATTGTATTAGTACTTAAACGGGGGGTTCCCAATATGTCATTTTTAATTTTCTAGCAAAGTAGTATCACATAAAGACACAGCGTTTTAATATGGCAATAATTTAATTACTGTTTGAAGTATTGGATTATATAGTTTTGTTATAGTTCCTAATTGTGTTATGCACAACTGTATTTAAAAAATGTAATCAAAAATTATATTTTAGATTGATGCAGCATTCAAATGAAGATAAATGCCAAGATTGAGTAATTTATCTTCTTCCTTTTTTATTTCTAATTAATGTATTCGTTAGATGTAAGTATATTTAACGTACAATGTGAACTATGATGTACATAAAAATGTAGATGTAACCGTATTTGGTAATTGTATAGAATTTGATTTACCTACCTATGAATTTATGTAATTTCCCGTTTTTGTTTTCCAATTTTATTTATTAATTTCTTGATTAGACTGAGTGTCTGATTTTTCTTTTATGAAGAAATATTTAATACCTACCTATTATATTTATGTTCAGATTTGTATTACTGTTTTATTAGTTCGTTTTGGTGCTTACCATGTAACACATAGATGTATTATATTCAATTGTTGTTTGTGGAAGGAGGTTTTGTAAGGATAAGCTGGCCTCTGAGCAAATTAGCTTCAGTATTGTTCCTTCCCCGTTCTGTGTTGCTTCTTGAAGATGTTTATCCAGTCGCACAGTAAGTTAAAAACTACTTACTCTTTGCCTAAATGAAAGCAGAAGAATAAAATATCAGTAGGTTTACTTCTTGTATTTAGCAAAAGTTCAACAACTGTGTAGTACCTATCTTATCACTTTGTAAATAAATACAATTTTTGATTTAACAATGTAGTTATTTCTTATAATGCAATATTATACTATAATGCAATACAGTACTATCCAAATCAAGTAGTCGGTAGAGCAAGCGCATTGGCAGACCTCAGGGCTCCGATGCTACCTTATTTGGTGGAATAAACTGGTTCCCGTGAGATCACCGAAGTCAGGAGGATGAAAGGAAGGGGTCTGGGCAATGTCTGAGTTCGACATTAGGGATGTCTTGTGTTGAAAAATAGAAGTTCACCCTGGATACTAAAGTGGCTTTTAGAGTGTCCAACAAAACATAAAAAAGATATTGTATCCTGAACAATGAGTACCATGTCTCTACTGGAAACCTCTCACCTACAAAATGGTTGATTCAAAGGCAACTGACTGGATGGCCGAGTGTTGAGAGACTTGGATTAATGAAGATTCCTCTTGTAGTTCTGAGTTTTGTGGTTCAAATCCTCTGACCCTTACTTTTCTGGCCTGGCTGTGGCCACCAGCTAGTTTGATCACTCAACAGTCGGCCCAGGACAATCGAACGGGTTTTCCCCCTTGCCCATGCTTTGATCTCTTTTGATTCTTGGTTACTCAGTGATGGAAGTTAAGCTATCAGTGGCGTGGTTAGTACTTGGATGGATGACCGCCTACGTGACTGGGATCACAAATCTCAGTATTTTCGCGTTGGGTCATCTGCGATCTCCTCTCCGCTCAAGGGGGGAAAGGCAATGAATAGCCATGAGTATTTCATCATAACAAAGTCTGATCCTACCTTTGGAGGACAGCTGATGACCTCGGTGACGCTGGAAGCGGCATTCAGACGAAAATCCAGCCTGAAATTGTAGTTGAATTTATTTTTACAGACCTCCGGGCTTATTCTCGGATTCTTTTTGACAATATCTCCAGGGGTTTCCTGGATACTGCCACAAAATTCCTTAATTTCAACTATCAATGAGTTTATAGGAACTCTTACTATACCTAACCTGTCTGGTCCAACTGGTTACTATGTTACCCTAACAATAATGACTGGAATCCTGTTCCCCAATCCAAATATTCCCGAATACTGGGAAACCTCCTGCTATCCCTTAGGTTTGTTCCAACTAAAAGCTCAATTCGAAGATATTCAAAAATTGTCATGCTGAAGATGCACTCAACTTTGACCTTGAGACTATTCGAATTAAAACTGAATATTATTTGAATTGCTGATATCAGTTGGAACAGACCTTTCAGCACCTACTTGATGGCTGCGTAATTCCACCACTAATATAGCGTTTTGTAATTAATGGTGTTAAGCTATGTTCACATGGCACGGAATGTCCAGCTGTGGAACGTCTGTTCCACAAGGTGATTGGCAGTGAGCCTTCCGGACACCCTCACTGGCGGAACGGTGCAGATGAGTGCGGACAGCCGAGCTGAATATTTTTTGGAGGGGAACTGCAGAAGGCACCATGGGTAATACGAACTACGATCCATAAGCAACACGCCCGCCCTCACAAAACAAGGAAGCTGCCACTGCTTTCGTCGATTTCTATTGGTTTTTGGAGTTGGTTCTGTCTTCAGTTCATTTACGTGAGCCATCAATTTGTATCGTGATTGAATCAACGAAAATTCAACCTCATTAGTTCATTAGAGGCAGCAACTGTGGGATATCAACAGGGATCACTAGGGTAGATCCGATATTAACCTTTTCTTTGCAAACAAAAATGATTATTTTCGACGTTTTTCGAGTCTTTGTGTAATAAAAACTCCCAACGCCACACATACCTACTTCAATCAAGAAAAACACCTTGAAACCAACGTTGTAGGAAATTAAATTCTGCGTCAAAAGTTACCAATTGCAGCTGTATGTTCTATCGATTTGTAAATCAATTTAAAAGTTAAGTAGGTAAGTACCTACTTATTTTCATTCTTCCAATAGTTTGGAAAAAATAGGGCTATCAGACATACTCTTTTTATAGTATCAATACTTTTTTGCCCTCGTGATTTCGTGAACTATTCTTATTTCATTTTAGAGCCAATCAAGTACTTTTTTAATTTCTCCTTGTTTTCATTTAAAAATAGGATCTCAACTTCTAATAAGATACCAACATAATAGGTAGGTACCTATTTACTAGACAACTAGTTTGAAAGTAAGTAGATAGGAAAGAATTATGGGAAAATCAGATGTTGAAAGTGGTCCAGGTACCTATCTACTTCTTCCAATTATGACGTTAGATGTAGGTAAGGACACCTCAACTCCAGTTGAACTAATCAAATTAAATGCTTGTTCCACAGGTATTTCAGGTACCTATATACATACAGGGAAAGGTAGGTACAATCTTATTTTCTCCCCTATGAACAAAAAGTGTTCAAAAAGGTGTCAACTGAAAGCTCAAAAGTGTCTCTTCCGATGCGGACACATTTGTCCACATTTTGCGTTTCATGTTAACACTTTCTGCACGTCCGCACTCCCGTGTACCAATTCTCCGGACGTTCCACCCCATGTGAACCTAGCATCACTTTTCTTTAAACTAGTACCTACCAACCTTCCTCGGGCCCAGTTTACGTTGCAGTGATGGGGGACAGCTTACTCTATTCGAGGGCTGGGCCGAGTTTACAAACTGAAGTGGAGCCCAGCCTACATTCACCCTTCAGCATAGTTTCTAATATTCAATTTAATAGTAGGCCTGTTCGACATTTTTTTGGGGAGAGGAAAGCTCCCTCGTCTCCAATGGGAAAACACGTTCACTGCAGGTCATTTTTAGGTGCCAACCCCTCATGCTGACCAGTTTTTCCTCTTTATACGGTTCTAATTGGTCTCAACAATTATAATGACGCACACACACGACCCAAAACCATGAATTTCATAGAATTACTTTACCATGGTAGGGAACCGCTACAGTAGGTATACGAACGAAATCACTCTGTATGATCCTCTAACAAAATGGTATAGAAATAGTCGAAAACAGGCATAATAAAACTTGGAAAATGAATGTTTCCTACCTACTGTAGGTAAACGCAATGGGTGAAGCGCTGAAAATACATAAATATCTGTGTATAACCAGAACTCTTTATTATTTATAAAGTATAGGTACCTACTTACCTTGAATAATCGTCGAGCGAGAAACACATGTAATTGACAGAGAAAACTCCAGACACGTGGTGTACGATTGAGGTCATAGGAAACAAACGGGAAAACTGTGAATCTCAACTCCAATTCGCCGATGGCGCATCCTGTTGGCTCTTTGGACCCTTCCAAACAGTCATAACAAGAGTAGAACACAGCTCTTGCAGTGCTGATATTTAAAAAAAAAGATAGAAATCGTAGTGCAACTCAACGCCCCTGCGGCGTGACCCGTCTGTGGTGACAGTCCCACGTGCAGACACGTCCCAACCCCCGAAGCTGAAAACTTCATTGAGGAACTAACCTCGGAACTTTGGAGGATGATGGTCCATCAGTCATCTAGAAATAAGGTTGGCAGGCACCAAACGATACTAACACTTAAGTACAAACACTTCACTATAATAACACATCAAAACCGCAATGGAAATGAGTGTATTCATTGAAAAATGAAAAAAATTCATAGTCGAAATGAAACAGGAAATCAAATAAGATAACAATGGGAAGCTGGGCACCTACCGAGTGCATACTGACGGACTACCAAAATCGAAGAACTTTCTACGAATCATATCATTCTTTTTTTGAGTGTATATTACAACTTACATGTATTATTTGCACATACAAATCGATTAAAAACGCAAAAAACAAGTCACTAAATTCAGGAAAAACCGAGGTCCACTCGCACATGAACATGCTATGGAAGTAGATAATGAAATAATGTGAAAAACATGTTCTTATCACTAACGACGCTCTGTGTTGACTCATGACGCGTCTCCCGCCTGGGGTGGAGGACTCGCATGATGCAGTGTATGCATCATCCGCAGTGAACGTGTTAAGTACTTACCTAGGTACTTGACGCTAGTTCAGTTGTTATGCTCACATTTCCACATCGATTGTATGTTACATTCTCTCGATCATGCTGATAACGATTAAATAGAGAGAACGTGACTTTTACTTCGCTTAATCGTAGTTAAGCTGTCTGAATGTTAAGTGGGTGTTATGGCTTATGGGGGAAAACCCACTTGGGCCTAAGCGAAACATTGTTAGAAAAAGCGAGACAGTTTGGAGGGAAAATAGTTTAGACTAGGTAAGTAAGTGCCTACCTTGGTACTAAGAGGTGAGGAGCAAATAAATCGATTTTCAAAGAAGCAAAATTGAGCTAATTTCGGTTTTTTAACTCACATGGCAAAATTTATGAGCAAAATTTAAGGGTACCAACCTACAATAAAAGCACAAATTTCCTATATATGATTATGTGTATCATCAGTTTATCAAGCTGGGGGTTTATTACCATTGCCAAAAGTGAGCGAGCTTCCCAAATGACAACAGGAGGATCAATACATTCGTTTCAGAGGTATACATTTTAAGACAATCGTTTTATTGGAGCAAGTGTCAAATACATAAGAACCACACTTATTCTACATAATTTCATATCTAAATTCAGTTCTTTATTGTGGTGCTATGAATACTGAACTCAATTAATACCTAATGATTCATTTTTTGGAATCGATGGTAACACTATTTTTCACCTACAGATCGCTAGGTGAAATGATAATTGGTGAGTAGGTAGGTATACAGCAGTTGTGAATTGTTCAAATAATGAGATCCACTATGCATCAGTTCGATTGAATACAGAGAACATGAAAAGGTATTCACAGTTTACAATAGGTTGGTACCTAATTTAAAACACACGGATGTCAATACATGATAACAATACCTCGCAAACAAATAACATTCGATTCTCTGAATATCAGCAGTCTGAACTTTTTCCTTTATTTATAAAAATTTAACTAGTTCCTATAAAAATTATACATACTAGTGCACTATTAGATAATAAATTAGGTTCGACAAGCAATGTTCCTAGTGTTAAGTTAGAATCTCATAATTAGGTACTTGGAGGTTGAAAGGTACGAGGTTACTCCCACGAACTTCTAGTGATTGTGTCAACCATTTTACAAGAAATAAATTTAGGAATGAAACTGGAATCCAGAACAGGGTGGCCACCAAATCAAGATTTCAAAATGTCCCGGCATTTTTCCTTAGAATTCCCTAAGCAATATGTCTTCTGTAGGAGTTGAGGATGGTAAATTGTCACTTCTTAGTTTGCTATTTTTTATTCAAAAAGGTGATTCTATTTTTGAAATTAGCTGAATATTTTCAATAACTAAATTGCTTCTAACTTTTATTTTATTCGTTTTTGATGTTGCTCATGTTTTCGTTTTGCTCACTTTTTGTGCTCGTGTTGTTTCGTTTTTCATATTGCTTCGATTATTCATATTACCCTTTGGAAGTAATAAAAAATACAAATTGTTTAAGTAGTAAATAATTTTGTTACATTTTCGATTCAAAATAGTTAGGGGAACTTTTTTTTACACCAAAGCATGTACCTGTATGGTAACTTGAAAAATCTGCCAAAGGTTGGTGGGTATACAGTGTGACAAATTATTGTAGGGTTATCCCCTTTCTGACGTAGGACTTGACCCTGTATTTCCATATTTGTCAAGGATTCGGGTGCTTCTACACCCACCACGTTCAACCGTATCTTCTCCAATCTTGAAACGGTTATCAAAAAGTTCAACATTTTGAACATTTTGGCATATTCATAAATAGGGGCGACATTACAAATTTAGTGAACATAGGTAAGTAATTATTGAAAAACTGGAAAATTTGTGCATAACTGAAGAACACAAGAAACAAAATTAGTGGACATAATAGATTGCATTTTTTAACGTAAATGTCAAAAAACACGAAAATGGATCCGGGTACCATGGAAGAACTACTTTTTGAAGCCACCCTTCAATACCCAAGACCTATCATCCACATATTGACGGTAGTAACTATTGTCTTTCCAGTTGGTATCTTCCAGTACACCACGTTTCACTTTGACAAAACTGACATAGTTGCCTGAAACAACGACTGTACTTTGCAGTGTTCCACGAACGAAAGCCATAAGTACCTAAAACGTCTGCCAAGTTGGGTGGGCAGTATAGCTTCCTCACTTTAGTAACATGAACGTATAGAATCAGTTAATGAACATTTCAGCGAAATTGGTAGGCTAGTTCCAGAGTTATGCCTATTACAATAAATTTCAAGTTTGCGCATGCGCAGTAGCCATCACTCAACCAATTTTGGCGAAATTCACAGGTGATTGTCTTGGAGTCAGCCCTCAGCTACACTCCGAATTTGACGAAATCACTCCATTAGGAACTGAGAAATTGTACGAGTAGTTTCGGAAATTCACGCTACTAGTGGTCCAATGGCTATGACATTACTAAGGGAATGTCTAGGGGCTACCCCATACAATCTCTGAAAATTTCACCAAAATTGGTAAAGTAGTTCCAGACTTATGGATATAAACTCATTTCAAAATTGCGCATGCGCAGTAGGTATTACTGATACAATTGTGTTGAAATTCGAATGTAATTGTCAACCTCCAACTACTCTGAATTTGAGCGGAATTGGTCCATTAGGAACTGAGAAATAGTAGTTTCAGGGAGTTCACGTTTGCTCATACGCACAGGCTACTAGTGGTCTGATGGCGATGAAATTTATAGGGGCCCTTTAGGCCCTAATCCGCGTAATCCCTAAAAAATTGGAAATTTGATGTACGCCTAAGACAACAAATTTCAAGTTTGCGCAGTAGCTATTTCTGAGCCAATCGTGACGAAATTCAAAGGTGTTTGTCTTGGAGTCAGCCCCTAACTACCCTCCAAATTTGAGCAAAATATGTCAATTAGGAACTAAGATACTGGGGATCAAGGAATGTCATGTTTGTGCATGCGCTCACGCTACTACTAGTCCGATGGCAATGAAATTGATAGAGGACAGTCACACAGTCAAATTCAGACCACAACTTCATATAGTTTTGTCTAGAACAAGAAATTGACCATAGACAAGACAGACATACACAGAACCAGAATTGTTCAGAAAGCGAAAGTGGAAATTTATATTTTGGAGGGTAACATTCTTTTTTTATTCCTGCACGAACACATAGCTTCTTACCTTCGGTAGTAAGGAAGCAAAACCACAAAATCCCTGGAGGAAAACTATTTGTGAGCTCGTATAACTTCCAGCTTATGATGCTTTCTTTCCATATTTCAAACGGAGTGAGCTTGTCCTATTCTATGACTCATTGTAAAATTCCCTGACTGCTCCAGGTTTTTCTTGGCGGCCACCCTCCCAGGAACATAAAATGATCAACACACGATGCAAACTCTTCAAATGGGTGCCGAACCAATGATGCACCAAGGCTTCAAATAACAATACCACCACCAAACCATTTCCATTACTTACTTAGTTTATTTACCTCTGTTTCACGAGCCTTGACTAGAATGAATACATAACGCTTGAAAGATATAAAATTGACAGAGCAAAACAGTACAGTATCTTCCAAACCGAGTGCATTAATTTTCTACTTATATTATTTCCTATAGGCAGCAGGAATAAATTGTTCAGATGAACTAGAGACACTAGAAAGGCAGTATTCTTTAGATTTTTTCATCCATCTTCTATTCAATTTCAACTATGTAAGGCCACAAACGGATTCTACAATAAATTATATTTTCGCATTTATATCCAGAATATTCCATCCCAGTGATGCAGTAGAAAAAAAACTGCCTTATACGTTCCTGATTGGATCAGAATTTGAGTGTGGATGAATTAATGGAATGATCTATATTACAGTACGTAATAATGATTTGAATAACTGGTGGGGCTCACCTCACAGCTCTGAGACGCCATTCATCTCAACTTAGCTTAGAACTAATTCACTCAAGTCATGGATATAGACTGCAAAAACTTTAGACAGTGTTTGCCAAATAAAAAATAATAAATGTAAAATTTATAATAAATAGTAAAATCTTTAAAACGTATGGACTTGAACGTAGTACTCAGAGTAAATAACAGAGAATACTCTCAATAAATAAGTTGAATAATAAATTGTCAACTGAATAAATTACAAAATAAAAATCTGTTTTCTTCAAAATTCTAGTCAGAATGATAGTAGTGCATTAGGTTAAGTGTACCAGTCCTCACCTGTTTACCAGTTATCATCACTCCCAACTTTGAATTTAAAAAAAAAAAGTGTTGGGTGCGAGTTAGATGAGTCAGGCGCCATTCTAAAATTTGTAATGTCAGGTTCATTTTTACTACCAATATCCAGCAGACTGAGGCAGGATAATGTGGTGGGAATAAATGTTTATTATCAGTGGTCGTGACCAGCAGCTTCCTTACGAGCTCTGTTAAGAAAGTGAATCATATTTTTAGTTTTTTAAGGGTTTTCAACCAATGTGTCGGGCATTGGTTTTTTTCTTTCAACTCAATAAAGTTTTTAGACCCAAAAATATGATACAAAATAAATAAAGAGAGAAGAAATAAGAAGAAATAAACTCAAGGAACAGCGAGAACATCAAAACAGCCACTTGGTAGGTTCCAAGGGCTCCAAGAGCCGATTTTTGTTCTTTTATTGTATAGGCTTTATTGTTTTTTGCTGAACAGGAAGCTATATTTGAGTTTTTTGAAAAATATAACTGGGTCTAGTGTTCACTAGGAGGTGTTGATCACTGGCTTAAGTAGACATAGCCTAGTTTTTTGCGAATTTTCGAAAAAATGAAGCTATTTCATTGGCTTCAAAATTTTGTAATGCAAATTGTTGAGGATTTTCTTCATGGAAATCCGTTTCGGACCATCCTAAAACAATTCCGGAAATTTCACAATTTTGAACACTTTTCATAGGTATGTATATATATGTGTGTGTCACTCCAGGCGATATCTGACCCTGGAATTAAAAAAAAATTTCAAAATGTCAATAATATCAAAAGAAAGGATGAGTTCGTTGGCCAGCATTTTTGGAGTACTCCATGGGTTCAAATTTTGAAAATTTAGTCGAAAATTCGCTCATCAAGCATTCATATATGTTGCATGAATGGAACTTTTTCTAGTAATAGCAACTTTTATCCTCAAGTTAACTGACTGGTTCCTTCATTTCATTTAGGTATTTAAGGTACGTAGGCACCTTCCTAACTGGGAAATGCTAATACAATTCTTATCACTCATTTAAAGGGGTTGAAAATGGTTGCAAAGAAGAGAAAATTGAGGGTAAGGAAGCCTATAGAGAACCCAAGAAAACTGCTATACCCAGAAGAAGAAATACTTGTAGGAATGCTTGATGTTAGGAGAGGTATACTGAACGACTGGGAGGAGAAAGAAATTCTTACAACAAAAGAATTTTTAGCAATTTGGACAAAAGGTTTCGAAAACTGGGACAATGGCCTGATGATAACTGGCAAGCCCCTGATGAATACTGGAAATGGGATTACCTCTGCCTTTTTTCCATTAAGCGACGTGAATGAATATTATTTTGAGGAAAAAAGGAGAATATTTTGGCTCTCTGATGTTCGCTAATCTAATGGTCCAAGGATATCTCAAATTAATTGAAAAACAAGCAAGTTATTCGTGGAATACTGGCGAAGTGTGAAAACTGTTACACTTACCCTAGGTTCTTAGCTTTTAGAATGATTTTCTCGGAATTTTCGTACACCAACGTTGGGTGAAGTCCAGCAGTGATAGTTTTGCCTGGGATGACCATTCTAGAACAAATAATTATTTCAAAATTAGATATCTTGAAATTAAAGAAAATATGCAAAATTACAAGAATGAACGTACCAAGTTAATATAATAACCATAACAATGAGTTACAATAAGTAACTTCCTTTTCAATAGCGTGCGTAGGACCTTCTGGGAGGATCGAGGAGGGTTAGAGTAGGGAAACATTTCCCTCTGCTGAGTGGGTGTTCTCACTGCAGGGAACTGGGGAGGAGAACATGGAGAGGAAGTTGGGACCGCTCTGGTTCCACTCAGAAGGTTCAGTACAAACTTGTCGGTCGTGTTACTGTGGCTGTACAAGGACAACCAGTGTTGAAGGGGGTGGGGGTGGGGGGTTTGGGTGAAATCCCAAGATAGGTAGGTACACCGCTGTGGCAAGCAATCACGAATACGTTTATCATGATGAGACGAATGTAAACGAACTGAATCTGTCCTGAAGAGAACCATTCTAAAAAGTAGTACAAAGTGCAATACTTTCATTTTCACCTTTCAGGTAGGCTGAGGAAAGTAAAAATTTACAGCAGCCTAAAATGAATAGATTGAATTTACCGATGATCCAAGTTTTGAAGATTTAAAGTTCACGTTCCTTCAAGTAGGTGTGAAGATATAAAAAACTAAACTTATTAGCAAACAAGCCCGAAGTGTAATAAGTAGGTACCTGGATTCATCTGAATGAAAAATACACCCATATCTTTCATAATTTCGTCATACACATGATGAACATGAAACGCAATAAGGGTGATTTGTGATTTGCCTATTGGAACGAATGAAAGGAGAAGAAATGGATACTATTCATAACATACAGTGGTGAAATTATGATGCACAAGAACAAAAACTTTTTGAGAAGAATGGGATGAGCCCCATCTTTACATTCGCCAGGCTGAAGAAAGTGGCTGAGACCACCGAAACATATGTACCTACCTAACCAACTACCAATAAATGAAGACTCCAAAATTGTGCTTTCCTGAACGGAAAATGGTAAAACCAACCCATCATCACAATACGAAAGAAACTTGTGTTTTTGTGGCTGAATCTGCCCCTGAAGAGTCCAATATCGTATCAGTTCGTGTTACTAGACAAGGCCACTTGAGTCACCTGAAGCAACTGATGGTGATCCACAAGTTACTGTACCTTCCTCCCATGAGTAATATGTATTACTGAATTTGTAATGGCCTCAATTTTAAATAACAATAAGTACCTATCACGTATTACTGATGTAATGGCCTAAAATAAATAACGAAGAGAACCATCTAGGTATTTTTCTTATACATATATCCCATTCGCATAGGTTTCCCATTGTATGATGCAGTGGCCAGAACTGGCAATTGTACGGCAAAAACTAAGATCATATTACTATACTTACCTGAAATAGCAAACATGAAAAAACAAAACACAAAAAACCTAGAAAACTCAGTGTTTTTGACCATTGGAACCGCCCAAAATTAATTTTGTAATGCTACGTCAAATAAGACCAACGCCAGCTCAAAAACACAGTACCTGATTTATTGTGATTTTTTTGAAGTTTTCCTTGTTCAGTCATGAACACAGGAAAAGTCGAGTAAACGGAAAACTTTGAGAAAACACCGAAACTTTTTATGTTTGCCGTGTTATTAGCTACCTGTCTTAGGTAGAGGAACATGCAGTACATTCAGACCCAGCGTAAATTTTCCTATAAATTTGGAGCGAGCTTAGTTTTTGCCGGATCTGAACCACTGTGCGGTACAGTCTTACTGCAACCACAGATCTCCACTGCTCTGTAGATGTTCGTCAATTCTGGGTAGCACAAAGTCCTGAACCGTATTGATTAAAAGTGACTTAATTATCACAACGTCATTCTAAAAATAAAAAATAAAAATAAAAAGGTCTGCCAAGTCGGGTGAGCAGTATAGCTTCATCAATTTTGTAACATGGACGTATAGAATCAGTGAACATTTCAGCGGTTTCAGCATTCTCAGTAGCCATCACTCCATCCAATTGTGGCAAAATGCATAGGTGATTGTCGTGGAGTCACTCACCTACTCTCCGAATTTGAGAGAAAATAGGTCCATTAGGAACTGAAAAATCGTAGTTTCAGGAAATTTACGTTAGCGCATGCGCACACGCTACTAATGATCCGATGGCTATGAAATTAATAGGGAACTATCTAGGGGCTACCTCGGACAAGTTTCAGCAAAATTGGTCGAGCAGTTCCGGAGTTAAGGCTATGAAACTCATTTCAAAATTGCGCATGCGCAAGGTATTACTTTCAATCGTGTTGAAATTCGAAGGTAATTGTCAATCTCCAACTACCCTCCGGATTTGAGCAAAATTGGTCAATTAGGAACTGAGAAATCGTAGTTTCAGGAAGTTCACGTTTGCGAATGCTCACACGCTACTAGTGGTAGCGCTATTAGGGCCTAACTCGCGTAATCCCTAGAATTTCACCAAAATTGGTCGGTTAGTTCCGGGCTACGCCTATGACAACAAAGTTCAAGTTTACGCTAGCGCAGTACTGATCAAATCGTGACGAAATTCATAGGTCATTGTCTTTGAGTCAGCCCCCAACTACCCTCCAAATTTAAGCGAAATAGGTCAATTAGGAACTGAGATACTGGGGTTTCAGGAAGTTGCAGGAGAGTTTTTGCACTCACGCTACTAGTGGTCCGATGGCAATGAAATTGATAGCCATCACGGGACTATAACGGGACTAACCCGCACAATCCCCGAATACGTCATCAAATTTGGACCACAACTTCATGTAGTTTTGCCTGGGACAAGGAATGGGGTCTGCGCATGATTTTTTTTTTACAATTTTTATTAAAAGGGAATCGATTCAAAATGGCCAAAGTGGGGTTATTTCATAATTATGTGGTCTCCCTATTTTTTTATCGACGAAGAGAAATGTGAACGTTTGAAGAAATGCGCGCGGAAACGGAGCGCGCTGATTGGTCGAAGCGCATCCATGCTGACTACGTATAATATCCACGAACGGTTTTTAAAGGGACAGCAGGGGGAGGTGACGTACGTACCTCTGGAGGTACGTACGTCACACCCCCCCGCGAAATTCCAAACATTCCATTTTAACATTACGATTTCTGCTCCCTCATGGAGTTTTTTGTCCTGATAAATAGTGTTTACTAGTCATCGCAACTCAAATAACATAATTAATGGGTTTTTTCCAATTTTTATTTCTCATGGGCATTGACCACAGACCTACAGACACGGAACCAAAATTGTAAAGCAAGTGGAAATTGTAATTTTGGAGGACTTTTTTTTTTTTAAATTTCTTTCACAAAAGATAGCTTCCTACCTTTGGTAGTGAGTAAGCAAAAGTGTAGCCAGTAGATGTCGCCATGAGGCTGATATCATCCTCAAAACGCATCAAATGAAAATGTATTTCGAATAACAAAATCGCTCATCATCCACGTTTAATGATTAGGTCTATTGCCACACCATGTCGAGGAGGGTGTTTTGGCCAACACTGTAAAACTTAATGGCTACCTAAGGATTGAAGAACGAAACTGCAACGACATCAAAGTTTGCTAAGAAGTTCCTTGAATATAAATATATAGCAACCAAGTGAGTAGTATAACAAATTGAAAATTTGAAAAAATCGTATATTACAACTGTAACAACCTACCTTCACCGCATTCCGTAAATAACCTCTTATCATGGGGGTTAAAGACAAGCCACAATATTGAAGACCAATTCCGGAGTACTCAAAATTTCTAATTAATTAGATCTGCCATAATGAAAAATCTCAAATCTTGGTATAGAACCGACTTGCAGTTTTTCGGGGTGTTAACCAAACATCAAATTGGTAAATTTGCAATATATTACGTCTTCTCCTCGTAGAATCTAAAATAAAATAAAACAATAATTGAGAAAAGCTTCTATAGTGGATCCGTATAATTGAACGTTGGCCACTAAATTGATCACAAAAATTGATTGATTTTGAACTATTGGTTGCTGCATAGTGATACGAAGGAGACTCAAAATATTAATCTTCACATACCTACCTACCTAACACATTCACCGCGTCATCCTCCCCAAGCCAAAACATCGGCATGACGCGGATACGCGTCATCGTTCGATATGTTTTAAAGGCGGCATTGAAAATTGCCGGAAGGTCGGATATGTCTCCTAACTCCCAGGAAACCTTCGTTGGATTATAAGCTTTCAGAGGGCGAAGTTAGTTTTT
>JAEMON010000001.1:35794043-35805590 GCA_030264115.1 Lygus lineolaris | reverse complement strand
GAATTTTCGTGCGATTTCATCATACATTTTTCTTTTAAAATAGAATTTTTTTTCATTGATAGAATCCTGCAACGAATTATCGTCCGTATCTATTTCATCTTCTCCAATAAATCCCTCATAGCCTGAAGAAAACTCTTCTTCTTGAATTTTTTTTAAACTCGCACATTTCACCAAGAAACCTCTCTCCGCGAGAAATAGGAATGAACTGATGATATGAGTCGTAAACTATCATCAGTGTGTATACATCTAACGAATTTTGGCCGAGTTTTGTGCTGTGTACCTCTTTACAACGACTTTGAAATGACTTATCTGCCCCAGGCGGATCGTGGCGGATGCTATTGTTTTAAATTTATCTCACTCAATACCTCAAGAATGAGAGGGAAAAGTACGTTTTCCGGACGACTCCGGACACGCCGAGAAATCGCTGTTTTTGTAAAAACTACAGACTTTTAGAAACAAAAATTTGCATACAAAAACGTTTACGCTTTACTCAACGCTCTTTTAACCTTGAATGAGCAACTTCCTTATCCAAATTTACCATTTGCCAAGACCTTCCAATTAATTTAAATTTCACACCATTCCCATTTTTACCGGAAAAAAAAGTTGCCGTTGGGGGTGTCTAGCCGCCAGTGGTTTGTGTTCATCATGGTACATTTATTGTAAAATGAAATCTGGGGGACACCCCCAGACCCCTGGATTGTTAATGTTAGGATCAAGGATCAAACCAATGAAACACAGAATGTGTATTTCGGGGATTCCCCAGAGGGCTGGTGGCATTCTGGTAAGTTCGGCCGAAGTTCATTCCGCGTTCTTGGAATCCAGCGCCTTGGATTGTAGTCCTACGTGACGTAGACCCTTCCCGGGGATATTAACGTTTTATAAGGTGGCAACCCTGTGACCAATTGTGGTGTGAACTTATGAGTTCCAAAGACGAATAGAAGCATGGAGGCTCAGGTAAGTCGTTAAACAATCCAACTATCGTCTGTTTACTACTTTTCAATAAAATGGGAGCAGTAAGTTAAAAAAGTCGTTAAGCATGTTAGGCCCTATCCATGGAAATAGGTAAATCATATACTATACTGTCCCTCCACTTGGCAGGTAACTAATGAATCAAATACTATACTGTCCCTCCACTTGGCAGGTAACTAATTAAATACCTACCTATAACATACTGCCCACCATCCTGGCAGCCATCACCTTGAATTGACATTATTACAGCTCACCCTCCCTGGCAAAGTGGAAGGTAAATAAAATACTATACTGTCCCTCCACTTGGCAGGTAACTAACAAAATACCTACTTATAATATGCTCACCCCCCTGGCAAAGTGTTTGGTAAATCAAATACTATAATGTCCCTCCACTTGGCAGGTAACTAATAAAATACCTACCTATTCTATACTGCCCACCATCCTGGCATCCATCACCTTGAATTGACATAATACAGCTCACCCTCCGTGGAAAAGTGTTTGGTAAATCAAATACTATACTGTCCCTCCACTTGGCAGGTAACTAATAAAATACCTACCTATAATACACTGCTCACCATCCTGGCAGCCATCACCTTGAAATGACGTTATACACCCACCCCCCTGGCAAAGTGGGGAGTGAAGGAAGGCGAAGTAAGTAGATGGTGGAGCGGACGCGCGGTGGGGGTAGCAGCTCGTACTGTAGAGTGGTGGGGTTCGGGGGGGATCTTACGGAACAGACGCCTTCAAACCAAATAACCCTCCGTAAAAACACATTCTGTGTTAAAATTCGAAAAAATGCATGATTTTGTGCTCGTTTGAAAATTCCTCATAAACCTGAGTTATACAGAGCAAGTTTATATATAGTTTCACGAGTCAAAATATAAATTGAAAAAATTTCTAAAGTCGCGGTTTTTGGCTGTTTCGTCCCACTGTGCGGCGCGGCGCGACTGGCGGCTGGGATTTGGTGGCTTTTTATTCCCGCTACTTCAAATGGACGCCAGTGGAGATGGTTACGAAGGGTTCCATCTCTTCCCCAACAAGCTCAGGTCACACCTTGGCGCTGGCGCCCTACATTAATTTAATTTATTAAACTATTTATTGATCTGGAGTGGTTGGAGTAATTGTCCCTATGAGTAATTCCCTATCCTGATATATTTCTGGAACGTTCCTCACGTCACTGTGAGGGGCAAACTATCTTATTATATATTTGGTTAATGACAAGTCTGATAGAGATAATGAATGGAGTGTGTTGGAAAATGCAAAACCTGATCGGTAAATAATATTTTGCTCTCACAGAAGACAGATCCCCAGAAGTAAAATAGTGCAAGTTTCAGATTTTCGAACAAGCCTTTCAATTTAACACCAATTATACGCTGGCGCATTACCTACATGAAATCAATTTGTTCAACAATTTTTGTACTGGTGCGGCTCGAGTACCAAAAACCAAATAAAAAACCTCGAGTAATGTTTTTGACCCGCTCCTCATATTGACTGTGAGGAGCAAATAATCGTATCAAATAAAGTACCTATACATGTATAGGTAATGGTCCGATAGTTAAAATGAATAGTCTGCGTTGGAAAATGGAAATCTGAACGTTAAAAATATTATTTTGCACTCACAGACCCTCTGAAGTAGAATAGTGAAAGTCTCAGATTTTCTAAAAATCCATTTAGCATAACTGAAATTTTGTATAAACTAGAGCTACATTATGATAGGAAATTCCAAGCTGATTCTGAATATACCTACCCCATGTTCCTGTTTCTATACCTTACATCGCTCCTCCCTCAGAAAATGTGTAGAATGTAGTGAAAAATGTATAGAATTAAATTCTGTGTCGATTGGCATTAGAGATTGCTGCAAAATGCGATGGACAATAGGGGCGATATCGCATTTCGAAGTTTTACATATCCAGAAAGTAACGGTTTATTGCCATATTTAACTTCATATTTAATCGAGCTGCGACCTTTTGCGACCTGCGATTTTTCCGTCGGTTGTGTGCGTTCTTCTATTGGGTGTTGCGTGTTACATTTCTGTTTCGACTGAGAATCGCAAGTGCGTATAGCCGCCCTAAACCTAACGACTTTAAACAACCCAGTAGATCCTGATAGACTTTCCAGCGTTGTTGGGGACTAGCCCACAGAAAGTAACTATCTAAAAGTAACTTCTACCTATGTACATTCAGAGAACCAATTCAATCATGTTAAGGATGATAGAAGGTAGCTATGTGCCACTCCCGCTTGGCAGACTTAAAATCTACAGTTGTTTTTATTACGTAGCACATGCGTAGCGTTTGCACATGTATAATATCCATCGAGGAAAAGGGTTTCTGGCAATCAACATTCAGATATCAAATTCATGTATGTATTTACTAGAAACAACATAAACACACACATTTCATTTAGCCCCAGCGAGCTAAGAATCAACTCATTCTTAGCGCGTAAGTGGTTATCTCACAATAATCGCGCGGAATTTCACTATTCTCTCTAAAGATGATCGAGTTTTCCCTGTAGATAGAGGCTCCCTTTGGCAGGGAGCAGGCTTGAAACTTCAAATCTTCTACGTATACTTGTTTATCAAGACTTCGATAAGCATAACAATACCTGCAACATGAATATTTTAGTTTTTGTAAAATCCAACACAATATATTATTTTATTTAGCCTACCCAATGAAGGGCTCCAGGCTAGCCTACCGTATGCCCCCCCCCCTCCTTGGGGTTCCATTCATCCGGAATTGAGAAAAAAGTGTATTTTTTAAACATTATTAACTCCTGAAAATGTTCCTAAAATGTTCTTAATGGAAATCCGCTTCAGACCACTCTACAGCGATGATAATAACCTAAGTCCATTTGTGATTTTCTTTATGTTTGAAAATATCACAATTTGTTTGGAAACAATGTTCACTAAGTTTTGTTTCCTTTGTTTCAGTTATGCACAAATTGATATGACACCAGTTTTCCCCCCAATAATTACCTACTCATGTTCACCAAATAAATATCGAAATACCCCCCCCCCCCCCCCCCCCCCCCCCCCCCACAACATTTTTGCACAATATTTACCCAAATTTTGTAGTTGTCACAGGGGACGCAAACTTTGAAAAATCGTAGAAAGAAAACTATTTATCGTAGGGGAGTGCGTCAACATTCTCAGTATGGAATCTACTTCCCTACTTCCAAAACTAATAACAATAAAGTATGATAAAATTACGTTCCTGAGCCATGGCTCAGTAGGTGTATTCCTCAATGAGGAATACCAGGCCAGGCCATGGAGGATAGAAAACTAGTCTCACTGGGCCTGGCCAGGAATCAGCCTAGGACATTGGTATGTTGTTTATTGGTACGTATGTACCTATTGTGGGCTTCACCCATCTGACTCCCGGAGAATCAAAAACGAAACCGAAGGGTGAAAGGTCCATCCCAATTGAACTCCAGAGCCCGAGGCTGTCAGTTTCGACGAGACTTGGAACCTCTTCTTGTCCGCAAAAATACGCGTCCGTAAACAACTAATTGTAAGAGAAAAGTCAATTCTGATAGCACGGGTAGGTAACTCTCAAGTCCTAGTTGCACGTCGTTCTGTAGTCAGTCAAGCCAACATGGATAAATATCATTACCAGCTATGTATTCGTGCAAGAAATGAAAAAAATTTTGTCCTCCAAAATCAAAATTTCCACTTGCTTAGTCCTGTGACGGCCCCCTATCAATTTCATCGCCATCAGACCACTAGTAGCGTGTGCGCATGCGCAAACGTGAATTTCCTGAAAAAGCTGAACGATTTCTCTGTTCCTAGTGGGCCGATTTCGCTCAAATTCGGAGGGTAGTTGGAGGTTGACCTTCCAATTCCAACACGATTCTATAAGTGATACCTACTGCGCATGCGCAATTTTGAAATGAGTTTCATAGCCATAACTCCAGAACTACCTAATCGACCAATTCTGGTGACATTTTCCGAGATTGTAACTGATTCTATACGTCCATGTTACAAAAGTGAGGAAGCTATACTGCCCACCCAACTTGTTAGACGTTTCACAAATTGTTCAGTTCGGTTTGCACCATCATATCTCATTGCCATATCACACGAGCGTTTTTCCAGCACAGAGCTTTTTTTGAGCTTTTTGCTTCCTCAATACCGAAGGTAGGAAGTTATGTATTCGTGCAAGAAATTTAAAAAATTGTTGTCCTCCAAAATCAAAATTCTGAACAATTTTGGTTCCGTGTAAGTCTGTCTGTCGGTCTGTGGTCAATTCCTTGTCTCAGGCAAAACTATATGAAGTTATGGTTCGAATTTGATGAAATCTTCAGGATTTGTGCAGGTTAGTCCCGTGATGGTCCCCTATCAATTTCATCGCCATCGGACCACTAGTAGCGTGAGAGCATGCACAAACGTGAACTTAATGAAACTACGATTTCTCTGTTAGTAATGGACCGATTTCGCTCAAATTCGGTGCGGGTAGTTGGAGGTTGACAATTACCTTCCAATTCCAACATGATTCTATCGGTAATACCTGTTACGCATGCACAATTTTGAAATGTGTTTCGTAGCCGTAACTCCGGAACTACTCGGCTAATTTCGGTGACATTTTCAGAGATTGTACGAGGTAGGTAGCCCCTAGGCAGCCCCCTATCAATTTCATAGCTATCAGACCACTAGTAGCTTGTGCGCATGCCCAAACGTGAATTTCCTGAAACTAAGATTTTTCAGTCCCTAATGGGCCGATTTCGCTCAAATTCGGTAGTTGGGGGCTGACTCCAAGACAATCACCTATGAATTTTGCCACAATTGGATGAGTGAAGTGGCTACTGCGCTTGCATAAACTTTAAATGTTTTGCCATAGGCATAGCTCCAAAACTATTCCACCAATTTCGCTGAAATGTTAACTAACTGCTTATGACTGAATGCTAACTGATTATATACGTCCATGTTACAAAAGTGAGGAGCTATACTGCCCACCTAACTTTGCAGGCGTTTTTTTTTTTACGGTGCGGATTCTGGTGGAGCTTTTTTTAGGCCTCTGGCAGATTTAGAACACGTTCTAATTGTCAGACGCCATTTTGTGCGGAAAAAATGCTGGAAGATAAACTTTGAATGGTTTCAATTCACATCTCCATCGACAACCGCATTGTCACCTTCTATTTATTTTCAGTCGCTTGGAAATCATCGGGGACAACGTGAGCAAACTCCTCGCAGTGTCCTCTGGGTAACGCTAATAGCTCACAAAACAATGCAAATGGGGAAGTGTGCCTTGTGAGACTCAGTTGGGTAACTTTTGTCGGTTTTGAATCTCACTGGGAGTCAGATGGTAGGTACATGGGAGACAGTCGGAATTTTCATATTCCACTCTCCTTGAGAGTCAGTCGGGCTCGTTTCGGCTAGCTGAGAGTCAGTTGGGTAACCCCCTCCTATCGTTAAATATCAAGCAATTAATTTATACATTACGATTGGGGAATCAATTTGCTGTATAAAAACCTATTGCACTTCAATGGTACTTACCTGCCATGGAGCAACCCACTATCAGAACATAGAAGGCACCCTGGAGAGTCTTCATGCTCATGGCTTTCAGTATCTCATCATCCTCTGACGGCGCTTTCCCTTCCCCAACATCCTCAGTCGTTTCAAATTGTCTTTTTGTTGCTTTGCCAGAAGATGGTACCTG
The DNA here is from genome assembly GCA_030264115.1 of Lygus lineolaris. Taxonomy (NCBI): domain Eukaryota; kingdom Metazoa; phylum Arthropoda; class Insecta; order Hemiptera; family Miridae; genus Lygus; species Lygus lineolaris. The sequence goes on along the minus strand of JAEMON010000001.1, from coordinate 35,798,973 downwards.
CTTCTCTCTCAGTTTTTGGTATTCGTCCTCAGTTATCTTGCTCAATATACCACTTTCAAACATTATGATTATTCTGGAACATAGGTAATTCGGAACCTGGGGTAGGTATTATAGGGCTATCATACGTCCCGAAAAATCAGGACATAATTTCGAGGTGTAGTAACGTCCCGTTATGAATTCTGAATTTTCCCGAATTGCTATGGCGAACTGAACTGGCGAAATGAACAATCTCCTGCCTGTGTTACCAATTTTAGCCTCAACTTTGCTGGTCTGTATTTTTTCTTCTTCAAGTTTTGGTGCATTTTTTCGATGAAGTTTTATCCATTCCTAATTATAAACTTCTTAATTACCAAACACGTCCAGAAATTCTCATTTATAGCAAGTTCCTACCGATTCAAAGCTTCACTTTTGAAGATAATAAACCGAAAAATTGATTTTGAGAAGAAATATTGTATTTTTTGGTCACTTCCTACCATTTTTTCTAATTCCAACGGTGTAATTTTCAACATGGAACATCACTCTTTCCACCCCAGTTTACTCCCGTAAAAACATGTTCCTTGTTGAAAAGTACACCGTTGGAATGAGAAAAAATGGTAGGAAGTGACCAAAAAATACAATATTTCTTCTCAAAATCAATTTTTCGGATTATTATCTTCAATAGTGAAGCTTCGAATCGGTAGGAACTTGCTATAAAATCGTTGATCTCGATAACCAGAAAATTAGTTGTGCTTATCGTTTTTATAACGATTGAAATATCCGATGGGATCTTTGCTGGTATACTTTTTTATTATTTTAGACTAAGGGAGTTATGGCTGCTTTAGTGGTATAATATAATGTAATTTGCTCATTAACTCATGCTGCATGACAACTCACTCGCGAAAATAATAAAACAATGTTGTTTTAAAATTAATAAATAATTATTCATGCACTTACAGTCTGTTAAATTGGTCAACAAAAGGGCAGCCTATCTGGAGAGCTATTGCCGAGTAGCTCGTATATAATTTCTCGCTTATATGAAAATGATGGACACCTAAAACGAATGTACAGTTTATCAACCATCAGATTATTACCTACATAACGAACGTCATCACAACATTGATTAAAAGTAAATAAAACCAACCAAATCTTTTGGCATTGTAGAAGAAAGTTTCCCTTCCACCGATTACCGCAATGTTTTTGTGATCCTTCACTAGTTCGATTCCTTCTTCCGTCGAGTCCAACAGGTACCGTTTCTGAGTTTTCATTTTGTTCCAAATGCTTTCATACAAGCCACTACCGTTCTGAATACGAGAAAAAGAAGAACATGTTTATTGTAAATTTGTAACATTCAACAATACCATAAATAACACAGGTGATGTAACAAAGTGTGGATATGGCATGAGGTAAACTCGCCTGCTGGGGGAAACTGCATTCAAACATTTAAAATATTAGTAGGCAGCAACAATAAATCATAATTTCGTTAGGTAGGTACCTATCTCTTTTTTTGTAAATTAACTCTATCTTTAACCCAGTTATTTTATCTATTTTGAACATACTTTTTTATCATTAACTAGGTTGTACGTACGTACCTACCTACCCACTCTTGGTATGTACTATTGTCATAATTAGGTAGGTACCTACCTAATTTATTATTGTTGGATACATTTCTTATTAAATTTTGTGGGTTTATCTAGATTAGTACCTACCCAATTTATCAGTAGGTATCTAGAGATATCTCTGCTCCTACTCTCTGTAATCACCGTCTCGCTGATGAGATTCAACATGAGTTCCTGACATCGATTCCAAATCGATTGAATCAAAGGTATTTCGTTATTAAAACTGATATTTGGTAGAGAAGTACGGATCTACGATGAACGGTACAAATAATGGTCCCAATGTTCGATTACCCCCTCCAATGGTAAAGTTTGGCCAGAGCGCCGTTTTATGAAAACGTGATGAGTCCATTTAGGAAGTAGTCTTAGTCAATTCTTCCAAGAGATTATCTTGTTATTTTGGGATAGGTACCTACCTATGAAATCGATGTTGCAAGTGCATGTTCAACCTGATGTGCGGAATATCAGATATATTTCAATAACTCACTTCGACAACCCCGTGAGATGCGCTGTGTCTCTCAACGAGGAGTTTGAAATTCCTTTTCTCCATAGCGTAGTTCAGTTGCTCCAGCGTGCTGACGGGTTTTTCTGGCAAAGATGAATAATGTGTACGGCTTGTAACCCAGATTCATATAGTTATTGGCTTACCTTCCTAACTATCTTCAATTCTCATCCAATAAACCGTTTTGTACCAACTCAAGACGCGATTAATTTGCATTCAGAGTTTATAATAATATAATTAAGAAAGGATTATGTAATCATTGCATCGTGACAGGTAGGTAGGGGAAATCCTTACTTTTTGGATTAGTCCAATTATGACCATGTGGATCGTCCAACATACTATATTATTTTTGCCCTTTTCTTGTTGTACAGGTATGTTACGCGTAGGTATTTTTATTAGTTGGAGCCTATTTACTTAGATCAATATTTTGAGGAGTAATATCGAATTTTAGAAAATATGTTTTTGCGGAATCTTACTGTTTATTCTTACTCATTTATTCTGTGCAGTAAAAGGTAGGTAGCAACGTGGAGAAAACAGAAAAATCATTCAAGCGGATAAGTTGTCAAATTTTTTCATTCGAATAAATAATTTGTAATTACGAGTGGGTATGACTACAGGCATAAGAATAAGTTTAGTATTATGGACAACGACCCTGTGATTAAAAAATGATATTAAAATTAGATAGAAAACATCTGGTTTAAGGCTTCACACTACTTTCCTCACCCGTAGAAACCTGGCTATTTTTGTGAGTTTTAACGCTGATTTCGGCCCTCAGGATATTTTTGTGGAGAAGAGGGGTATTGGAACTTGTTTTTACTTGGGATAAGAGTAAGTCCTGTGGATTTCATCGAAATTGTGGGAGTAGTTTGGGAGGAAAGCTAAAAACGTGCTAAAAACGACGTCTACATACGTACATACACCCATACGGACTTCAATACACTGTTTCAAAACGTGGAGATTGATCAGATGTCGATTAGATCCATTCTAAGGTGGTTTTTCTTAAATTGGGTTTTCTGCTGATTGCAATACTTTTCTTTCACCTTGGGCTGAGGAAAGTAAAAATTAATATTTTTTAAAATGAAGACAACAAACTTCTCAACAAAAATCACAAACAAATGTTTGTGCCCAAAAAATGATTGTGAACCTCGGGCGATTCATACAGAAAATACTCGTAATAAACCGTTGCGTATAATTTTAAGCGTTTTCTGAAATTTGCTCTGCGGGTTCTTACCCGCTGTCAAACTCCTTCGCCCCTCCCCCTCCCTCCAATATACCTACGCTGAATTAATGGTTATAAATGACAATGACTGATCTGGAAGTAGCAATAACTGGAGTAGATTTGAGGAACTCGATAATAAGGTTGTGATGAGACATATCGTTATTTAAAAAAAAAATTCATATAATTTCATTAATTATTATTAATTAATTAATTATTATTATTATTTTCTATTGTTTTTCTAATTAGTTACTGTCCTTTCACACAGAAATGAAATCGGAGTGGAATCATACCTCTAGCTGGGCGAGTCAGAAGGGATGTCAAATTAGCAGAATACATATCGCCTATTACGTAGGTAGCAACGAGGTACAATATTGTGACAGCGATACGAGAAAGATCACCATGAATCTTAGTGACCAAACCTGCATAGAAACATTCAACAATTGAACTGAAGTATGGTCTGACACCAAACCCTCATGCAAGTCAGAAATCTGCTAATTAGTTACGACCTGAGTTCTACGATCTTGCTTGTTCTACGATTTTTTTGCTGACTATTATTATATCACCTGATTCTAGGCATCTTCAGGTCCCCTGAATAAAAAATCAAAACACAATTATTAGTAGGTCTCTTACCTCAAAAACACAGGTAAACTTGTGATACGCAAGTGTGTTTTGATTTTTTGTACAGGGGACCTGAAGATGCCTTAAATCAGGTGAAATATATATAGTCTGCAAAAAAAGTCTTATTTTGTAACTAAACCACTGCATACCTAACACAGATTGAAATATAACATTTTTTATTTTTATACTTCTTACTTGTAGTAGCACTGTTATTTCCCAGTCGAATTTATTTTTTTCCCAATCAAGGAGGTATGAGAATGATACCTGTTATGAATAACGGAATGAAAAACTATATTACATTCACAACACAAATGGTGAATACTGCGGTGGTGGCTAAGGGATACTAAAGTTCAATAATGTTGGTGCATATTGGTGCATGTTGGTGTTGGTGTAGGTCTCGACCTATTTAAATCTCGACTTATTCAAAAGTAAAACCCAAAAGCGGTAAACATCTAAAAGTACGAGATTCAATGGTTTGAAGGTCCCATGTCTGCAATATATAAATATGTTGTGCGAGGCAATGAAAATCTACACCTCACAAAACACCTGAACTTATGACAAATCAGAATTATTTAAAATCAGAGTATTATGAGCTAATTTGTAACTCAGCAGCTTTGAGGGTTTAGAATGCCTCATCTTCGGACGTAGGCAATCAAGTTGATAGGTTACGAGCTGCTTCAACATAATATTTCTAGCAGAAAAACATAAATAATCGGGTTAAAACGAGCTTTTAGCTTAAAAAAGCTATTCAGCTCTGGTGAGGCGCTAGAAAAAGTTAGCTGCAAAAATAGCTGTCATACTTTGTCTAAGGAATATTGTGACTGAAATCCAGATACAGTCACATAACTCTCGGAGGCTCATTGATTTCCATCCAGAATTAGATTTTTTCAAGTAAAATAACAGCGGCCCTGAAAGTCCCACAGTGAAAACTAACGCTGGCCACACCTGTGAACAACAATGATATTAAAAAAGTTCCATTCATGCAGCATGAGTTGGTGA
>JAEMON010000001.1:35733732-35751752 GCA_030264115.1 Lygus lineolaris | reverse complement strand
TCTCTACTCTAGATATTTTGGACATACAGCACCACCTCTCATGTTTTGCTAAGCAACAAAAATAATTGAGGTAGGCAAGTAACACCTGGACAATAATACTCGAGAAAATTTAATGAACACTTATATCTGGCAAAAAATGGGTCGGTGGTGTTAATTATGTCCGACAAATATCTACGCTGTGAAATATTATGGCGCCATACCATCAATCTAGAAGCATCTGATTAGCATAATAATTTTACTGTTTTAAAGATTAATGAAGAATGATCATATTTATCATTATGCTTAGTCTAAGAGTACGAGGATGCTCCAGTTAGAAGTCCACCCTCAAGGTCATAATTTATGGGAAAGAACGAACCAAAATGACCGTTCAATATATATTTTTTTAATTATTAGTTATACTTTAGATGAGTACTTAACTGGTTTATGCTCGACTTCTAACACCAACCTACTAAGTATAGCAGGATCAGAATAAAATAACAAAAATCATTATTTTCACAAATTATTAGGTTCTGCTGTTATTAATAATTACCTTTGAGCAGAAAATACAATTAGAAAACTTAGGTAGTTTAAAGTTGATTCCTTAACCTTCAAACGAAATGTGGAGGGATTTGACTAATTTATACAAACCGATTATAACATAGGTAGGAATACCTTTCATTACATTGGAAAACAAGCAAGATTGCACTACCTATCCATCAACCCACAAATAAGGGTGCTCGTAAGAAATTATTTCGAACATTCGGTGCATTCAAGGTTGACAATAGATATCTACCAGGTATAGGTATTATGTATAATGTACCTACGTACTTAATAGGCACCTTTGCATTGCAGTACCACCTACGCGGAAAAAATATGTTCAATACTAACCATGATGAGGGCAACATTAGAAAACGACAAGTAAAGAAAGGAAGACATCTGTTCAGGCACTTTGAAATTCTATATTTACAAAAATATTAAATATTATTACCTACCTATTATGTTTCAATCACCCTGTTATTTAGATGATTAATTCAATGATGCACTATTGGTCATTGGCTTAGCACGAATAAAATATTATTAATATACATCTCACTCCAAGTAATAATTTAATTTGAAACATTATAATTTTAATAGGTACTTCGTTTTAATTAAGAATTTACAGATTGTGATGAATGTTCTCGCAGACTAACGGTTTTGAAAACGCGGAAAAACTTATTTGGAGCGCATTGGCAAGAAATAACGTTCAACTCTTAGATATTTCACAATACTCGCAAGTGAAACCTGATAAATTTTCCTCCAAATTCTAACAAATACAACGTGAAATAAAATCTTCATCAAATGGAATTTCTTCCAACAATTAACACGCCCAGCACAATATATAATTTCTCTTCAACTTTGGTAAAGATAGGGAAACACTCCATAGGTACCTACATTTTAACCAAAATTTGAGCAAACTCTACAGCTAGCTACATTATAGGAACGTTAGAAGAAAATTAACTAAGATCCGTGAAACAATAATTTACTGCAAAACTAAAAGTGAGTATGGAACAACATGAGGTACATTTTTCATCCCAAATGTATACGTACAAAGTCTATTTTGATTGTGAAAAACATTCCATCACAGGTAAAAATTTTGAGTTGTTATAATATTCAAACACGTATCTCATTAGTCTTTTCAATAGATATACATCTACATACTTAACAATTATTATTTACGAACTATTGTCAATTCAGGTGATGAATGTACAACTATGCAGAAACAGGAGTACATTCCATTTGTTCATTTAGAGCATTAGGAAAAGATAATTTACGAAAGTTTGGCAGTTAGGATATTTAGATGTAAAAATCTTTTAGTGAACGGATCAGAAACATTATGAGTAAGTCACGAGGATGGTGGAACTGACGTTATTTGGTCTGCCCTCAGTTCCAATTAGCAGTGGTTTATTTGGGGTTTTATGGGTTATTTATTTACTGAGCTGATATGATAGGAAGAAGCAACCACGTGATATCCACCTCTTCCGGACTTGTGACACAGCTCCTTCTTGATTAACTTAATTTAACCTATAGTCAAGAAGGCCATGTCGTGGAGTTACCGACATGAACTAACTGTGTTTTCTATAACCTTCAATTCTGTGAGTAAGTAAATTCAAATTTAGACCTACTGTTTGCAACCATGACAATCCAAAAACGTATGACTTTATATTATAATGAACTAAAAAAGAAAGAAAACTTTACTGAAAAACTTGTGACAGTGAATAGAGAATGTGAACCTTGCGATTGCCTTCTTTCTTTAAACTTATAAAATACTCAACAAAGTGGTGCAAGAAACCCGGGAGACGATCTAGGGCAGACTAGAGGAAGATCGCACGCATGAGAAGACTGAACTAAGAGTACGAACTACTACTACTACTACATGAGAACTAATCTACTGGGAGGAGACGGCTGAAATAAGGTAAAATCTGATCTGACTTACTTAATTTACTACTACTAATACTTCAACTATGGAAACCGTAACTTTGAGATGAATTGAAACAAAGTTGAATTAATTTTGCGAGCGGCAGAAGCAATGGTTGCTTCAGATACTTTTCTGGTGAAGGATGCCACTCTCAACCTGAAATAGCTGAAATAACTCGTTGACTGGTTCGACAAGAAGTGGACTTTATTGGAGGATAGAGCTGAAAGAAAGATGAAGGAGCTGGGCAATGTCAAAGCTGTGGTGCCACAATTGAATACTTCGAGGCTCCGCACAGCAAGTGCTATCTTGAGACTCGAATTTTGTGAGGCCACTCCCGAAGGAGGACCAGCTGTCGGCAAAGGGAAATTGCATTAGTTCAAAATCAGACCATAAAGTTAAGATTGTTGAAGAAACAACTATTAAGGAGAGTTTAGAAGAGCAACTAACCCCAAACACTACTACTAAATTATTATTATTATTGTTGAAGTTACTACTGACACTGAGATTGAAGAAGAGCAAAGAAGTAGGTAATAAGATTATGAATTGTGTGCCAAACTATTCGGAGGAAATCGAAGGGACCAATCAGTAGAAGGAGCTAAGAACGAAATAGAGGATGTTATGATAGGGGGAGGTATCTTGATAAATTTGTGGGAAGGAACTACTACTTTCGTAGAAGAATGATGGATGAAGCGAAGATCAATGAGGACTATTTACCATTGGCATCTGTCAAGAAACTCGTAGACCGGAGAAAAACAGTACAAGTACTATTCAAGATTGGAAGAAGGTATGGAAGGTTTAAGGCTGGACAAAGGGGACTGGAAGAAGAGAAGAGGAAGAATTGAAGTGCTTAGATCTTTCCAACCTGAAATAAGCGGTTGGAAACCTTCGTTGGAATGTTGAGGAGTTACCGCTACTGTGTTTTCTATAAACTTCAATTCTGTGAGTAGGTAAATTCAAATTGGGACCTACTTACTGTTTGCAAACCTAACAACCCAAAAACGTATGACTTCATATTATAATGAACTAAAAAGGTAAGAAAACTTAACGGAAAAACTTGTGACAGTGAATAGAGAATTTGAACTTTGCAATTGCCTTCTTTCTTTAAACTAATAAAATACTAAACAGGCCAAGGGTTACAACGTAGCACTCTTCTCAAAGGGGACCAACATGTCTGTTCTCCCTACCACACCAGCTCGTCAGTAACACAAAACCACATCGCCCCTGCCTCACCCACAACCAAAAGGTTATATGGCAGTATATTCATCACGAGGATGGTGGAACAGACGTTATTTGGTCTGCCCTCAGTTCCAATTAGCAGTGGTTTATTTGGGGTTTCAAACAAAATGTACTGCCATAGTAACCTTTTGGTTTTGTGTGAGGCACGGACGATGTGGTTTTGTGCTACTGAAGAGCTGGTGTGGTAGGGGGAACACACATGTCGGTATGTGAAGGCCTTGGCCTTCTTGACTATAGGTTAAATTAAGTTAATGAAGAAGGAGCCGTGTCACAAGTCTGGAAGAGTGTGGATATCACGTGGTTGTTCTGCCTATCATATCATCTCAGTAAATTAATAACCCACAAAACCCCAAATAAATTATGAGTAAATATATATAAATACTAAGGCATTCAAAAGCATTTCTTGGGGATACCAACGCAGCATTAACTTTGATGAACAATAATAACTTTTCACCTGGACTGCACTGTAGATGCAAAATAAAGTAGGTATCTTATAAGTAACTAGAACTAGAGTTGTTACTAAATTATTAAAACAGGAGAAATCAAAATTTGTTCCAAACACTTAATACTAATTCACAGCCATAAAATGAACGTTTGGCTGACTTGCCACGGTCATTGAATGACATGCCACATGATTCTATCATAGCAATCAGCTATTGATGTGACAATCAAGAAGTAGCAGTTTTTATTTAAATGAACACCTTGAAAATCAGCAGTGTTCTGCAACCAAATACAAGAACACCCCAAACGTGGTTCAGCTTTAGAAAGCAACATTCAAATGTATTCAGTTGATCCACAAGTTGAAAGTTATTAACCCAATAAAATACTGACAGGCATTCGAACTCGGTACATTCAATGATAGACAGTTCTTTAGCTACGTATTCCTCGAAAGACTCAGATATACAAAAACATAGGTAGTGAAGATTCAGAGAGAGAGATTGTTAAATGCATCAAAACAATATTTTGATGGATTCATCCTTTAGTACCTCATAATCCATGGCAGAGATGGGTATATTCATATTCGTAAATACAAATATGAATATATTCACACAGCAAATTTCCTATGAATATGAATATACTCACATTTACACGTGTGAATACGAATATATTCGTATTTAACCCTGAGAATATCCAATATATTCGTATGTGCATATGTGTCGTCTTCACAAGTGTGAACATGAATATATTCTTATTCATGGGAAATACGTTGTGTGAATATATTCATATCCATATGAAATTTGCTGTGTGAATTATATTCATATTTGTATTTACGAAAATGAATAAGCCCATCTCTGATCCATGGTATCTAAATCAGGTCACACTAGAATAGGCATTGAAACAAAAACATTGTCAATATCTTCCTTTCAGAAAACAAATCATTTCCACTCAGTAAATAGGAAAAGAAGATAACAACGGCGTTCTGTATTGAGGCTGAAGGGTTAAAATAGTTACCTCATCATATTGAAGCGTGGGTCTACAGAAGAGTCAAGTGAAAACGAACGACCACCGTGGTTGAAAAGAAATGGATTCAATCTTTGGTATGACAGTAGTATAAAATTTGGTAGGTAGGTAGGTAGTCATTTTTTTTGCTCCATGTTGGCACTTGTATCGATTCTCAAATAAATTATTAACTTTGGCACATGACAATTAAATTTTGGCAGTACATTTCAAACAACCCTCTGACATTTTAACTGGGTTTAGTACCACGCTTCAGTATGATCTTAAATCTGAATAGAAAAAAGTAATTCCAGTTCCGTCGAACGTGACAGCATCTATAAATACAATTTCACGAATGACCAAATATGATGTTACAATAATTCATGGTACAATGGAAGACAGAATATGATACTAGGCTGTTTCTCAAGATGCAAAACCAATCATCAGTAGCATGAAAAGGCTTTACAGAAGCCTTGTGATCATTCTTTTGTGGCTTAAGGGTTGTCATCCAAAACGCACAATCATGATTCAACTCAATCTTTGGCTTTTATTTAAAACGTTGCGATAAATCGATTGGTGTGGTTGGTTTGGCGAAAAAAACCAAAAAAAAAAAACCCAAAGGTAGTAACGCTGCTATCGCCAACGTGACACAATAAGTTCAAAAGGGAACTCCTTAATTCCATGACTCAGCAGCTAGAACAGCGGATCCATGTTGTTGTGGAAGACGATTTATGTACTCAAGTTTCTTCAGTTTTTCCTATTTACAGTTGGTAGTTTACCGTTTTTTCGGTTCTGCATCAATATTCCACTTATTGAGAGGGAATTTATGAGGAATGCAGTCACATCAACAACGAAAAAATTTCCTTGGCTTCTATGTTCAACTAGTAATGCTCGCTTGCCCGAGCCTCAAATTAGCCTAAGGGCTCATTCAGCTGATTGGGGATGCTCTGGTATAAGACCAGAATCCAGAAACCATCCCCAGAACGTAACGATCTGAATCACAACTGAACAACCCGCATCTATATAGGTCCAACGGTTTGCCAGTCTATACAGCGCACAGACAGAAATACATTTTTTGTTAGTTACAGATTACGTCATGATTGACTCAGACCATTTCGAACTAGTTTGACCTCTAAATTGCTTAAATTGCTACTACTGATTTATTTATTTTCAAGTCTCTGATCAATTTAATTATATCATCAGTAAGTACTACTATTTTATAGATTTGATTGATGTTATAGCCAAATATCGAAAATAGAAGACATTTATGATACAGAGCTGCTGGTAGAAAGGTTTTTCCACCCAAAACAAGAAAACAAATCCCCAAAATGGAACTATGCCATGATTCTGTCGTGCCACATTTAGCCATCCAAACGCTGCGTTTGGCCTACCAAGAGTCAGGGAAGTGGGTCTGAGAGCCTGCTACTACCTTTTTAGACCCTTCACACTAATTCATCTCATAGCTCTGGGTGGTATAAAAGGTTTTGAGCCGTAAGCTGTGTGAGCCATTAAACTGTTCAACGTGCCTCGATTTTCCCTACACACTTATTCTTTTTTTAAATTTTGATTTTATATTAAATTTAAATTTTGAATTTAATTTAATAGAATGGATGCAGAACACGAGGTTTTGCCGTTCCCAAGGCCGCAGTCAACACCGTAGGAATGGGGGGGGGGGGGGGGGGGGGGGGGGGGGGGGGGGGGGGGCATTAGAAGATGGGACCCCCGAGGACATCTCAGGCAGCGCCTGGCGAAAGACGCGTTTTTCCGAGGCTGTCTCGTTTGGCGCGTTGAATGGGTTAGGCCCTCCGCACACGGGGCGACGACCACTCGAAGGAGAATCGAACTCGAAGCGAGAGGGATTAGGATTCCTCTCGAAATAACTCGAGGGTATCCGCAGATGGGTCGTTGCCGTCTCGTCAGCCTTTCGCATATACTACTGGATGGGTAGCTCAGGTAACAAGGAACCCCGTTTTACGGTCTTTCGAATCCCTCCATTCTCCTCGTCTTGGGCGTCAATGCGGATTTTTCCGTTCCAAACAGTTCGAGAGAGAATCGCGTCGAGGATGACGAACTGACTTCGACTACGATTCGAGTCCGAGCCGACTCGTGGGCGGAGCCCCATACCACTACCTAGGAAGTCGAGAGGGGAGAAATTTCGCCTGCAACGATCTCGAGCGGGCTTCGCCCCGTGTGCGGAGGGCCTTAGGGCTCTTTCAGACGATCGACACATAGCCCACACCATTGGTAGGCGATTGTACGAGGGGTGTTTTCACAGGCGTCCACTGCCTGTCAACCACTCAACAACAGCCCGTTTCCCCCCCATCTTTACCTACCTACCAACCATTTCTATGTTTCGAGGCAATCAGTGTTTGTTCGTTATTGTGTGGAGCAGTATGGAATATCCTCTAGATCAAATTACAGCTACTCCCGTTTTGGTGGATGGACTTGAAAGACGGAAGAAAATAAAACCTAAACAAATGAGGGTCCATCCTATGATTGCATCACGGAATGAACCAATTTGGTTCTTTCTTGATACACTCGAATCATTGTAGCTGCAGTCAACAGATGCCTCTATATCTTGCCATGCCTACTGTCTCTGCATGTTGTTTTGAGTACCTAATCGATAATATACCTACCTACGTGTATATTTCCCTATTTCAAAAAAGACGGGAATTTTTCTATAAGAACAATGCTGCAAATTCTTACACAACGGTTTATAGTCTGTAGACATAATAGATCACCCATATGCAAAGATCCTATATATGTACATATACAGGGTGTGTACAGTTAAGTTGGGACAAACTTCAGGATCAATAATTAACCGTTGTGTAATAATTTGCAGCGTTATTAATTCCATTTTTGGATTCTATGTATCTTGAAACGTAAAACATCACATTTTGAGCAGTGGTTTAAAAAAAATTTTCGTGCTCGATTTTAAAGGTTCATTATTGAAAAAATAAACCAAAAGAAGTCCTATCGCATTGGTTGCTCAGAATGCTCAGCGGATAGTGGATGACAAGTGTAGATTGTCTGAAATCATCTGGTTGGGAGTTGGAGAAGCTAAAAAATCTCCCAATGGAAACCTGACGCCTATGCGTACAATCATGCAAAGTAGGGGTAGGTAAGCGTCACACCCATTAACACATGACTGATCCCTATTGATAAAAAGATCAGATAACGCAATGAAAGATGTCAGTACCTATCAGAAGTTTTCCTTTGGTTACCTACTCACTTTCACCCATCACATAAATATCATGAATGACAGAGTTAACCACTGATGACTGGTGAACCAGTATGAATACTAGTTCGATGAATGTTTAAAGATAGATTCTAGGTTACACTTATATATATACAATCTCATTCATAGATTGAATCTAGTTCAAACTTGTACTTGTTTGTGGGAATCTGCATGGTTTTCCACAACGGTCATCCTTAATTATTTTAATTTAGTCTCGCAAGCTCTCTATAATACAGATTATTATGTTTTAGAATGTAATCGTTGATGAACCAGTCCTAACAGATAGATAAAAGTAAATATGATATGATATAACCACCGCTTACACTGCACTGTAGACCGTGTAGTGCAAATGTTGTGGAAATTTGAGCATTGTGGACAAGTTCGTAGAGGTAAACTACTTTTAGAAGATTGGGTTCTCTTCTCTGACGGCCTGCACAGAAGGTCCAGTTCCCCCTCAATCCAAGGCTCACCATTCTCCCAAGGTAGAAAAAGAAGGGATAGCTACCAGCGCGCACTTTTGAGAGAAATCAGTTTTCTAAACGCTGTTTACCTCTACAATGTAATACGTTTGTAAAACATGAATATAATAATATGATGATGGTACAATGTAGCAGGACAAGTTCATGCAATGCAATTTTTAATTTTACATGTTCGTTTATGTAGTCACATGTCCATATTACTTATTATCTTCGATAAAATCAGTTGCAGTACCTAACGCTTCATTTACTTGTTTAAGCATGATAACTGATGAAATAAGTACATTACGAAGGTTCTTGTTGACCCAAAATTTTTGAAAATCGAGATAAGAATAGGAAAGAGGGAGTACAGGGTGGTGGACGATCGAGTGGACATGCCTAGAAATGATTCTACATGCCTCCCATGCTTAGCTCTAGCTCCAAAGGAGCCAATGAGCTGAGGAGCAGCGCCGGACTCTTCATTCAGAGGTGACGTTTGTGAAAGTGAAAGAGAAATTCCATGCCATTTTGACTGGTAGACTCTCGACTCTAGAAAGCTACGATGAATAGGATGATCAGGTCTGAACGTGTAATAGTTTGTTGAAAGGACCAGTCGGTGGGCTTGATTAAAGTTGAAACTGAGCTTCAGTAAATTTTCGAACACCTGGCAAAAGCCCAGGCTCCTATTAGCAGTCAAGCGCGTCCGTCCTGCCTTATGTACTCCCTCTATCCAACTCTTCTTAATGGTAACTGGCCAGGATCTCAGTCTCGAAAAGACTGGTCAACATGGATAACCACAAAATTATACTGTTTATTCATACCTGGGCGAGTGAGCAACAATGCTATCTCAGGATAATAGCAGTGTGGTCAGTTTAGAAAAATATGGCATGTGGTCCATCCAAATCAACTCACCATGAACTGGACAAATAAATATCATGTGGAAATATCAAGGCACACATTAGTATCACAATGGTAGAGGCATAACCATTAATATTGTATTCAGTACATACTCTTCACACAACCTTCATGGATTGAACCCAATAAAGAAATGTAAAACCAGTATGCGATGCAGGGAAACATGCTGATCAAGTAAGTAAGGTTCAGCGTGCTAACAAGGGCGCCATTGGCTGTGATTTGGATTTAACATCCCTACATACAACAAACAAAAGGGGGGTACATTCCTTGTATGTATATAACAACAAACAAAAGTTAAGTTTTCATTGAAGCTTTGGAAAGGACATTAAAAAATCACAATTGAACAAAATTCATACTGGCCAGATTCATACCAGGGGTCTGAAAGACTGAGAAGTATTCTGATTGGTTGTCCATTTGAGTTGGGCATAGTTGTTGTTGAAATCGAGAAAGAGTAGCATCCAAAAGTACCACCCTGTCAGGATGGTGAGGAGTTGTTAGATGATCCCCCTCCCATAAGCTGAATGCCAGGGGAAACAAGACTTCTTCCGTTTAACCAGTGAAATCATAAAGCAGGGGCACACATCATGAACCACTTTGAGTGTTGCCAATTTTGAGGGTATTTCCCTGGGGTTGGAACCGTTTTCCCCAGATGAAAGGCAGGGAAAACAGATGCCATCCGGGATTGGAGATTAAAAACCACTAAATTGAGAACAAGGTTAAAAGGCGAGTAAGGTCGGGCATGTCGAGGCTGGGATATCCATTCAATTCAATAGTTCCACTGTCACTGGGCGACATAGCCTAGTGGTCAGAGCGTCGGAGACCTGACATCCAGAGGTCTGAGGTTCGATTCCTGGCGCTTCTCCTATTGTTTTCCCACCTCGTTCCTGTTTTTCTCGCTTCAATAGTCAACTGAGAACTTAATATGTGGTATAACTTAAGTGGACGGGATTCATGCCCAGGACTTCAGCCAAGCTGCTAGACAAATGCCAAATTGATTTTTTGAGGAAGAAAATTGATTCCACTATTGAACATGGCAAGAAGCAATAGACAATGGGGAACCTACCTACAGCCAATGTTCTTGCAGCAAATGACAACAATCAGTTCATCTGCTCATAATCTGCTAAGGTAAGTGCCTCCTCAATCCCACTCGATCTCAATAGGATATATATGTATTGTAGGCTTGGCTCATGTAGAGACATCATCAACAGGAATTGTTTGGAATAGATTATAACAACCTAGTCTATACGGAATTGTAGATAAAACAATATTATCATAAAATAAATCAGTGGTTTCGAGTGAACATTGAATTTGTTCAATACCTATTATTACGCCGATGATCATAGTGGGAAAAGAATACACAATTCCAAAAACCACCCAAAATATAAAACAGCGGATGATTATAAATAATGCTTGGTAGTTCATAATGAAGATCAACCATCTCAAAAACTAATAGACGTTCTTAGTGATTGAAGTGAGACTTTCAGTGACATTTTTGTGATTGAAATCAATAATCTGAGTCTTCACCAATCAGTATGACAAAATAATAGTTAAATAAGCTGGTGTGGTGCATTCTGTCATGCCATAAAATAATATAATACTATCCGCCCATGTTCGATTCATGAAAAATAAATAAATATTGCATAATTAAATAATATTACCTGATAAACGAAATAACACTACTGTTGTGTAAAATAAATTTTGAAGTCAATAACCTGAAAGAAGAAAAAATGGAATTGGTTAATCCTTTTTTTAAATAGGCATTAGGTCAGGTTTGATGCCCTTAATTTAGATACTTATCATGAATAAAATAATCTGGCGATGACAAATAAAGAGCAAGTAGTTTTAACGTGATGAAACAGAAGATGAATCAATATAATATTCTACTTACAACACGAAACTCAGAGAGCTTCAGCATATGGCTGCTCAGTAGCAACCTTCTGTCCAGTCAGGGGCTCCTTTAGGTGGGCCAGGTTGAAGTCTACAATCAAGAGGCGTAACAGATTAATAAAGTACAGTAAAGCAACATTTCACTAGCAAAATGAGTAGGTATGATGTAAATACACGCTATGGACGTTCTAGGGTCAAGCCCGCATAAATCCCGACAATATCATCAAAACCAATACAACAGTTTTGGAAATGGAAGTGAAAATTTTGATTCGGGAAGTTTTGTATTCTTGCAATAAGTCAGAACAGTTTTGTGTTTTGACTAATTGCAAGAAAACGATACTTGGAAGTGAGGCAGCAAAAACGATGGACTGCCCTAGAATATGAGATATTTTGTTAATCAATGCCAACTACTGAGAGTACTGAGTCAACGAAAATGGAACAAATGTGGTAGAATAACTGAAATAATGGTGAGGAGAGTTGGAAGGCCAACCTGGGCATTCTTGTGGGCAGCCTTGAAGGTATCCTGGATCTTGGTGCAGGGATCCTCGAAGCAGTTGGTCTCGTACTAATTGGCAAACCACTGGAAAGGTTCTAAAGAATAAAAACAGACTTTGTAGATAAAGGAAACTATCTCTGTACAGAAATAGGACACCGTGCGATGAAAAATTCAGAAACTAACCTTTTTGCTGCCAGCAGATGATATTTTGGAAGGAAATTCTGAAACAATGATACAAACAGATAAAAATAAGAACAAAACAAAACATCTCTCATCATATGTGGATTATTATCTGCTTAGTATCCTTTGGAAATCAGAGTGTTATGGGAGGGGGTAGTACACAAAGGATTATTGTATTCCTAATACTGTAATGGGCAATCCCGACTGTACCATTTTATTAGCTAAACTGAAATATTTCAGTGAGAGCTTTCCAAAAACGTGCTATATGTGGAGTACTCAATGATTAGACGTGAGCAAAAAAGAGTGCCTCAAATTGACAATGATGACATAACCCATCCAGCACCCTCCTGAGGGGCACCCTCCGCTCCTCAGAACAGATGTCGCCAAGTGTGATCTTCTCACCCATTTTGCAGCCAACCTAATGAGCCGAAAATTAGAACTAAGGGGTTTGCAAAGGTGCTGAATCAGAATTTTAAGTCGAAAATGCAAAGTTCCGACACACCAGAATTCCCCAGTCCCAACTGTTCCATGAAAGAAGGGCAATAGCTATTGTCAAATTATTGTATATGAATTAGGGTATTCCAGTAGATCTAAGAATTACTTCCTAAAAAACGTTTTCAGTTCATGTTACTGTGAAAAATAAGTAGTCTGGTGAAAAGAAATAATTGTCTAATTTAAGGAAGGAAGAAATAAACAAAATATTGGGTGTTGAAAAAGCGCGGGTCCTTCGTCTACGTCATGGGTGAGTTATGTGTGTTTGTGCATGTAGGAGTTGTAACATTTTATAAAAATCCATATTGATCCATTACTTCTCTGTAATTTTACCCCCGCTCATTCCCACTAACAGTACTCATTCACTTTATCATTCAGTGGTTTCCTACTTAATTAATGGACTATGTTTTAGCATGAATGTCACTGATTTGTTTCAACCCAATCTAAGAAGTAGTTAAATATAGGCATGCCCTTTTTTTCAAACTCCCAATTTCTATTTGCTTCCCCAATTTTATGGCAACATTTTCATGATGAACAGCCCCAATTTTCATTAACCCCATGCAGAAAGAATGTCTGGAATACCCATTGTAACACTAGACACTTACAGCATGCGGAAGTGAAACCTCCCACAAGTATAAAAAATTCCATAGATAGCAGGAGAAAAACTTGAGATACATCTGAAAAGTATTGTATTGTAATCCAGTTTCAAATTAATGTCATTGGGAGTCTAGACCAGTGTTCAATAACCTCAAAAAATGGACTCTGAGAGATGAGTGATGAGACATTTTCATGAGCTCCGAGTAAACAGTCGTCCACACATGATATCCATCATTTAAAACCATATCGTTAGAAACTTGCAATAAATGTCAATTTTTGTCTCCTGCTTAGGTACGAAATTGTTTTACACGCCTTTGTAATGTGGAAGGTTTCACTTCCCACAGCTAACATTGAGAAATAGAAAAAGACCTGTTGGTTGATTATTGTTGTCCTTGTTATTATTGGACGTGAGATTTGACACAGAACCATGATGATTTGATGCCACTCTGAGTTTTCCATCGTCATTGGAAGTGAATATGCAGTTTTCAGAAAGTACTTTTTTCATTGGCGACTTCAGAGTTGGCACTGCTACATCTGAGAAATAAAATAAATATGAGGGCAATGGATGTGGGTAACCAGTTAAGCAGTCAAACCTCAATTCATAGTGGGTATACTTACTTGGCATCCCCACTGCATCATCTCTCAGCTCTAGAACAAAAGAAAAGTAGGTGAAAGGAAGTTTCAGAAACTTCGATCATCGTGGATCACAAGCTAAGAAAACTAGTAGGCCTAGGTACCAGATTGTAACGAGGAGTTGCAAATTATAAATCACCATAATAAAATTGTGATCAATTTGTTGAAACAAAGATAACATGAGAGATAAAAATAGGTCTGTTTGTGTAGATTTACACTATAAAAATGTGCAGAATCTAAAGCGCACACTTGTATCACAATCTTGTTCCACGCGTTTTCAATGTAGGTTCAGTTACAGATGAGAACTGAGCCCGTGTTCCATTCAAACCCAAATCATAACTTGTTCAAACAAGCTGAGAAGATAGGTCGACTTGACCCGCAATGACCAAACGATACATTTGTCAACACTAATCCCTCAACCATAACTTTTCCAACCCAACAAGTTTGCTTGGAACAAACCCAATATCAATGTACTGAACTATTGGAATCTAATAATAAATAAGAGAAAATTCGTATACCCACAAAATAGGTATATCTAAATTTACAAATTATTACGCTGTTTGTAAAAGATCTTTCTTGGAAATAAGCGACGACTATAAAACAGAAATCTGAGAGGACAGTAATCTGATCTACACTTACGGTACTCCTGTTGTTGAGCAGCCAAATGCACATCCCCAAGGCTTCTTGGGATATTGCCGGTTGAGGAGTAGGTTCCATCAAATGTTTGATTAGGATCTTTGTTTCTCCCAGGGGTATGGTTCGGTATTTCAAAAGTACTATCCAGTCCACTTTCGACACTTTTGAAAATTTTTGGATCCTCTGATTTTGACAGTCGGAACGTATTATTATAAGACAAACGGCGTAATCCACTCAACTTGGGGCTACTCTTGGGACTAGCAAGCTTTTCGACTCTGTCAAAAGCAGTAAAACTATCAGTGACCCCACCAATCATTTTTGTGCTACTAGTTTTGGCAGGAGACTGCTGAAGAGATCTCGGGGTTGACGTTTTCGCCTTCTCTGGCCATTCATCTTCACGGTCAAGGTTTATTGTTCTATTCATAGCATCGCCAGATGAACCCAGTGGGTCAGAAATATCGAAAGCAGATCCTCCGTAGTTATATCTAGATCGAACTGAAGGAGTCGACACATAGGGAGGTTGAAACTGAGGTTGGCTTTGAGGGACTGTTTTGGTCTCAACCGATCTTCCTCGCCGCATCCTTGATTCGTTGTACTTGGAACTCATAGATACGTTAGGAATATTTTCAGACATTCCATCGTCAGAGTCACTAATCGAGATGAAAGACGGAGTAGTCATGTCAGCAATCATGGTTTGGTCAGTAATGTTGAAGTCTTCCACACTTAATATTCTATGCAGAATACTATAAGGCTTCTTCATCGTAGAATCAAATGTTGAATTTGTTACATCCTTGAGGCTAGAAACATCTTTTCTAATTGGAGAGTTAGAAAGGCGACTAATTCTAGTGTTGACTCCGCCATTTGGTTGAAAAGAGGTATTGCATTCCTGTTCTGACACCTGAAAGAATAGAATAATTTGTTGGTAATTTACTACTCTTTCTATTTTTGTACTGAACTTTAAAAACTTTTAACGGGATGATTTATTGTAACAAATTACATAATAACAATCCTGATGAAGTTGGGGGAACCCATTCCAAAATAATACTGTCAATCATAAATAATTATCCATTAAGAAATAGACAACTTTTACATTTAATCAGTAGTTTATTATTATTAAATAATAATATTAACTCATTATTATAATTATTAGTTTTTATTTTTACCCAAGTGTTCTAGGGGAAGGTGAGACACCTTCAACCAATTTTTGCTCAAAGTGATCTCCCTGCTCTATATTTGAAACGCTTCAAACTTATTCTTTTTCTACGTTTAGTTCAACTATTTCCCTAAATTATAAGCTAATGAAACCCGACAAAATAATCATTTTATACAGTTTTTTGAGTTCGGAAAAAACTTTTTTGGTTGTATGTGCCCCACTTGTGGGGTACCTTCAACTATGCGATGGGGCAACTTCAACCACTCCTAAATATTGTTCCAATTGCAAAATTGTGGAGCATAATGAAGGTTTTCTGCTTCATAAAGTGAGGCAGTGTAAGTGCAACAATTTGGGAGACCCATAAAGTCCTTGAGGACATCGGGAAATAGTAATATACCAATCAATTTCAGAAAGCACTATTTTATAGTAAATATTAAATTGTAACTTCAAATACTCGATTCTACGTCTTTCTCTAATCACAACAGTGTGCTTCCTATACTCCTGCAAAGACTCATATGTGGTTAGGATCACCCTCTCCACACCACCATTTCACCTGTTTCTGGCTCATCAGAGACACTAACCCCACGGTGACAAAATATTCTACTGCCATTCCTCCTCAATTTTTCTCTGATTTTCCATCTATTCATTCATCAAACGCGAAATCACCCTCAATGCAGTAGAGCGTCTGACAAGAGAAGCTGTTGCGGCTGTGACCTCAGCAAACAGTAAAATTTGAATCAATGTTGCTCTTTCATCACAACATTGGGCTTTCTTATCTACTACCTAGACTTAGGTTTTAAGGAACAATCGTTGAAATAGTATTGAAATTCATCACAATGAAACAAAACCAGCTGGAAAAGTGGTTGGAGTTGCCTCACACTTCCCTGGTTGAATCTGCCCCCAAACAACTTTTTACTTTCCTCAACCCACCTGAAAGGTGAAAGGAAAGTATTGCGATCAACACCCAATTTCTGAAACATTTCTGTATGTACGTATGTACGAGGGTAAGTTGCCAGCTGAAATAGGGTTTGATCTCGCCCCTGGGGTACGAGTAGGAGCATTGGCGTTTGCCGATGATGGTATCCTACTAGCAGAAACCAGCGAGGGCTTGTAGATTGCCCTCAACGCATTTTCTGAGCAGCTAGCCATTTGTGGACTGGTGGTCAACCCTGATTAGTGTGGGTCAGTCTCCTTGGTCCTGTCGGGCCGCCAGCACATGGTGGATGAGGGATTTGTCGTCAGACAGTCTCCCATCCCTGCTCGAAGTGTGCTGGAGGTTTGGCAGTACCTTGGAGTCGACTTCATGAGTGTGGCCACCATTGCTGCAAGCCGTGTGGACCTTGGTAGAGCGTTTCAACGCGTTACCAAGGCTGCATTGAAGCCACAGCAGAAGCTCCGTTTCCTCTGCACGTACTTACTGCCTAAGCTAACCTACGGGTTGGTCTTTGGCAGGCTAACTGCAGGGAGGATCCTCGAACTAGACTGTGAAGTTCGCTCTGATGTGCGCTCTTGGCTGCAATTCCCGCCTGGTGTCCCAAGTGTAAATCCGGTGGGCTCGGCATTGTCTCTCTCTCTCTCTCTGTCAGTATCTCATCCCTCCACGACAGACGCCTGCTAGCCCTTCGGGGATTGAGCTGGGAGGTCGCCCGTGCTGCTGGTGATCATGATTTTTTCGCACAGCAGTTAGCATGGTGCGCCTGAGCAACACAAACTGCTCCAAAACCCAGCTCGCCTGCTGAGTTTGCAGCTGCACTAGATGAGTCAGTAGATGGCAAAGGACTCCGACAATGCTCTGAGTCCCCTATCTCCTCCCAATGGGTGGGTGTAATGGGCCTCAGAGGGCATTGGGGCCCGCAACTACCATAACTTTCATGCCATGCGCGTGGCATCTCTGCCCACAGTGGTAAGATGTTCAAGGGGTAGTCGGGGGATAACTAATATACAATACCGGGCCTGTCGGGGTGGAAATGAAAATCTCTACCATGTAGTGCAACAGTGTCCGTGAATTCATTATGGCCGCATTCTACGACATGATGCGGTTGCCAAGCAGGTAGCAGGTGCATTGAATCTAGGGGCTGGGATGTCAAGAGAGAGAGAGAGACTCATTCATATGCTGAGTGACCAGGGCAAGAAGCCGGATATTGTTGCCATAAAGCCCGACAGGTCTGCCATTATCCTGGATATCCAGGTTGTCAGTGGCAGCATGGACATGGAGCATAGGGTAAAGTGCT
>JAEMON010000001.1:35721909-35733722 GCA_030264115.1 Lygus lineolaris | reverse complement strand
GCACTTTACCCTACCTGGCGGGCTAAGAAAAGCAAATATGATAGAAAAGATCTGAGGCAAGCAATATCATGGCCTCGATAGGATGGTGGAACTGAAGTTATTTGGTCTGCCCTCATTCCAATTAGCAGGGATTTATTTTGGGGTTTTGTGGGTTATTTATTTACTAGCTCAGTGAATAAATACCTGAAAAACCCCAAAACATCATGGCGGCGCCCGTGGCATGGCGCGGGGTGTGGTGTGGGAAAAGTGCTACGGAGCTGCTCAAGTTGAGCATCTCAGCAGGTGTGCTCCGTGATATATATATATACGGATGTGTGTGGGCACGATTGCCGCCCCTACAAGAATGATGAAAAATTCCGATGTCGAGGTTTGGTTTCTACAAGTTCAAGGATGAGACACTAAGAATAATTGCAGCCCTCTCGGTCAATTATTAGGGGGAGAAAATATTCAAAACAGGTGAAAAAATGTAGTTTTTAACACATTATAAAGGCTAAATAGCCATTTTTGTGGATTTTAACGCTGCTTCCTGTCCTCAGGATATTTTTGTGGAGATGAGGGGTATTGGAGCTTGTTTTTACTTGAAAGAAGAGTAAGTCCTGTGAATTTCATCTAAATCGTTAGAGCAGTTTGCGAGAAAATCTAAAAAATGTGCTTAAAACGACGTTTTTCAGGTTTCTACAGATGAGGAAAGTAGTATGAAGCCTGGCACCAGATGTTTGAATATTAGGTGATCTAACCTAAAAATGCAACGAAATAAAACGAAAAGTCGAAATTTACGAATCTTTCAGACCTAAAAAACACAATTCCTCAACTGGCAAACGAAAAGAATGAGCTGGAACCTCCGAAAAACGGCTATAACTTCTTCTTCCTACCATAATTTTCTTGGCCTTGATAATGTTCATAATGTCGGCCAAATCGCCAGTGGTTGGAGATGCCTCATGGTTGGAGGTACCCCACTTTCCCTTGTACCAGTAAAACTACTTGACAACATAAATTTGGTTTGTGAATCTCAGACTATTTTGAATTGCCTGTCATTTCAACCCTAGTGAACAAATGTGACAGAGGACAACTAATTCTTCCACATAAATACAAACTTACCTTGGGTAAGGGATGATATAAGGACATCTTCTTCGGCCTTGTAAATGTTCTTGTATCAATCCCGCCACCTGTTGTAATTAGGTTAAGAGAAATGTTAATTTGTTATAAACCATTATTCTGAACTATTCAACATCAATTAACATCAGGAAATCATTGATGATGAAGAAATTAATAGCAGCTGTTGGTTAGTAATGAGATCTACCTGGCGTTGATAGCATGCAAGCAATGGGCACTTATTGTAAGATGTTCAGGAAAACTATAGCATCTAATAATCACATGCCCCAGGAGTCCGCAAGATACATTTGCCTTTAGCAAGCATTTTTTGTTTTTCATTTTTTAGATGTACCTCACTTGGCGGATTGTTACTTTTTTATTGTATTGATGTTCAACTTACACTGAAATGAAACCCCTTCCCTTTCCATACTGATTTTTTGAGCTATAGCTCACCCTACATTTTCGGAATCATCGAACATTTAAAATACAATGTTTCAAGGCTGTACTATTGTTACGGTAATCGTTATATTGTCAGTATTTCAGCAGCTTTTTTTCAAGAAAATGTTAATTATTCTAAATAGTCGTTAAGTTAACCAATTAATACATGGAAATTAATCGATAAATTTGAACCCTGTAGTTTTCCTAAAATTCATTTAAAAAAAGGGCCATTTAGGTCTAGAAATGAGTTTGAAAATAGGGTTATATTTTTCCAAGAAGATACGCGCTGTATTTATAGCGCACTAAAATCAATGATGAGAGTAGTGTGTCGAAATTTCACCAAAAAATAACAAACCTCAAGTGAGAGATACAAAAAAAAGAAGAAAAATATACTGGAGTGGAGAACCTCTCGGGTCCTCAACAATCAACGTTAAACAAATCTGAATGAATGTGATTAATGTATAGGTGTTGTATGAACGTGTTATTAATGTCTTAGACTTTCAAGCCAATCTATCGACCTCGGATTGGAATGGGCACAATACTCTGAAGATTATTCATGGGTATTCATTCAATCACTGTGCCCTCCGAAAGATAGAAAAATCGGATCAACCATGCTTGAATACTGGTGGTTATGGGTTCCACATTATCGATCTGAACTTAGAATTCGTAGAGAGACTAGAAGCTTCTGATCCAAAATCCCTGACAATTATATAAAAATGAGTGGAGTTTTTTCCTTACTACTGGAGGGCGCTTACTAGGATTTGTGGACACTGTAAAGTGTCCTTCTTGGGTTTGCCGAGAAAACTCTAATAATATCGAGAATATTTTTGGTATCTAAATCAGTTGTGCCCAGAAGGGGTCACGATACCTGACACCTATTTACTTTTATTATTGCACAATTCCTTTCTCCCTCACTGAATTGGTAGTCTGCAGGAATTCCTAACGAAAGTACAATAGATTTAGGTATTGTGACTCCTTCTGGGCACAACTGATTTAGATACCTAAAATATTATTAAGAACTATTATTAAAAAAACGAAATTATTAGTTTCTCAACTAACCCAAGAAGGTCACTTTACATGTAGCAGAGCAAATGGATGTACAGAGAAGGTTGACAATGAACTAGGAGGAGGTGACGAGATCAGGTTGCTCCTCAATGTGACTGTATGAAGCAGTTAAATATAGGAGCAAGCCAGCACTTGCCACCAACTCAATGGCACACGGGTAGATTGACATAGAACCAGTTCGGGTCAAGATGATCCAAATGAGGAATTATCGTGTATGGGAAAATCAAAGTTTGCCTGCTTTTGTATTGTTATTTGGAATAAAATAACACTGGCAATACACAGAAAAAATAGCTTATCGTTCTGGTGTCGAGAAAACTTGGAATAAGGAATAAAATCTTAGCAGTTTGAATAACAGGCAGCATTCTGAGGGCCCTTGAGAAACCCTTTTATACGATACACTAAAAGAACAACTGAGAAAGAATGTGCAGCGATTGCATCGGGAGCAGTGAAAAAATAATTAATTTAAATAATTGATTAATAGTAATCAATTAATGCAATCAATTATTTAATTAAGTTAATTTAATTCTCACTAATCAGGAGCTCGAACAGTGTTGTTTTTGAAGAGTTTTTTTCGTTTAGTTTGTTTGGCATCTTGGACGGGTTTGACCATTGACAGACAACACCTTTTTCAACGTCACGTTCCCGCCATAGGACAATAATGAACATTTCAATAAATTTTCTAAAATTACAGATACACTATTTCGCCTTACGACTTCAATATTGTTTCTTTTAAGCCATTACCTTTCAGAAAAAAATGAAAAAAATTGATGATGATTCCCCATTGTAGGTAAACGTGAGTGAAAACTTAAGCACCGCAGCAATGAGGATGTATCAGCCTATAAAGCTTAACTAACAACTTACAACCTCCACCTATAAAAGCGAAACATTTTCTATATCTATGAAGTACGTACTAAAGAGCCATTCAACAATATTAAGAAGTTCATTTCAAATCGGATTAAATAATTCGAGGAAAAGAAATTAATCTGAGGAAATCCTTGGCGCAAAGAGTTCAAATGTTGTAGTAACTGATAAGCGCAATTTACGTCGATAACTTACTCTTGGATGTTTCTGATTCCACAACTGCTCGGTACAACTGCTCTTTGTCATCAATAGAAGACTGGACTTGGAGGAACTCCGAAAGGTCAACATAAGAGTTAGGATCTGCGTTCGTTGGACAGCACAGCCTAAGGAAATAAATTAACAACGTTCAGTTAACTGTCAATATTATACAATCTTGTAATTTAGGATATTAGGAATGTCAGTTACGATAAACATTTGCCCATAAACTAACAAACCACGAGTTATTGGAGTTCATTCAGGTTGTAAACACCCGTGTGTAATTATTTAAACTAGTTTTCGGATATTACTGTGGGTTCTGGTTACTATGGTCTTCACAATTGTGACGTATGAAATGTTGTGATCATAATTGATTGATATTGATGGGTAAATAAAGATAATTATAATGATAGTCATCATTGATAGGTATGTGTATGATTATTACTCGAGCACAGAACTGTAGGTACCAGTATTATTCCTCCCCGCATTTTCATCCATTCGAAGTACTTAACGTTATTTGTAAATGAGCAGCCATAGTCGAGAAAATTAAAATAGAACTAAAATAACGTTGGAAATGTTTTGAAATACGTAATTGTCATTAGGAAGAGTCTTTTGATGATGAATTTGACGGACTCTTCACGCGGAAGGTATTAACGTGTTTTCCAGCTCCCAAACGTGTTCCAACATGACATCGAGAAGTATGTCTGTTCCAACTAAAATCTGCACTTAAAATAATATTCAGTTTGGCAATAAATATGGTCGAATATTCTTAAGGTGAGAATATCTTCGGAACAAACCTGAGGGATAGCAGAAGGTTTACCCGTATTCAACTCACGCCTCCACCACCGCAGAGGTGAGAATACTCAAGTTGAGTGCAACTTGAACTTGCTCTGCCAGTTGGAACAGGATTCCAGTTCTAACCAGTAGGGGAAGTTACACACAAACCAGTTGGAACATACCTCTAGTGTAACCTCGGGACAACCCCTTGGCCACTCTTTCCAACTCTGAGCTCTGAGGGTAGCTCCAAGAAGTTTGTCGGAACAAACACCAATGCTCGAATGCGGTAGACTGGAGGGAGTCTACTGTACTCACAATGAGCTGGGGTTTTATGCCAGAAATTCATAGATAACCCGCAGCATAAATTGAATGATTCACTAATCGGATGAGTACCTAGTTTTATCTCCTGTAGACATAGTAGGGTCTGATCACCTATACCTACATATGAGTTGACCAGTTGGGTGGTTACACCCAACTAGTAGGTGTACTACTATCTTATATTATACCTACTATCTCATTTGGAAACTGTCGCGCGAAACTTGAACACGTAATGGTGCAAGAGACAACTCATACCTAATTTGAATAGCAAAGAACCGCAACATTCCAAACAAGTACCGGAACTTAGGATGAGTTTATCATTTTCTCTGTCTAGGTCTATACCTACCTATGTGAAAGGTATATATTATGGTTATGGTAATGCCTGTCGATAAGCTTACCAAGTCTGTTCGTTGCCAACATCGCATATACTTGTCATTTCTTCGGCACTGATTAAATCAATCTCTAGGTCGGAATCTGAATCAAAGCCATCTCTGAGCCTGTAGCCTCCAGTAGCCATGTCGATCGTCGATGATGTTATTGAAAGAATTTCCCCGGCGTTTCCCAACAGCTTGACGTGCCCCCACAGATATGGTGACAGGGAGCGAGGGGGTGTTGTTTATCATCTACCGCGAGGTGGCGATATGATGCCAATCTTTTAGATACGATATAGATATCAAATGGATGGTGACAAGGGTGGTGGACCCATAAAATTTAACAATTCCAGCTTTCTTTCTAGTGACAACAACGGGACGATAACTTTCTGAACGGCTTTCTTCATAACTCAACCACAAATCCACAACACAACGACAACACTGCAATCACAATCACATCACAGCAACAAACAAGCAATGTTGCCACAAAGCCACAACACAACTATGACTGGAAGTATCCATGTGACAACAAATAAAGCTTTCTATTTCTTGTCATGGAAGTAGGATTCCATGTTCTAGTGCCTCCATATGAGTGTTTCACCATGGAGTACTGCAGTAGGAATAGAATGGACTCATGTCATGCCCGCCCAGCTGCATCCAAAACTCTAGCAGCGCCTATCACGCAATACGGTAAGCTATCTGCCTAAGACGCCCTCGTTTACACAAGCAGGTACAGGAACATCGCTGTTTTCTGTCGATTTCTTCGAATGTAGGGATTTTTTTTTTCAACAATAACCTACAATGTATTATTGTTTATCCCCTCAAGATAACTAAATTGTCTGTGGCCTGCCCTTTCTTTTTGTCTACTTTGTATTCCTCTTTTATATTTTTGGGGGATAAGTGTTTTGGTGGTAGGTACTACTACTACCAACCCTACTTATCGTTCGATCAGACTTAAATAATTGAATGAAACACACATGAAACCATTTTGAGGAAACTTTATAATCATATTCGTTCGTAAAATCAACGTGGAATATTATTTCAGATTACAGTTGGAACCAACCTATGGTAACGCTACCTATTCTGCTTCTTCCTCTTCAATCCAGGACTATAGGTCAATTCTCTTGTTAAATCTCCGGATATCTAGTCACTGATTAACGATAATCAGAGATTTTAACTAGTCAGAGTTTGGAATGCGTTTATCAATTACTAAATAGCAGCTTGCTAGCTAGCCAGAGTTTTGACTTAGGGAAAACAATGCTACCACTACAATTTCATGAAAATCCCGCAAAAATAAGGTGTAACACTCCGAGTCGGACTATGTTTCCATAGTATTTTATATTTATGCCCAATGTTATCAATCATGTACCAATCTGCCTATAGTCATTTTTTACCAATGTTATTTTTTCTGTAAATGGGTTCGCCCGTATTAATTGAAAATAAATAAAAGTTTTCCTGACACTGCTGAACTCCGTAGGCAAAATTATTCATGGATATAACTTGTTTGGAACGATTTGTTACGGATATTATTAATTATTCCTTTATTGAAGGGTCATTTCAGGAGATCTCTAGGCCTACCCCCGTGTGATTTGTACCTTCCAGGAAACGCGTAGGTAGCTACCTGTATTTTATCGTCTGAAAAATCCGAACCCCTATCTCCAGTAAATACATAAATCAGAATCTATTTTACAATAATGTATTATTTGAATGAAAGATTCGCGAAACTGTCACAGAGATGGGAATGGAAATAGTACGAAATACAAAAATTCAATATGGCTGCCAGAAAATCAGAGTTTGGCTAGGTAGTTAAATTATAACTAGAGCTTCGAATCTCTAGTTAAAGATAATCACTAATTAGGGATAGTCAGCTGCTAAAGTGAATTGATAAACGGGTATGTGCGAGATAATCAGAGATTTGACTTAGTCAGACTTCATTCGGGCTTGCAAATGTGATTGATAAACCGGTCCTTATCTTCTTCGCTTTATCGCGTGGAGCTGGTGCGTCAATGGTAAGAGCGAAATGGGCGGATGGGTTGGTTCATAAATGTGAGGCGGGTTTCCCTTACAGTATTTTTGGAAGGACAAATTTCAAGGATAAATTTTGCTGACTCTATGACGTATGACCGATAAAATTACCTTCGTAACTAAGAGATTAATAATGTTGTTTGAACGGCTAACGAACGAATGAACGAGGTTTCAGATAAGTATACCTATCACCTACTATACACAACCTACCTATTCGTAAGTTTAGTAACAAGATCGAAAACCGTAATTACATACCTAGTTACTTTAGAATAATTTAATAACCAAAATTAACTAGATGAGAAGCAAATATTGGATACGGTGTAAATATGGGTTCCTTGCCCTTGGGAGGGGGGGGGGGGGGGGGGGGGGGGGGTAAACAAAAGCTGTAGGTAGCCTAGAGTCTAGCAGATAGCAGTGAGAAGTTGGAATCATCCCTTAAATAAGTGTCTCAATCACCTACATATTCGGAATCAGCGCGAAATTTCCTCTAAGAATCGCCCACCAAATTATAAAAAATTCGTAGCTCAAAAAATTTTTTAAAAAAATTGGCTAGGGATTCTGTGAAACGTCGCTCATCAGCTCGTGCTGCATGACAGGAACTTTTCGTGCTTCTTTAAAACCCGGAAATTTTATTAGGTATTGTATTTTGTATTGTATATTGTATTAGGTTTGTATTTTATTGTATTTTTCAATGTATTGCATTTTGTATTGTATTGTATTGTATTTTGGATTGTATTTTATTTTTCTAAGGTCTTACGTTGGGCTTTGAAAAAGATCGCCAAAACGATCTAAAAGCTAATGTCCTTACGTAGTCAGGCAACCTACATTAATCGTCAGAATTGTCATTCTGATGGCCGCCAAATGGATTTAAGGGGAGTGGTGTGAATATGGGCCCCTCTTCTGTTTCAAATCGCACTAATCTTGTTGGTGCACGATCTTGAGGAAATAGGTATACAAGTGATGTGCAAAGAATTTGAGGAATCAGTGGGATACGAGGCAGTCATAACATCCGTGAGGGAGAGATGGTTGGATTTGATGATTACTGAAATCAATAAGCGTAGAACATGCCTACCTACCTTGTAGCACTCTACGGAGATTCGTCAAGGGCACATAGTAACGAAGACAAAAAGGGACTAGGTGCTAGTTTATTGAAGCTTCGCGGCTTGAGAGGAAATTCCGATTTGACATTTTTTTTGGGATCGAGCAAACAATTTTCGGCGCAAGTTGATGGACCTGCAGAGGATGACATTCCAGCTTCACATAGGAATGGCATGACTTCCCCTTCAAGAAGAATGGGTGGGTAGATCTCTTTTCTTGAGTGACATAATGATCAAACATCTATTCATAGACTTTGTGGACCTTGAGCCAGAGCTCTGGGGTTCAATATGCAGAATCTGACCGCTTTCTTGACCGAATATATTAGGTGTATTGGAATCACTGACTCCTTTCTTGCTGTCCCCTCCCACTTTTCACAAATTAGCCAATCCTAGTGCTCTATTTCCATTTTTAGGGGTATAAAAATAGGCCGATTCACCCCCGGAGCCCGGAGGCACCATTGTTATTCTCAACCTCAACCTGGAAGCAGCTCTCCAAACGGAAACCAGCTCTACAAAAATAACCACCACTGATGGGATCCTGCTTGCCTTACTTCACCCTAGGATGGGCAGCCTGAAAGACCTCACTAATAATTTCTGTATTCAGCACAAGAAAGAACTTTATGAGTTAGGCATGTCAGTCCACTTTGGCTGGATTAAGGGGCATTGTGGGATAGGGTATAATGAGAGGGTGGATAATTTTGCAAAAGAAGGAGGGATTAGCGGCATCTGTGTAGACTTAAGAATACCTAAGGAAGATTTTTTTTGTTTTGTTTACATCAATAGGCACTTACCGAAAGAGATGGTGTGACCCCTATACGACATCGGAAAACGGATCCTTTTACAAATGTATTCATCCCATACCTCCCTCAATGCCTTGGTTTAATGACGTCTCAAGTAGAGCAATTCGTCCCCTTAGAGGTAAAACTGACCATGTGCCAGATGGTAATTTTTCCGATTATTTGCTTTCTAGGTGCGTAACTGACTATATTTTAAGGGAAAAATGTAAAAAGTGAGAAATTTTGGGTAATTTCGTGGGTAAAACGGAAAAACAATTTTTACTTGATAGAAGAGTTGTATTCCAGAGACCAAGTGGTATTTGGGCATTTTTACTTGAAAAACCTGGCTCATGGAGAGAATGATCAAGTGCCACATGATCAGTTTTACTTGATGCCTTTTTCGCTAATCAAGTGTTCCTGTTTCAAGAAAAACTGACTGAGTGGCTCTTCACCTGAGTGGCACTTCACCTGAGTGGCACTTCACCTTCCCAAATTGCTTCAGGTAAAAGTGCCACGTGATCAGTTTCACTTCAAGAAAAAAAAAACTTCAAGCATTTGATCAGCTGATCTTCGAACGCGAAATTGGCCTACTCGGAGGATTTGCGATTCACACTCGTGTTTCTGCTCTTTCTTTCGTTCAACACTTAAGTCCTCATAGGGAGCGAATGGTTGGTTTTTTCCATTTTTCTCGACCAATTTCCAACGGATTTTGATGCGGTTGGGGACATTCTTCATATTTTGCTTCTTCACTACTGAAGGTACCTACCTACCGTGGTAGGTAGGTTGGGGGTATGTATTAGTGCAAGAAATAAAAAAATGTTTGTCCTCCAAAATCAAATTTTCACTCGCTTTCTACGTTTCAGAGCTTCTGAACAATTTTGGTTCCGTGTCTGTCCGTCTGTCTGTCTGTCTGTCGGTCTGCGATCAATTCCTTGTCCCAGGTAAAAATATATGAAGATGTGGTCCGAATTTGATGAAATTTTCAGAGATTGTGCGGGTTAGTCCCGTAACGGTCCCCTATTAATTTCATCGTCATCGGACTACTAGTAGTGTGAGCGCATGCGCAAACGTGAATTTCCTGAAACCCCTGTATCTCAGTTCCTAATTTACCTATTATGCTCAAATTTGCAGGGTAGTTGGGGGCTGACTCCAAGACAATAACCTATGAATTTCGTCACGATTGGATCAGTAATAGCTACTGCACAAGCGCAAACTTGAAATTTGTTGTAAGAGGCGGAGCTCTGGAACTACTCGACCAATTTTGGTGAAATTTTTAGGGATTACGCGAGTTAGACGCTAGAAGGGTGGTGATGAATTTCATCACCATCAGACCACTGGTAGCGTGTGCGCATGCGCTAACGTGAATTTCCTGAAACTACGATTTCTCTTTTTCTAATGGACCAATTTCGCTCAAATTCGGAGGGTATTTGGAGGTTGATAATTACCTTCGAATTTCAACACAATTCTATCAGTAATATCTACTGCGCATGCGCAATTTCGAAATGAGATTCATAGCCATAACTCCGGAACTGGGTACTCGACCAATTGTGGTGAAATTTTCAGAGATTGTCCGAGGTAGCCCCTACTCAGTTCCCTATTAATTTAATAGCCATAGGACCATCAGTAGCGTGTGCGCATGCGCTAACGTAAAATTCCTGAAACTACGATTTCTCTGTTCCTAATAGACGGATTTTGCTCAATTTCGGAGGGTAGTTGAGGGCTGACTCCGAAACAATTACTTATGAATTTCGCCACAATTGGATAAGTGGTTGGATTAAGTGAACTCCGAAACTATTCTACCCATTTCGTTGAAATGTTCACTAACCGATTCTTTACGTCCATGTTACAAAAGTGAGGAAGCTATACTGCCCACCCAACTTATACAGTACATGATGTGTTAACATTAGTGGCTGAGGGATGGTTGGATGGTTAGGGGTGGTCCCTAACCATATTGAAAAGAGGGAGCTGCTAAAACCTTGTATCACTGGTGCCATTCCTTCCGATTTTCACCAGTGGTACTCAAATCTTTCATTTGGTAGGAAGAAAGGCCTAGGAAGGGTACCCAGAATCTTCGTTTTCTGGAGAAGAGGACTCCAATGAGGAATTAGGTGTTTTCATTAATTTGCTTACTTGCCACGATCAAGTCAAAACTAATCTTTTCTTTGTTACTAGCATAAAGTTCCTACAATAAAGTTTATAGTGAAATATAAAATCATGTGATAAATAAAGATATAAGTGTGTATTCCTTGTTTTTATTGAAATGATCAAGTGTTAAATCAGAGGTGAAATATTCAGGAAAAAATGACCAAGTGCAACTTAGGTGCCCGGCGATGATTAATTTAGATCAATAGGATTGCGAATGCTCAGACTTTTAACCCTGACTGCCATTCTTCGAAGTGAACATCAAAATGATGACTATCTTCCCGTTGAAAGGGGAAATTTTCCGCTTTTATAAAATGATCATGTGCAGCTTTTGTCCTCCTACCTTCAGGTAAAATTGACCATGTGCATATTTTCGCAAATAAGTTACTTTCTGTACGTATAAACCAACATCTGATGTCATTTTCCGTGGAAACAGGGTCTTACCTACCCAAAATGAGTAGCCAAAATGACGGCTTGGCAGATATTTTTCGGCAAGACGATCTAGGCAAAAACTTTGAGCGGCCATACTGAAAAACTTGGAAATTGGAGATAGTCAGTTTTACCTTTAAAGGGACGAATTATTGTATTATTGAACAGACTTCGTGCAAATCACAGAGTGTGTTCAGTTTTAGCGAATTTTCGAAGAAAATGAAGCT
>JAEMON010000001.1:35671755-35694352 GCA_030264115.1 Lygus lineolaris | reverse complement strand
CGTTCGCTCCCTGTAAGGACTTAGGGGTTGAACGAAAAGAACGAGCAGAAGAACGAGTGTGAATCGCAAACCCTCCGAATAGGCCCAATTCCCGTTCAAAGATTAAAAAATGCAACTTTGTCTTCCTCACTAACGAAGGTAGGAAGCTATGATTGTATTCGTGCAAAAAAAAAAAAAAAAGTGTTTGCGCACCTCAATCAAAATTTCAACTTGTTTTTTACGTTTCAGAGCTTTCTGAACCATTTTGGTTCTGTGTATGTCTGTCTGTGTGTCTGTAGTCAATTCCTTGTCCCAGGCAAAAATATTTTAAGTAATGATCCGAATTTGATAAAATTTTCAGCGATTGTGGGAGTAGCCCCGTCCTAATTTCGTCGCCGTCGGACCACTAGTAA
Organism: Lygus lineolaris; assembly: GCA_030264115.1. NCBI lineage: Eukaryota > Metazoa > Arthropoda > Insecta > Hemiptera > Miridae > Lygus > Lygus lineolaris. Next base: position 35,693,960 of record JAEMON010000001.1, on the reverse strand, counting down.
CGTGAGAGCATGGTGAATTTCCTGAAACCCCGTTATCTCAGTTCCTAATAGACCTATTTCGCTCAAATTTGGAGGGTAGTTGGAGGCTAACTCCAAGACAATCACCTATGAATTTCGTCAAGATTGGATCAATAATAGCTACTGCGCTTGCGCATACTTGAAATTCATTCTCGTAGGCATAACTCTGGAACTATCCTACCAATTTCGCTGAAATTCCCACTAACTGATTCTACTATATATACGTCCATGTTACAAAAGTGATGAAGCTATACTGCAGACGTTTTTACATGATTCTGACACAGAGATGTCGGTGAGAGCTTTCCAAAAAGATGCAATATGATTGTTGCAATTGTTGTCATTGGCGTAGCCCCGGAACTACTCGACCAATTTCAGTGAGAATCTCACGGATTTCGCGGGTTAGAGCCTAGAGGTTTCCCTATGAATTTCCTGACACGACGATTTCTCAGTTCCTAATGGACAGATTTCACTCAAATGCTGACGCTTCTTCATTGAAAAGCCAAATGCATTCTTTTCTTCTTCCACACATACTCTTTTTTTTTGTTTTATTACAAAAAAAACCTCTACTTTTAAGATACCAACATAAGATAACTAGGTTTTAAGTAGGAACACCTAATTAAGAGTTAGTATACAATTAGGAGAAGTTAGTCTACTTCTTCTATGGGAATAAACGTTAGGTGGTTCAAGTTAAAGACTTTTACATTGGCCAATGTTTAGGGAGGTTGAAGCTCCTAGGCACGCTGTGTAGAGTCACGCCCATGGAAGAAGGAGAGTCTCCTTCTTCCATGGTCACGCCCTTCAGGCCTTTTAACTTATTTGTCTTTGGATTTTCAATCAAATATTTCAAGTGAACGCGTGTAGTAGACACGCCCGGTATCGTAGAGAACTTCCCGCCAACGGCGGTAGGGTGTTCTTGTGCGAGACCTTCCGTCACCCCTTTACCGTGCATTGTTTCCAGCGTACTTTGAGATAACCTTTTTGCAGTGCCCTTCAGGCCAAATTTCACTTCATCCTTCAGTCTCTGTGGCGCCCCAGGCGAGAGTTGATAGGAGTGTCCCTCAGACACGGTGAACATGCTAAGGCACCATTATATTTCTTGTTCCTAAATAACCTAGGAATTCTCGTGCTAGAAGTACACTATATTCGACCCTTCAGGTCTGTAAGTTGTTGTAGACAGAGATCATTAAGTTACGGAATCTGAGTGAACTATTTTCGTGTACCAGAAATTTGAATAGAAGTATTGATTGTTTGTGTGTGTTTTAATTCATTCTACCCTGATCCCTCGACCAGGCACTAGCAAGGTGAGTTGTTTTCAGACATACCTGTTTCTGTTAGGACACGCTACTCCTACATTCGAGTAAGCCTCATTCAGGCAGGTATCAGGGACCATTGTCCCTAGGACACTTATTTCAAGCCTCCATCTAGGTCATCCCTCTTCAAGGGCACGACCTCATTCAACCCCAAGCCCCGCTTACACTACTTATCATTTTAAACCAAGGAGTACCTATATTCATGCTTTTTTTGGAAGGGGCAGTCTGATATCCCGACTTACACCGTACGCACAGCAGCAGCTGCGTAAACTATCCTTTGGTATTGTTAACTTGTACCTATACCATGGAGCGTTTTCACCAGAAAGAGTTGGAAACCTTGAGTCAAGTAATCTCGGATCTGACTGCAATCCTGGATCTGATTAAATTAAATCCGCGATTCTGTGTTGCGGCAGTTTCACCAAACTTTTGATCGGCGAGTCAGTCCTTGAGTAAGCCCAGGACCGACTTGTTAGCATCATCATGTTATCGCCAGATTACCGACATTCACCTAAGGCTTTTTCATAGATACGGAAATTTCAGTGCGAACTGTCAAAAAGGTGCTATATATGTATAGGGTATGATTGTGAGTGAGCGAAAACGCGTGCCGTAATGTAGGGCTGAAAATTGGTAATCGGAGGTTTTCAAAAGCACTGAATTCGAATTTGAAGTCAAATGCAGAATTCAGGAATACCCTATTTAACGGGGATTGAGCTCCACGCACATCCTCAATGAATTTCATTGCAATCAGTTTTAATTTATAGCAACAGTCACTTCGTTCAAAAAACCTGATAGCAGCAGCCACAACGCCCACGATTTTGCCGCTACCTGATCAAGATGCTTACGAACCAATTGCCTGAATTTGCTTGAATTCGAATCGTACCTATTTACTTACTTACCGTAAATGTTTTATTCACAAATTAAGACTTCCATTATGTTTTTTTGGCAATCTTGAGAAGATGAGTATTCTGATACATCTGGAAGAGGTTTCTCAATCTTCCGCAAGCCCGCTTTTTCCCAAAAGTTGGTTGTGATCGCTGACCGTATCTTATTGCACACGCGCGACGTCCGCCCTAAACTTCTGCGTTCATTTGTCGGTACATCAAGTCCCAGCCGGCCGGGACTCGAGTCTTCCGAAATGTTCCCACGACATCATCCTTATTGGCCTCCTGTGCTGCTGAACAATAGGCGGTTGAGCAATGTCTATAGATGAGCCCAATTTGAAGGTGCGTAGGTACTTACCTACCTGAGTCTGCGTTTGTGAAACTAACTTCATTCGTGTCGAGTGTCGTCAACTATGGATGCCATCAGTTTGTAGTTCTTGGGTGATACGATACCAAAGGCTATCCGATGAGACTCTATTGAGTCTATTGTCGTTTTTGCTCGTAAAGATAATTTGAGGTTAAATGGTTGCAACTAATCTGCATATATATATAATGCAACCATATCTAGTTGCAACTCCCTAAAAAAAATCACCAACAGCTATCAAAGTACAGAACAGACCAGAAGTGTGAATATTTCGATACTTTTAAACTTGTTGTAATCGTATCAATACAACCCTTCATTTGTACGTTTTTTGTTGTTTTTTTTTTTTTTTACATTAAGGTTTGCTGCATTAAAATTTGAGGAAATGGGAAAAGAAATTTCTAATCTCAATAGAATGAGCAAATTTAGCATTTCCCCCCTGTATTTATTTTGTTATTTCACTTTTCAAGGTTCGTAGAATCCAAAAATCGATTAAAAAAATCCGTCCATCCTTCGCGCCATATGTAGCGGCATTTTGCTTAGTTACCATGGATCAAATTGTTAAGTATAAAATAGTCACATTTTGAGATCTATAGTTGGGACAGGAACAGGAGGTTGGTGGGTGAGTCATCGAGCTCGGCCTCCCCTCCCGTCCGAATTTCATTCGCCTCATCGCAGTACCAATTCCTCCAATTTTCAACTTTTCTGCTCTGACCACAGCACACGGCAGGGGCACCTCAAATCGTGGAAATTTGGGAGAAAAATAAGTAGGCGTTGTGTATTAATAAAGCAAATGATTTGATTTAATAAGTAGGTAATAAAATTGTAGTAGGTTCTAAGACTGTGGTAGGTTCATGAGTTATGACTTTCTCTCGCTCGTCGTCCATATCACCAAATAATTCTTCGTCACTTTTTTCACCGTCGCTGCTGAAATCAACGACGAATCTTGGGGTCTCTAGCACGACTTCTCTATCATAATCTTCTTCCCGGTGGCATTCCACTTTGTATACACATTTCTGCCATACATCAGTGATCACATTCTTTACAGCATTTTTATCAGCCCAGTTACTTTCGCCATCGTGAAATCGACATTTTTTTCACCAATTTCATTCTTTACATGGGCCCAAATGAGTTCAACAGGGTTGAAGTGGCAATGATATGGCGGTAGTCGAACCGCTTCATGGCTCTAGACTATTGAACGCTTCTCAACACAGTTTTAATTTATTCCACTGGCAATCTCTGAGAAACTCCTACACCTTATAAACGATTTCGTCTTCGTGACTCCTCAGATTTCGCTGAGATGCCATAATTGATAAATCCTTCTACTCTGAAACTGAAACTATAACTGAACTGAGTCTCAGACCAAGGGAGGTGCCAGGTACCTCCTGAACCGAGTAATTCAAGAATAGCAGGCCCGAGGAGAGTTGGTGACAGGATAGGAAGGGCCTCCAGAGGCCTCAACGACTCACCCGCTACTTGTTCCCGTCCCTACTATAGTTGTGTGTTACCAACCAGTCGTCTCCATGGGGTTGAGATTAGGGGATGACATTTTGGAAACTCCCTAGCTCTATAACCGAAAAGTAGGTACCTAATCAGATGGGTCATTAGGCTGATTACACAGCTTAGCGATTGATTTCAAGTCATAGGTAGGAACTTGAGTGATATGTACCTAGTCACTAGTAAGTAATTTTCTTCAGTCAGTAATCAGGTTGCTCTGATAACGCTTTGTAATCAGTAAATTATTCCTGACGATGACAGTGATTAGTAAAAGTTATCGTAATCAAAACTTCTATCTTGTGGATACCGCTTGATGATGGAGGAGGAGTCGGAATGATTGATCTCTTCTCCTATTAGGCTTGTGAGAAGAAAGGTGATCTGCTAAGTAATCGACGAGAGGAATCGATTTCAATTTATCAAAATTGTGGCCGTAATCAGAACCCTAATCAATTATTATATACCGAGATATATCAATAAATTATGCCCAAATCTGGTTCCAACTTCGTACATGTGAAGGTGGATGTTACTTCAGTCCATTTGAGTCCATTTGAAACTCTTTAAATGGATTTAAATTGGATTTCGAAGGAGAAAATTTGCGAAAATTTGGCTACTATCTACCCTAAAATGTTTCACACATTTATTCAATGATTCGCCAGAAAGTGTTACTAATACCACTTATCCAAATTATGCAAACTATTTTACAAGCCATCACTGAAAGTTATTCCTAATTGTTATTCCAGAAGATTATTATTCGATCACATTATTTTGGACGAGAGACTCTTGACAAAAACATATTTATTGACTCCTTAAATCTTCGCAGTCATACATGATAATAAATTATTTAGGGGTCTTGTATTTTTTTTCGTACGATTAGGATAGGGAACAAGGTCATGGCCAAAAACCATTCATTTCCCGTGTTATTTTGGAGACGAGGTTTTTTTCTCGGTTTTTTAACTGCAGGAAGAATAACAGATATTGTCGGTTATCATATTGACGTTGCTTTTATTGATAAAATTCACTGCTGATGATGAGGTAAGACGCTACTTTTGATAGTTTGATTATAAAAGAGTGCGTGCAATACAATAAAATTTAAAAACAATATGGCCGGCACAATCCCAGAAAATATCATAAAAATCGGATCATAATTTTTCAGTTTTGCCTGGGACAAGGAATTGACCACAGACAGACGGACCAATAGTCAGACACGAAACCAAAAATCTTCAGAAATCTTTGAAACGCAAAACAAAAGCTTTTTTTTTTTTTTTTTTGCACGTATAAGCCACTGCCACCCCGAAGATCAACATTATTTAGACTTCCCCAGCATCCTGGAGGATTCCGATGTGACACGTTTTTGAGTAAATTATTGTTACATGTGAAAACAATTATTACTCCCACCATTCACGTAAAATATTCATGTCACAAACCACGTCATGATACATAGAACGAGAAATGTAATCATGAAATGAGGAACCAATAAATTCGTTAAGTGTTTAAAGAGGTTGTTCATATATCTACTCTCATATTGATATTAACTTCAATTTGTTGCACAGTCTACTCCAATTTTAGTTGAATCTATATTAATGTAGTGCTGAGTAAGTCTGTTTGCTCCGAGCCGCAGACGACAGGTCTGAAAGTTGATGATACTACCTATTTGTCTGTGCTCGCTGCCAACTATGCTATCTCTATGAAAATAATATTATGTCACAATCCTCACTTGATGAGTTTTTCTCGCCTATAAACACTAACAGGAACTCCATAGCTAGAAGGAAAGTACGTTTAAGTGATTCAGATCCGGATACTCCTTTAAAAAAACCAATTTCAAGTCAGCAAAAACAGCTACAATGTTGAGTTAACAACATAAAACAGACCTAATAAACCGTTCCGGCAATGTGATAGAGGAAAAAATAAAAGAACGATGATGATCAATCAAACTATTGCCTCTATATCGGAAGAAAATGTAAAACTGAAGGAGGAAGTACCTGTCTAAGAAAAGAATAGTCAGTCGTGAGGGAAAGAATGAAGCTGGTAGACTCTTGTCATCGCAGTGATAATCAGGCATGATAAGGATTCAGACCTCCATGGAATTGTGTCATCTTTCATAAACAATGATTTGGGGATGCAAGATGACCCAATGATCGGCGGCGATATTGTGCGTTTGTGTGGCCCTAATCCAGGAGGTCCACATAAGGTCGAATTTCTTAGAGGCTCTTTTATTTCTAAGATATTCGGTAGAACAAGAAGACGTCATCAAGCTGATTTTCAGCCTGCCCAGAAATACGCCGATTTATTTCACATATTTGGAGACTGGTGCCCGCCGATCTTCGCATACACCTTGTCTTTTGCATGCCAATAGTGATTAAGGACTTGAAGATACCCTCACACAGATATCCTGGTATAGTAGCCCGGGAAGTGATCAGGTCCGAAATTTCGTGGTTTCAAGTACCTAATTAGAGATCTGGCACAGAGACATGGGAACCTATAAATAATGCTGGAAGAGTGGACGGAGCAGTCGTTGGTGGAGGCAGTCTGTCAGAGTTGGACGAATGAAATGCGGGCAGCTGTATGGGATCGAGGAACCCTCTGTACCCTTCATTGATGTGAGGCCTGAAAAGTTACAGGTGGACGAAGGTCACCCCATGTGGATACGACGATGGATCCTTATCCTTGAGCTGAAAGGAGAACTGCTCTCGCTGAACGATGGAACCTACAAGGAGGATTTGTTCGCTGTGCAACCAGATCGCAGCTGAAAACATTCTCCATTTCTTTGGAAGCTGCCCAGTGATGGGGGAATTTAGGTTGCGTTTTCTGGGGGAGGGTGTTCTGAGCCTGGAAAGGATGGCTTGCTTGTTGAACAATAGGGATCACTAGTTAAGCAGAATTCAATTGGTAATAATAAAAAACTGAATAAAATATCTAAGTTTCCAAAATTTTTGTCTTCTAAATAAGTATAAAAAATTCTGAATGACGGCTCAGGTTACCCCGGAAGACGGATAAAAATACATTGACGTTATCATGTTTTGTATGAATTAATTTAGATACCTATTATTCTATTTATGTAAGTAATTAAAATTTAAGAGCTTTGTATTGCTCAAATAAACATGTTTTCTTCTTCACAAACAGTTTGTTGAGTATATTTTCGTCTATTGCACTGACAGTTGAAGCAGTATGGTACATTCAGCCAACATATAGAGACAATCTCAATCCCTTTGCGGTGCTATAAATTTATTGTAATTTTTAATCTTCTTTATTGATCAACTGCACAGAACATACAATGGGGTATTCCAGTGGGTCGGAATTTCGCATTTTCCACATAAAATTCAAATTTTGCGCCCTTGAAAACATCAGACTACCAACGTTCTGCTCGTAATTTCGTAGAGTTTCTTCACAACGGCCGGAAAGGTACCCGTATGACTTAACGGTATCAGGGAGATGGACCTGATGGACCTTGATGACGTATGCGTATCTCATTCTCCTCTACACGTTTTCACCCACTTCCGATAGACGGATACCCATCATATTGCATCTTTTTGGAAAGCTCTCACCGACATCTTTGTGTCTGAATCATGAAAAAACGTCTGCCAAGTTGGGTGGGCTGTATAGCTTCCTCACTTTCGTAACATGGATGTATAGAATCAGTTAGTGAACATTCCATGGTAGAGTAGTTCCGGAGATATGCCTATGAGAATGAATTTCAAGTTTGCAGTAGCCATCACTCATCCAACTGTGGCGACATTCATAGGCGATTCTCTTGGAGTCAGTTCTCAACTACACTCAGAATTCGAGCGAAATCGGTCCATTAGGAACTGAGAAATCGTAGTTCCAGGTAATTCACGTTTGCGCATGCGCACACGCTACTAGTGTTCCGATGGCTATGAAATTAATAAAGGACTTTCTAGGGGCTACCCCGTAGAATCTCTGAAAATGTCGCCGAAATTAGTGGAGTAGTTCCGGAGTTATGACTATGAAACACAATTTAAAATTGCACATGTGCAATAGGTCTTACTGATCGATAACAATAACTGAGAAATAAAATAAAATAGATTAAAAAATAAAAAAAGTCTGCCAAGTTGGGTGTGGCACATACCTTCCTCGTATCCATAACATGATTTTATATATAACATATATAGGTACCTATTTAAAAAAATCATCAAAGGGATTACTGACTGCAAAATCCCTGAAAATTCCATCGAAATCGGATGAAAATTGTAGAAGTTATGAGGGCTTCTACGTTTGCGCATGCGCAGTGGGTACCACTGATCCGATCTTGATGAAACTCACAGGGCATTGTCGAATCTCCGATTCTCAACTGTCCTCCAAATTTGAGCGAAATCGGACCATCGGGTCGCTAGAAATTGATGTTTCAAGGATTTCATGTTTACGCATGCGCAGAGGCTACCATTGGTCTGCCGGTAATAAATTTCTTAGGGGACTATCTAGGGCCTAACCCGCGTAATCCCTGAAAATTTCATCAAAATCGGATGGAAATTGTGGAAGTTATGCGTGTTGCAAGGATTCCCGTGCACACAGACAGACAGATAGACACGAAACTAAAATTGTTCAGGAAGGTCTAAAACGTAAAACGCTAGTTGAAATTTTGATTTTTTTTAGGTAAAAAATTTTTAACCTCCTTAAAGTGAAAACAATGCTTCCGCTACCTTGGTAGACTCGGAAGCAATCAAATAGAATAAAATATAAATACAAATAAAATATAAATAAAATTAATGCCGGGGTTTCAGGAAATTCATGTTTGCGAGTGCGATCACGATACTAGTGGTCCGATGGCGATGAAATTTATAGGGGACCGTCACGAGGCTAACCCGCACAATCCCTGAAAATGGCATCAAATTCGGCACATAACTTCATATAGTTTTGCCTGGGACAAGGATTTGACTACAGACAGGCAGACCGACAGACAGACACACAGATGCGGAACCAAAATTGTTCAGAAAGCTCTGAAACGTAAATGTTGGAGGGCAAATATTTTTTTAATTTCTTGCACGAATACATAGCTTCCTGAATTTAGAATTAGGAGGACAAGAAAGTAGCTGGAGTTGCCCCAGTAGACTCCCTTCCGTTCGTTATCAATAGTGAAGTTATCAATCAATATGGGAATGAAATCCTCCACTATTGATAAATTGAAATAAGTACAAGTGTATTCCATTGAAATTGAAAACCCATACCAAATCTTTTGTACAAACTCTTAATTTAGTTCACCACAGAATTTTATTGTATTTATATATTTTAGCTGTTCGAAGGTATGAAGGCCTACAGAGGTCAAGACGGTGTGATAAGGATATTTCGACCAGAGCTGAACATGATCAGGATGAACCGGAGTGCCATGCGAATGGGTCTACCTCAGTTTGACTCGGAGGAGTTCATAAAGTGCATGTCCAGGCTCATTTCCATCGACAGTGAGTGGGTCCCCCACTCAGAAGCAGCTTCCCTCTACATCAGGCCAACTCTTATTGGAACTGAGGTGAGTCGGTATATTATAATCCTCACAGATGATTATGATATTCTGCAATGGGCAGCGTATTAGTAAGATGCTGGCCAAAATGAATTTCTTTCGTCTCAAAGCTCTGCTAGAAATGGCTATTCTGTGGTTGGAAAAATCATTGGATTGAGGTACCAATTACGAGTCAGCATTTTTGGGACACCTCTCAGTAGCAAGACGGATTTTTTTATTTATTCGAGCAGAACGGGCATTTTCCCAATTACAAGAACAACAACAACAAGAACATTGTACAATTACAATTTTTCCCAGTGGTCTGTTTTAGTTTCAGTTTTTAATAATATAAAATACAATTTTATAAGTAGACAATACACAACAAAATTACAAAATGTATCTTAAATTGTATAGTCAGGTAGGTATCTGCAATACGACTACAGAAACTTCAAAATAACAGTAGTATATTATTATATAAGGTGGACACAGACAGGGTGTCAATTTGAAATAAATAAATAAATAAAGTTAATCCGAAGTTATTATGATCAATTTACATCTTCTTTCAATTTGATCTAAGTTAAAATGTGACCATGAGAGGGAATTTTTCTCATAAACTCAGATTTCGTATTGAGGCCTCCATAAGCCGACGTTTTGAAAGTGAGTTCGGATGGGTCTAGTTGAGGAATTCAGTTTTATTAACGACTATACGAGGTAGGTACATTGTTCTAGTAGGTAGGCATTCAGCACGAAGATTTCGTTACCCATTGGAGGTGCGTTGGTCGAGTTCATCATTTAGCTTCTTCATAGTCTCGCTGGTATAGGTTATGATATTTTTGATGTCTTATGTTTTGGATGAAAGGCGAAACGGGTCCACACTGAGCTGAGAGAGACTATTGTTGACCTCAATAACCGGAAATCTTATTGGAGTAGCTAATAGGTATCGAGTCGGTATTTCCCAATTGAAGAACGCATAATCGATTCGTGATGGTCCAAAACTAATTTTCGTGGAGAAATGTTTAAACATTTGCATAGGTACCAAAAAGTTCCATTCATGCAGCATGGGTTGATGAGCGAATTTTCAAAGAATTATTTTGACCTATTTTGAGGGTGATTCTTATAGGAACTTTTACGCTGATTCCGAATATACCATATATGTTGTTATGCTTAAGAAAGTAATTTACACCAAAAACATGAAAAAGAAAAAAAACATTTTGTGACCCTTAATTTTCAAAATTTGACCACTTGAACTAATCCTTCCTTTTGTCGTTATTGAAATTTTGAAATATATAATGTATGTATGTATATGTTGAACAATATTCGTTTATATTACAGCCAACCCTAGGTGTAAGCGAGCCAGACTCGGCCCTGCTGTACGTGATTCTCTGCCCAGTCGGTCCATACTTTGGACAATCAGCGCCCAAGAGTGTCGCCCTTCTGGCGGACCCTTCTTTCGTCAGAGCTTGGCCTGGAGGAGTCGGTGACAAGAAAGTCGGCTCCAACTATGGACCAACTATTCAAATTTCTGTAAGTTATTAGTAGATAAATTAAATATTGTATTCTTCATTATTTTAATTACATGAATGAATATAGGTTTATACCTTATATAAAATTGATACAAATGAGTAGGCATTACAAATCTCTACAGAAGGGCATTTAGTCCTTCTTACCTATCTTCTCTTCCATTTGGCCCTCCATTTATTTTTTTTTCAAATTCCATCCTGCTTTAATAAAGTAAGTTGAAGTTATTCGTCCGCATACAATTTGGCAGTCAGAATGTGGTTCAAGCGTTACATGAATTCAATCTAATTCGACACAATTCATAGCTTTTCGATATAGGGTTCTTTTTTATACCTAACCACATCAACACAAATGGGCGATGGTGGCTTAAATTGCTTAAACCGAGCAGAGAGGCGCTACATTACTTAGAGTGTTAAGTTTATTCAAGCGGTTTAAGGAGTGTTAAAAATTAAGGAGCCGAGTAGTTTAAATGTTGTTTTCCTATTCACGGTCTAAGTACAGCTCAAAAAACATAAGGAGCAGTGGTATACAGTTCGATCGGAAGTAGCCAGTTCTCAAGAGAGTAATCCAAACCCATAAAACATGAAACACCCAGGAAGTAGGAAGTGACATCTTGAAATTTGATACTTCAAGGCTCACTGGTAGAGATTCGATGGGATGTTTTAGGTATTTAGACGAGTTGCCTAGAACGAATCACAATTCGATTGACAGCATGTTTTATCCGCGCTATTTATTATTCTACGATCTATAGAGAAGGAGAAAGGAATAGTTGAGTAACATATAGAAATACGTATGAGTTCTGGTTTATTCTTCCTATAAATAGGAGCATAGGAGGCTCTGATTTCAAGGGGAGATGAAGGGTATTAGACAAATGCCTATCTTCAGGGAAACCACGGAGGTTAAGGGAAAGAATTATTTAATTAGTATTCAAGAACGATCTTACCGGATCAGCGGTCTGCTGTAAACTAGGAAGAGAGAGGGTTTGATGGGTTGCTACTTCAAGTGGCTGTTATAGAGAGCTGTTCCTTGAAGGAGCAACCCGTGACTCCGTCAGAATCTTGAGAAATAAGACTAATCTTAATCCTTAACTTAACGTAATCCTAATCTACAAACCCCTAGAAAAGGAGGTACCTAGTTAATTTCCTCGAGCAAATTTTTGATTCATGTGTGAACATGTCATAATAATAAAGCATGTAAACCCTGAACTAGGATTTATTTGGTAAAAAAGCGATAGAATTGAAATGGAAAATTATGCAAGGAATGAAGAAATTACGACACGACAGAGCAATCATTTGTTCGAAATAAGGAGTTGAAGTAACAGGAACGAACAACACACCTGTGTACCTGCGTTACCTAATACTTCTACGCATGAATGTTCTGGGAAGAATCACAGTAGGAACTTACGGTGAGTGGACTTGGTGATACCAGAGGCGGCTCTAGGGTGTTAGTGATGGGTAAGCGACAGACCACAAAATAATCGAAGAATCAGCCAAATTTCATGAGGGGTGAATAGAATAGAATAAATGCTTTATTGAACATAAAAAATATTCTTAGAGTATGACAGGCACAATAAGTCTTAGCCTAGACTGTTTGACTTTGTTGGCGTATCATACAAAATTAAATTCAGATCTTGATTTTCATCATACAAGGCATTTCGTATGGTAGGTATTTTTAAAAATATAGGTATTTTTACGATGGTGCTCAATTTGATTAGATGAAAATTAGAAATTAAACTGGAAAGTACATTTTTGGAGTCTTCATTTATTTAGATAGGTAGGTAGGTACCATGTGTCATTGGTCTCCGCCACTTTCTTCTAATTTGTAATTATTTCAGGCCATTTGCAAGTGCTTTCTCACAGTTTTCTCTTTAAAACTAAACTTTTTATCAACTATAAGCAAAAGCCCTTCTTGTAATAAGTACCTGGCTTTATCTGAATCCGAAAATTCAACACTCTTCAGCATACTTTCAAAATTTTATTTATGCAAATTTTTGAGAATTTTCTCCATGGAAATCCGTTTCAGACCATTCTAAAACGATTCCTGAAGTTTAACACCTAATTTTAACACTTTTCATATATTTATATTTCAAAATGTCAATAATATCAAAAGAAAGGATGAATTCGTTGGCCTGAAAATTTAGATCCAGAAAGCGCTGAAAAACGTGTTTTTTGAGGTTTTTGATGTAAACTACCATCTTAAACATGGGAACACATGGTATATTCGGAATCAGCGTGAAATTCCTTTTGAGAATCACCCACCAAATTGGTTAAATGATTTTTTGAAAATTCTCTCATCAACACATGCTGCATGAATGGAACTTTCATGATTTTTCTACGTCGGATACGGAAGGGCTTGGATCCGAGTTTGGCGGGGACAATGGTACATGGTACTCCGAGACGTTCGTAAGTACATAGTGAGATGTCTAGGAAAACACTTTCTCCACCTCTGGGGACGTTCATACTTTACCAACTTAGATAGGCTAGGCAGTGCCTACTTTTCCTGACTCTACCAGCCTCCACTGGGCACTGGCTGATACACGCTGAAATACTCTCTGCAGGTATGGAAAGAATGCGTCTGGCGGAAAAGCTCATTTTCTAATCTAATATTTTTTCCAAAAATATTGCCTACGACTCCCCCACCCCCTCACATCCTGTTAAGAGTTTAGTTCGTGCTAACTGACTCGTTGACTGGGTATTTATTACCTGTCAAAGGAGAGAATAGGCTTCTGCCAGAAAATTGGCCCACCGCATTCTTTCTATCTGCGAACTGAACTTAATTTTATTTCCAGAAATCAGCTGCTACGAGAGGCTTTCATCAAGTGCTCTGGCTGTACGGAGAAGATCATCAGATTACTGAAGCGGGTACCATGAACATTTTCGTTTTCATCATCAACGATGATGGAGGTAAGGACTATGATGTGGTTAACGTTAACAACATATTAACGGACGAATTAAGTAGGTATACTTAAAATAAACTATACTCAACAGTTGCTCTCTAGGAACAGGTGTGCTCCGTAGTAACTGATCCTTATAATATTGTTTGCTTCTTTCAGAGAAAGAACTGGTAACAGCTCCGCTCAATGGGCTGATCCTTCCAGGTATAACGAGGATGTCAATCCTCCAGCTGGCGAAAGAGTGGAACCAATTTAAAGTCTCTGAGCGAGTAATTACCATGCCAGAAATTAAACGACTCAACAAAGAAGGAAGGGTGAGTTGAAGACTTTCAAATTAAATTCTTGACAAAAATATCCAAGTTTGGGACTACAACTGTGGCTGATGAAAGAAACGACCAAGAAATGAACCGTGATGATTAAATATTATATTTCTCTCCCATTTAGCTCTTGGAGGTCTTCGGAGCTGGAACAGCATGTGTGGTGAGTCCAGTTAGTGCAATCCACTACGTTGATGAGACGTTACAGATTCCAACGCTAAATCAGCCGAATCCCATCTTTGGCCGAATGCTAGAAACAATTCTCAACATTCAGTATGGCTACATCAATCATCCGTGGGCACGACGGGTAGACTGACCTGCAACAATTGGATAATTCACTAATAAATACTACTTATTTTGATTAAATTTATAAATATTCATACAGTAGCTATACCACATCGTTACATAGCCTGCTGTTCTGTAACCAATATAACAGCCATAATTTTGCCAGTTCGAAAACAATTATAAACCTATCAAATAAAATAAAAAATAAAAAAATTAACCTATATCAAACTTAACATTAAACCAAGTTGTGAAATGTTTAAGTACAGGTTTATGAAATAAGTCATATAATTTCTGCTGCGGGGTTATAATTGCATCATAACTAAATGAAATGATTGTACATTATTGTTTATTGTTTTTGGGCACGTACCTATACAAGCTGTGATGCAACATTTTTAAAGACCAATTACGATAAAAAGCAGTTTTCTAATGCAACTGTAAGTTTCTCTCACATCTTACATCGTGGAGCTCACCACCACGCAATTTATTGAAGAGCCCTCGGAAATTTCTACTTGTCTGCATTTCGAACTGACTTCATGTCTTTTAACGAGCGTAATTTCGTAGGAAATAATTTATCCGTAGATCGGCAAGACCACAAAAGTTACATGAGGACCGGTCTTCTTCTTGTGGTTGCAATAAATGACACCATCAACCTTAAATTTTATGCACAGCATCTTTGAATACTCTCTCCTAACTCAGATCACTGATCATTCGTCGTAATCCATGAAAGGGAAATCGATTTTGACAGAGGGTTTAACCAAATAGGTACCTTTCCGCGATGAATTAAGTTAAAATATGCTTCTTGTCATGTTATTCAGAAGTTAGAAGACATTTGAAGTACTTAGTACAATTTGTGTCAAAATTACATTGTAAATAATATACACAAGGTAAGTTCGAAAAATTGACTCTTCAGAAAGCAATGGCGATTCATTTTTCTGAGAACCTGCTGATTTTGAGAATTGTGGAAAATTCCAAAACTCTACGGGACTAAGCCAAATTCGTAATATTTCATTGCACTAAATTAATATTATTTATGATAATATACTCATAGAATAACATTAGGTAATTAAATTTTCTTTGTACCTACTAGGATTTTCGCACCATACTAAGCCTGAACCTTGAACACTTATTATAAGAAAAATGTGTGAAAATGTAAACTAGAACCCTTTTAAGTGAGGAGGATTGCGAAAAAATCTTCTTGTGCTGATATGGCTTTTTCCAGTGACATTCATAATTTTTTCCACCAATTTCATACACTTTATTTAATGAGGTATTGTTTTCAAGAATCATAGGTGGAAAAGAAAGAAGGAACACACGTTGTGATTTGCAGCCAGACGTTTTACTGAAAATGCTGCAAGTTGCTGCTGGCAACCTGCCTTCATGAACTTAATATTATAATATATAAATTTACATTTTACAATTTTACATTTTATATTTCAATTTCAATTTTACCTTTTGTATTTTTTTTCACCTTTTATACATATATATATATATATTTTAATGGTTAGGTACATTCTATATAATTCAAAATGTTAATATTCATTGGCGTTTCACAAGCTTAAATTACAAAAATTAGATTTTATATATATATATATATATACCTACTTTTTATCATCCTTTCCACCTATGATTACTTGATATACAATGATACCTCTTATAAAATGTATGAAATTGGTTGAAAACATTATGGAATTGGTGGAAACATTTATGAAATTGGCTGAAAAAAATTATTAATTTCACTGGAAAAAGCTATACTTACTCATGATTTCGTCCATGATTGCAGAGCTACCTACCTATCCATCACGAACGGTGGTAAGTACCAATAATACTCCTATGTAGGTTGATGATGCAGTGGTCTAAAAACTGTAGGTACGCGTAGGTGTAATAGACTTCGGTTGATAAACTAAATATTATTGACTGGGATGATGATCTAGAGGCGAGACAATTCAGTGAAAAGTGGAACGTTATACTGATTTATGTCAGTTGAAATGAAAATTAAGGAATACGTTCAACCCAAAGAACGGAACCTAATTTGAATGACAAATCCAAGTAGGTACTAAGAATCCATTTCCAATGTCGAGTCTATAGATGTTTTGAATAAAATAGTTTTCCACCATATCTAAAAAAGTACATTGATTGATAGCAAACAAATTTGTTGAGTTAATTAATTTGTGTTTCTGGTTGGCTGTAGAGTTTAATTTATTGTCTATCGTACCTAACTACAATATAGTTTTTTACAAAAAATAGGTAGCTATTTGTAAACAGCAACGTAGGAACTTGTGCTCTACACTGTACATATTTGCAGATAAAGTTGTTCTTTGTTATTCTTAATAAATTTATTTCGGTATGACATGGTTATTTCTGATGTTTATGCAAATTCATTCAGTTTACCCATCACCTTCCTTTGGATAAGTTTGTTGGTACCCCTCGTGAATGGTACATATAAATTAATACATCTTTATTTTTGTGATTTTTTTAACATCCCCGCACAAACGTCAATTTAATAACACAACTAAAACTAGTATTTAATACTCCCAAGAATAGGCGTTTGAACGACACATCAAAAAAGTCATTATCAAGGATGCATCCTACCACTATCTTTGTGATCTCTCAGAATAGGTTATGTTCAGATGCTGCTGTGATGGACACGAACTAATTCACTCAAGAAGTTGTGGGAACCCATTTTGAACGTAAACAATGTAGCTAATGAAAACGCTGTCCAAGTATTTCCACGAAAATAATGAGTTACGATATTGAATCGATCATCAGTGGCAAACAACCAACAAATCGATTGTGAAAACTGATCGAAAACATTATACCTAACTCATCATTTTACGGAAATATACCAGTTTCTTTAACTCAATTTTCTTTAGACACTGTCAGTTCAGTGATGAATGGAAGAACTGATTGTAAATACGATTTTATGGCAGCTCCACTGAGCTCACTCATTTATGGGATCAAACGTGCATATACAGGGTCCACCTATTAGGCTCACCCCCTTTATTTTCTCTATTTTTAAGGGTAAAAAATTCATTCCAACGCCATTTTTCATAGTTTTTTGAGTAGTTTTAGAAAATTAAATAATTGCGCATTCCGCAATTGCGCAAACGTGCGCAATGGACATCAACTTCGTTTTTTTCAAATGAGAACCCCCTCTTTTTATTTAATATTTGAATTCTACGTAAAATTTCATGAACATTTGACCCCTTAATCGATTTTTTTGGCAACGTGCGACCGGTCTGGTGAGCACGCAAAGATGCGCAAACCTGCTATTTCACTGAAAAACTAACTTAGGTAAATCACAAGTGTGGCGTGTGCTACATGAAATTTCATCGTTTTTCAACGCTGATTCACGTGGTGCAAACTGTTTTTTGATTTGACTCAGTTTTCTAGGGATTAGAGCCAAAAATGTGACCATTTCCAGTGAAAAATCACTATTAATTTATTCATTAATAATAATAATTAGAATTAATAATTAGAAATCCAATAAATAGTTTATTCAACCACATATAAATCCAATAAATAATTTATTCAACACCATTTAAATATTGTTGGTGATTTTTCACTGGAAATGGTCACATTTTTGGCTCTAATCCCCAGACAACTGAGTCAAAACAAAAAACGGTTTGCACCAAGTGAATCAGCAATGAAAAACGATGAAATTTCATGTGCCACACTTGTGATTTTCCAAAGTTAGTTTTTCAGTGAAATAGCATATTTGCGCATCTTTCCATGATCACCAGACCGGTCGGGCGCTGCCGGAAAAATCGACTAAGGGGTCAAATGTTCATGAAATTTTACGTAGAATAAATTCAAATCAGAAATTGAAAAAACGAAGTTGATGTCCATTGCGCACGTTTGCGCAATTGCGGAATGCGCAATTATTTAATTTTCTAAAGCTACGCAAAAAATTATGAACAATGGCATTGGAATGAAATTTTTACCATCGAAATTAGAGAAAATAAAGGGGGTGAGACTAACAGGTGGACCACCCTGTATATGTGTAGATTAGATACTCAACTCAAGCCTACAAGCACTGAAGTATAATGCTCAAGTTGTAAGGGAAACATGTGAGGAAACGTTGGGCCTGAGTCCTGAGAACGTTGGAGAGGAGATTGAACCCGTCGTAACCATCTCCACTAGCGTCCATTTGAAGTAGCGGGAAGAAGAAGCCACCAGTCCGGCCGCCCTGTCTCTGAGAAGAAGTGAGAATGGCACAGAAGCTTCCTCGTTGCCTTCACAGCATGTTACCATAAAACTTTCAGAAACCTAGAAATGACCGGTTCGCCATGCCCATGACAATAGAAGCTGGGCAACCAAAAATTCATGAAATCTTCATTTTTGGACTATACAAAGCACAGGGGCAAAAAATATTTAAACCTGCCACGTACCCTCACGCAACGGCTAAAATTCGCCGGAAAAAACGGTGTTTCTCTAAGTAGATATTACTGATCCAACCGTGATGAAATACATAGGTCTTGGGTCAGCACCCAACAAATACCCTCAGAGTTTGAGCGAAATCGGTAGAATTCGCGTTTGCACATGCGCACACGCTACTAGTGGTCCGATGGCTATGCAAAGAATAGGACACTACCTAGGGTCCAACCCGCTTAATCCCCTGCAAATTTCACCGCAATTAGTCGAGTAGTTCCAGAGTTATGGCATTGAAACACATTTAAAGATCGAGCAAGCGCAGTACTTATTACTGATACAATCGTGTCGAAATTAGAAGGAATGGTAGCCCTCAACTGCACACCAAATTCGAGCGAAATCAGTCCATTATGAACTGAGAAATCGTAGTTTCAGGAAATTCACGTTTGCGCATGCGCACACGCTATTAGTGGTCTGATGGCGATTAAATTCATGGGAGACCCTCTAGGGTCTAACTCGCTTAATCCCTGAAAATGTCACCGAAATCGGTCAAGTAGTTCCGTAGCTCCGTCTATGACAACAAATTTCAAGTTTGCGCTTGTGCAGTGGCTATCACTGATCCAATCGTTACGAAATTGATAGGGGATTGTCTTAGAGTGAGCCCCCAACTACCTTCCAAATTTGAGCGAAATAGGTCAATTAGGAACTGAGATACCGGGGTTTCAGGAAATTCACGTTGGCGCATGCGCTCACGCTACCCATTGTTCATTCATAGGGGACCATCACGGGGCTAACCCGATCAATCCCTGAAAATTTGATTCAAATCGAATCAAAATCGTGGAAGTTATGGCTGTGGACGGACAGACAGAAAGACACGAAACCAAATTTGTTCTGGAAGTCCTGAAACGCAAAATGCGAGTGGAAATTTTGATTTTGGAACACAAAATTTTTTTCATTTCGGAAGTGAAAACAAAGCTTCCGCTGCCTTGCAGACTCGGAAGCAATAACGAGGGTTCCTTTAGTAGGTACTCTCAATCACCGCAGGAGGCGCTCTGCTGATCTCTCTCAATCGATGGTTTTCAAACTTTCGCCCTCGAAAAATTGATCAGAATTAATTCTATTGAATAATAAATTCAATGTTGCCAACAAATGCAAATAATGCATGCAATTTTTTAAAATATCATGACCTACTCATTGTCATTGAAAGCGTGCGGAATTTGAGCTCATCACCGAACGGGTGGGCATTGGAAGCACCAACCCTAAGCAAGCCCGGTTTTTTTTTTAGGTAAGTCCCTATCACATTAAGCAAATCGAAAAATACGAATAACCTTCCAGCATTTGTTACTTTTCCACTAGGTACCATTTTTCACGAAATTTCGATTTTGGATTAAAGGGATCTACCTACTTACAAATTATGGGGAAGCGACTATTTGGAGAAGTTACCTACCATTTGAAATTTGTTCGTAACTCTTTCCAGAGGAAAATAGGAAGGGGGATGGTTCCGAGGTTCCGTGTCTGCCTGTCTGTGTGTGGTTAATTCCTTGTCCCAGGCAAAACTATAGTTATAGGTCCGATAGCTACTACGCATACGCGAACTTGGCATTCGTTGTCACAGGCATAACTACAGTTTGTATCAACTGTAGTAACAATTTGTTTCCATAGCCATAACTCCGGAACTACTACACCAATTTCGGTGACATTTTCAGGGATTACCTACTCGGTTTACACCCTGAACAGTCTCTGAACAGTCGGACCAATAGCAGCTTGTGCGCATGCGCAAACGTGAACTTCTTGGAACAACTATTTCTCAGATCCTGTTGGACCGATTTCCCTCAAAGTCGGAGGGTAGTTGGGGGATAACAACTACCTACGAAATGCGCCACGATTGGATCAGTAATAGCTACTGCGCGTTCGCAAACTTGTTGTTATAACTAGCAGTTTCTCTTTGGAACATGGAACATTCTACCCCCACGATTATTCGAGGACCTGCTACTTAAAATAAATAAAATCACTCGTGTCACTTAAAATAAATAAAATCACTCGTGTCACTTTTTGTTTTTAACAAAATACGAATATGCAGGGTGTTCACACTTAAGATGGATAACCTTCTGGGAATCGATATTCTACAGCTAATTTCCAACAAAAGGTGTCTCCGACAGTTTTTTTAAACCCTCATTTTCGTTAGTTTTTTCACTTTTTTCGTTTTTTTTTTTTTTTTTTTTTCGTGAGATGTTGTTTTGTGTTTTTGACTTGACGCCACTAAAATGGCTATGTATACCTCCCTTAGTTTATTGTTCAAAATCAAAAATAAGTACACCATTGGACAGAGCGATTAATTTCCTATCTCTCTAGTGCATTTTTAAATTCGAAAAAGTCGTTTTTTTTCTCGAGGAAATCGAGTGTTAGGGCTCAACCATGGCTAGAAGAGTTTGGTATCGTTCTCGACGTATTTTTTACGATGAAATGGTGACTTTCCATATTCATTCTGACTGTAAGAACATAGATTTTTCGAGAGAAATAGTGAATTTTAAGACATACCAGCACATGTGAACCATTTTTCACTGAGCTGGGGAATTAAGGTAAATCCGAACAATAAATACTTGGAAAATATCAACAATCATTGCTTAGCGAAATACGATTTGGATGTGCTAGTATGTCCAAAAATTTACGATTTCTCTCGAAAAAGCAATGTTCTTCCAGTCAGAACGACTCTCTGGGATGTCACCATTCAATTCAGGATGAGAAAAGTACCTACGTCGAAAACGATACCAAACTCTCGTAGCCATCGTCAAGTCGTATAACAACATAACACTCAATTTCCTCGAGAGAAAAAAAGACTATTTTTTTGCATTCAAACATCTTCTCCCATAATTTCCACAGTAAAATGAAAAATAACCACACCATTGAAAAGCTGAGGTTTTGAGAAAGTTTGTCCTGTAACGTGCACGAGGATTTAGCTTTTTTTAAAGACAGAGCCGTTTGAAAAAATAGTGATTTTGAAAATTTGAGGAAACTCATTTTAGCCCAATTTCTTGGCCGCTGAATCAGCTGTAAAAGATTTTCCCCTATCCCATAGTTATATAAGAAATTTAACGCTCTGTTCAACGGTGTCCTTATTTCTGATTTTTAACAATAAACTAAAGGAGTTATGGCCATTAGTGGCGTAAAGGAACACGAAAAAAAAAACGTCTGCCAAGTTGGGTGTGGCACATAGCTTCCTCGTATCCATAACATGGATGTATATTTATAACATATACATATATATAAATAATCAAAGGGATTATTAGTATCTGCACAATCCCTGAAAATTC
>JAEMON010000001.1:35655892-35670755 GCA_030264115.1 Lygus lineolaris | reverse complement strand
ACCTATTTCGCTCAAATTTGCAGGGTAGTTGTGGACTGACTGGATGAGTAGTAGCTACTGCGCAAGCGCAAACTTGAAATATTTTGTCATGTGCGTATCTTCGGAACTACTCGACCAATTTCGGTGAAATTTCAAGGGATTACGCGAGTTAGACCCTATGAATTCCATCGCCATCGGGCCACTAGTAGCTTGAGCACATGCGCAAACGTAAATTTCCTGAAACTACGATTCCTCTGTTCCTAATGGACCGATTTCGCTCGAATTCGGAGGGTAGTTGAAGGTTGACAATTACCTTCGAATTTCAATACGATTCTATCAGTAATACCTACTGTGCGTGCGCTATTTTGAAATGGGTTTCATAGCCATAACTCCGGAACTACTCGACCAATTCTATTGAACTTTTCAGAGATTGTACGGGGTATCCCCTACTCAGTTCCCTATTAATTTAATAGCCATTGGACCATTAGTAGCTTGTGCGCATGGGCTATCGTAAATTTCTTGAAACTACAGGAAATCAGGGCTATCATCTATTTCTCAGTCCCTAATGGACGGATTTTGCTCAATTTTGGAGGGTAGTTGAGGGCTGACTCCAAAACAATTACCTATGAATTTCGCCATAATTGGGTAAGTGATGGCTACTGCGCATGCCCAAACTTGAAATTTATTGTCATAGGCATGCTCCTAAAGCCGAAACTATTCTACCGATTTCGTTGAAATGTTTTATAACTGATTCTATAGGTCCATGTTACAAAAGTGAGGAAGCTATACTGCCCACCCAACTTGGCAGACGTTTTTGGAAAGCTCTCACTGAAACAATTTAATTGAAAATTTGAAATTTAAAAAAAATAACCATGAGCAGAACCCACTTCGTGTAAGAGGCAAAATGACTCGAGCCGTCCTCCCAAGGATAATTACCCTCCACCCAGAGTTCGTCCACCTGAGAACCCATCAGGCCACAGACATTCGAGCTAATCTCCTGTAATTCGTAGGCCAAGAAGACTGCGAGCTTTTGTCTGTGAACACAATGAGAGGAACACTCCCAAAAGAGCGATGAGGTTTGATTTGGACGTAAACAACTTGTACCGTTATCTGTTTTAAAGGGGAATTCCAGCGACCGACCCACTATTAGGTAGATAACCAACATTGTCATATTATTTATTCACTGCTTCCAAAATGTATTTATTTCCACCATTCATATCAATACTAACTACTTGAAGAAATACTTTTTTACTGGGTATCTACTCTTGTCATCTCAAGATCTGTGGATGCATATCTATCTTCCGGAATACCAATTGAAAAGAGGACCAGTGCCCGGTAACTGCCTACCTGGTTTCCTGGTTTCCTGTTTCCTGGTTCCGGTCTTCCTACCATCATCGAAGTGTGTAGTTAGGTACCTAGGCACCTACCTCAGTTCAGAAACTTTATTACAAATACACTGCCAAGGACATGGCACAGAAGCTTCTTCGTGGCCTTCACAGCATGTCATCATTAAATTTTCAGATAACTAGAAATTACCGGTTCTCCATGCTCATGACGATAGAATGCAGGGCAACCAAAAATTAAAACATCTTTATTTTTGGACAATACAAATCACGGGGGCAAAAAAGATTTAAACCCGCCACTTACCCTCACGCAACGTCTCAAATTCGCCATCACGAGGAAAACCGCACAATCTCTGAAAATTTGATTGAAATGGGATCAAAATTGTGGAAGTTATGGCTGTTGCAAGAAAATGAGGACAGACCGACAGACGGACACGAAACCAAATTTGTTCAGGAAGCCCTGAAACTCAAAATGCAAGCGGAAATTTTGATTTTGAAGCACGAAAATTTCTTTCATTTCGAAAGTGAAAACAAAGCTTCCGCTTCCTTGCAGACTAGTAAGCAAAAATGATAGTTTTCAACATTGCTATGAGCGCCACAAAGATCACAGTGGTCGCACGGGATGAAGGTAATTTTTTGCTTCCTCATTACTGATGTCAGGAAGCTATTTTCCACACCTACCTACAATTTTGATAGGTACCTACCTACTGCCTTTTTCAGGATAATCTTACAGTAAATTCGAATGAGGTTTCCTGCTTCAACTTCCCGTGGGAATTGAAAGGCAGGGGTTTCTTCGGAACGTCTGTGTTTTTATAACGTTTATGCGGCATAACCAGAATAATTTATTACCTATGTAATTATTTTCATATAACTACCTACCTACTATAGAGGTATCTTTGTAATAAACGTTTCCTCGGGGGTTTTTTCTTGATGATTTTGTTCTTATTGTTTGCTTTTTGTTAGGTTGGTAATATTAAAATAAAATTGTATAGGTAGGTACTCTATTTACATTGGGCGAAAAATCAATTAAAAATGTAAATTCAAAATAATGATGAATTTATTTTAAAAGTTTTAGGTAGGAATATTAGAAACTATAACGATTCAAATGAAGAAAATAAAAGTCGGGGCGAATCCTGGAAGTATGGTAAACCTAGGCAGTATTTTTAATTAGTTAGGTAATTAAGAAATGAAGCGTATCTAAATACAAAGGCCAATCACCCCATTTTAGTGCCAAATGTGATTGCTTGAAAAAATTAGCGAAACAGGTAAACTCCGTTACTATTAAGCTATACTTGCGTATAACGTTTTATATTTTATAGGTACTGGGAATATTTGAATTAAATCTAAGCTACTGAAAATTTTAGGACACGGTCAGTGTTTAATATGAAATACCTACACTTAAAGGTATAACAGTCTCCCCTATGACGTATCCCCTATAACAGGATCCCCTTTACAGTATTCCCCTAAACGAATTAAGTAGGTCTGTATTTGAATAAATTATCAATTACTATTCATATCATTTGGTTTTTTTAAATTTATAAAACCCTCAATAATTCGAAATTATTTCTTAATATGACACTCTTAATTCGTAATCTCGCCCATTTGAATACCCAGCTAATTCGCCTTTTTTTGGTTACTTGAAGATTCTAATCAGTGGGCTTCTGCTGTCTGTAGCACTTAATCTTAGGTATTTTACATATTTTCTACCTTGCTACTACTATGGAACTCAGTAGAGGGCATATTATGGTAATAATACCAAAGCAATGGTGGTATAACGACCAGAGCGATATCAGAGCAGGTAGGTTAGAATTCGAGGGAGATACCTACCTAGTTAAAACATTCGCGAATCAGTACTTGATTAAATTGATAAATCAATTAACCCTTCAGCATTGCGGTCGGATCAATAGAATGTGTCCACTCTAACCCTCCACCATTTTTATAGGTATAAACCACACTTTTCCTCAAACCTCCCTCATTATCTTCGTAGGCATCTAGAAACACCTTTCAGTCTGACTCTTGGCAGTCTTGGCCTTCGTACCCTGAATTATGTCCCGAAAATTTCAATTCTGACCCGACCTCTGTAACTATGTAACTTTTGCCAGGGGTATTTACCCTTTTGGGGGAAAACATTGCTGGTAACAATTTTTCTATGCATTTGTTTCATAAGATGTTTGACCCAATTATTATCAGTAAGTAGTTAGGTACCTACTTATTTTACTTTAAAGTTCACTACCTACCTTTTTGCCGTTCATAATTACCTTGTTCGTAAGATTCATAAAAATTACTACTTATTTATAAAAGAGGAAGTCCAATGTATTTATATTGGTATTGATAAATGTTTTTAACAATGATGTTATAGATTATAGACTTAACCATTAGACTTCCCATTCAATAAATTATAGAAAACTAATAAATTCGTGTCATAGTGACTCGACCTGAGTGAGTCAGAGTTGGGCAAACTCATTCTGAAACTAAATTTGTTTTTGTTATTCAATAAGGCTGTAACCACTTAACACCCATGTTATTCTATATGGTTGAAACCACCTGAGTCTCTGGAATCCAATAGAATCAACGGGAATTAATGACATGTGTAATTGGAGTGGATAACTAACTAAAAACTAATTCATACAACTAAAATACTAAAAATAATTAGTTTCAAGGCCATAACTAAATTAGTTTCCAGTTAGTTATTCACTCCAATTACACAAGTAATCAAATACCGTAGGTTCTATCGGATTTTAGAGACTCAGGCGGGTTCAACCGTATCTGTTAAGTGGTTACAGCCTTAATAATATCCAAAAACAAAATTAGTTTCAGACTGGTGTTTGCCCAAATCTGCTCAGTGTTCACGTAGGGAAATTCACCTCAGTGCTGAAGGGTTCAATTATGAGTTCATAACAACGAGTCGAACGATAGGCGGGCTTCAACGTTGGCTCAGAGGTGCTCCTAATTGGTGGGTAGCAGGCGAGGCGTCCTGGTGGCGCGGAAGAAGGGCCTCCACCTTGACTAAGGTCGGTGTCAATGTCAAGATCCGAAGACTTCCTTCCTATACTTCGCTGTAGAACCGCAAGATCCGAAGAAAACCCCGGTTGAGGACGGGATTCAGAGTGAAAAGAGATTCGCCAGAATCAGCGGCTATGATAGTGAAAGCCCGGGTGCGAGCCCCCCCACCTCAGGAATACATTTATATTGTTTAAAATAATAATTAATATTCCTACCTAATAATTGTTCAATATAATTTATTTATAAATGTATAACTACTCAATAGAACACAGTATTTTATAAGAAAGAATTGGAAACTGGTGAACACAACAAAATGCGAAGAACAAATCGGGTCTTTTACAGAAGAGGACCGCAAATCACGAGAAGTTTTCTATAGAGACAGGGTAACAAAAACAAACCAAACTGTGTACTAGGATATATATTGATACATATTAAATAGGTATTGACAACTAAATCATTATCTTAGGCCTATTCAGTAGGAGGCCAATACAAGTTAATTTCTCGCCATATGGCTTCAAATGGATTTTCGTCATCGAGTCTGCGACGCCACATGAATTCGCATAGATATGAGTCCAACAAATCCCTACTTGTTCCACATTCAAAAGTAAAAAACAATGACTGATACAATCTACAATTCATGTTTTTACTTTCTTATGATAATACAAAATCAATACATGTATTTGCAGTTGTTCTATTTCTATAGAATACTTCTCGTGATTTGCGGTCCTCTTCTGTAAAAGACCCAACAAATCGATCATAAGGTGTAGGTTGTAGGTTCCTATCTATAAAAACTGAACAAAAATAACCTGAGAATCACCTCATTATTATTAGCCTGGGTCTGCTCCAGTTCACACTTGGTTTGGAAGTACTATACATATCTAGCTCCATTGATATTTTTTTCATATTCATATTTTTTTACAATATCAATCATATCAAAAGAAAGTAGGTATGAGTTTGGCCACCACTTAAAGAGGTCAAATGTGAAATGTGAAGAGTCAAAAATCGGTATTTTTGCCTGATTAGGTTTAGTATCATCATCCCAGCAAGTAACTCCCCACAGGTTTTACAGTTCTGAAATGTCTTGAAATTCGTTTAAACTTGCATACCTCATGAAATTTCATTTTTTAAATTCGTTATCTGAAACATTTGCTCATCAAGTCATGCTACTAAACTGGAATTTCCATTTTACATGTTGTATCGCAGTCATTTATATTTAACAAACTCAGAATCCATCCCTGCACGTAGTAACTCCCCACGCTATAAATTGTATTGAATTATTAATCATTTGTTAATTAGTGGCCTCTATTATGTATACTTTACCGACCCAAAGATAATAACCTGAGAAATGACAATAACTAAATGAAGTTTTTACAACAATTTCTTTTAATAGCACCGTCATTGATTCGGACGCAGTGCCTACCGTCTCACCAATGACTGAATGTTGCTTATAACGACATCATAGAGCTTTGTTATACCTTATAATACAATCATACAACATTACCTATATATTGTAGTGTATTTTACTTGCGAATCTACCGAAGTAGCGAATCATTCTTGTTATCACTTTTTGGAGGTTTTTTAAGTGTTTTCCTGAAAAACCAAAATTTCCACTCGCATTCTATGTTTCAGACCTTTCTGAACGATTTTTGTTAGTAACTAACCTGCCACATCTTTCAAAAGAAAACCGATTAATTAATTAAAAGAAAACAAACATATATTATTCATTAAAACTAATCTATTCATCGTTTAAAACAAAATATAGGTGATTGTAGGGCAACTACGATTGACGATCGTAGTTAAGATTCGAACAAGTTAATAAACCATCCCGGGCACAGTATTAAAAAATATAGATGATTTTTATTGTTTATTTATACAATATATGACCAAGTCCCACCGTAACATTGTATTTTAAAAAAAGGTAGTATTATAAAACCACAATGAAAAAATAGAAAAATTATATGAAAGTATAAGTTACTTACTGATAGTAAAAAAAGAGGTACAAAAACAATAAAGAGCAGTAAGTATTGACAATATTTACAAAAGAGGAAAAAAATATAAAAATGAAGAAAATATAAAAGGATAGAAGAGAACAGGGGTGTGTGTGAGAAGAGCAAGAGGTTAGGAAAATATAAAAATAAGTCAGCCAATATATCTACTGAAACGATGAGCAAGCTCAGCGGGAAGCAGTTGAAAAACCTTGCTCCACCAACCGTCAATGAAACATACAATATCCTACAGGAGGTGCGTTCTTGAATTATCATACGAAGTCTGATGCGTCGCCCTAGTTGGAAAAAGTTGGAAAAATATTCGGGAACATTAATTTGTAAGGCTTAGCTATTTGTGAATGAAAATTATAGCTCGATCTTGGAGAAATGAAGCAACGTCACAACCCAGGATTTTGGGCTGATGAGCTGAAATATGTTTGGTCTTCGGTACACGAGTTTCATAATATTGAAATGATTTTAATAATTAATTGAAACATTTTAGCGAATTTTCGAAGAAAATGAAGCTATTGCAATGGCTTCAAAATTTTTGTAATGCCAATTTTTGACAATTTTCTTCATGGAAATCCGTTTCAGACCATTCTAAAACGATTCCTGAAATTTAACACTTTTTCATATATATGTGTGTGTGTGTGTGTGTGTGTGTGTGTGTGTCACTCCAGACGATATCTGCCCGTGGGATCGAGATAAAAAATCCAAAAAAATTTAAAATGTCAATAATATCAAAAGTAAGGATGAGTTCGTTGGCCAGAATTTTTGTAGTACTCCAAGTGGTCAAATTTGGAACATTTAGTTTCAAAAATCGCCAAAAAACGTGTTTTTTGAGGCTTTTGGTGTGAATTACTATCCTAAACATAGGAACATATGGTATATTCGGAATCAGCGTGAAATTTCCTATAAGAATCACCCACAAAATCGATTAAAATTATTCTTCGAAAATTCGCTCACCAACTCATGCTGCATGAATGGAACTTTTATATATTGAAAAGCAGCAGCAACAGGCATCTCACGTGATACATACTTATTTATGGTAGTTCATAAGTACC
This sequence comes from Lygus lineolaris, assembly GCA_030264115.1. Taxonomy (NCBI): domain Eukaryota; kingdom Metazoa; phylum Arthropoda; class Insecta; order Hemiptera; family Miridae; genus Lygus; species Lygus lineolaris. The sequence continues at coordinate 35,663,381 of JAEMON010000001.1, read as the reverse complement.
ATCTACAACCGAAAGCCGACGATGTTTGAAGGTTGCAATTGTAACGATGAACGTAACAACGTTAAAACTATTATGAATACCTTGAATGAAGAAATGGATGGACACTATGCACTGCACGTGTTGAGATGCCAAGCTATACAGGACAGCAACAAACAGATAACTATTACAGAGAGATATTGGGCAGCCGGGCACCTGATCAGCTTTGATGACTGGATGTCGATTTCCATAAAAATGAGAAATCATTTCGCCAATGCATTTCTATTCATTATTGGTTTTTTATAGTCTTATACAATAAGATTTCCGTATTACTATTTTTATAATATACATAGTGAATACAACTGACCATATATATCAACAGTAGATCCATTGTTAGATATCGTTTTAAATTATGAGATGCAGTGAAAACGCTGAGCCTATTCATATGCCAAGGCCAGCAAGCTTCCTCAAAGCCCGAGAGGTACAATGCCAATGTCATGATCAACCGGATCTAGTAAGTGGCATTAGCGTTAGTTTTTCCAAGACCACACTGCTTCATCTTCAAGTCCTTGATCATGACTCCTTCACTCGGCAACTTTGAAAGAGAATTCCTCAACAGGCTCCCAAGCTAAACCTTCCTAACTATTCTTTGGAACGATTCCTTCGGACCTTTTTGCAGCTAACCGCGATTTAATTTCTATATGAATTTCAATTTCCCAGTTCAAATTCCCAGAAACAGGGGTTTCTTGAAAATTGGAGTTTTGGGGTCAGCTTTGGACTGCAGGAAGGTTCATTTTCCCCCAAATTTAAGTATTTAAATTAGTTGTGGTTTTTCGTAATGGAACAGGGTGCCAGGAAAATGCAATGTACGATGCAGTCAGTGTACGATGCAGTACATCTTGCTACAATACAGCTTACTGCAAATTCAATCTAAATATGCGCTCCCTTGTCCCGTTGTATTATACTCGTATTCTCGCACAAAGAATATCCAAGGAAGGTCAAGTCCTTCTCAAAATAAGGTTCAATAACCTCTCTTATAATCTATTTGTCTAATTCCACTCTTCTTGTAGTTTCGGCGTTAAGTGTTGAATCTTGGACGGGGAAACTCTTCGTACTAAATGAAATTTCATACAGAGATTTCATACAAGGAGACCTCTTCATCCATCGTCCCAACCCTCCAGTTTTCAACCGGCAAGGTGAGCTTGACCTCGCGAATCTTGATGGGGGAAAAGTCATAGGAAAAGAAGTCATGAAAAAAAAGGTCAAGGAAAAAATTCAACGGTAAAAATGCCGAAAGTTTGAGGATGCACAAAGATGGGAGTAGATTTGAATGAAGCGATGAATAAAAATGACCAAATGTTTTTGCTTCCTCACTGCCGAAGGTAAAAAAGTCTCCGAAGATAAAAAAAGTCTCCAAAATCAAAATTTCCTCTCCAATTCAAAAAGTGTCGGTCGGTGGTCAGTTCCTCGTCCCAGGAATTGCAATCTCTATACGAAATTATTGTCCGAGTTATAATAGCTGTTTTTGACATTTAAATAGGTGCTTTTGCCATTTAACGCTATCAACCTGGCGTACCTAAAGTTTAGGAACTTGGTCCAGCCTGACATTACAAAGCCAATGAAGAATTTCGTCACTTCTATATTTGGCCTAGCCTTTTTGTCTTTGAGCGACGAGAAGGGATGAGACACATATAATCTGTGATGCCTAAAGAGGCTACGGAAATTGAAGATTTTGTGACCTATTTCTATTACCTACTCTACTTGACAATACACAATTATTTGGAGTACTTTGACTTAGTTTCCTTTGTCTTGTCTTCTTACCCAAAACGTTGACCTTTTCTATGGCTTTTTTCCCATTTTTTGTGATGCAAATTTTTGAAAATTTTCCATTCTAGAACGATTCCTGAAATTTAACACTTTTTCATATGTATATATATATATTTATATATATGTTTATATATTTATTTATATATTTATTCATATATGTGTCACTCCAGACGATATCTGACCGAGGGATCGAGATAAAAAATCCACAAAAAATTTTAAATGTCAATAATATCAAAAGAAAGGATGAGTACGTTGGCCAGAATTTTTGGAGTACTCGCTAAAAAACGCGGTTTTTTTAGGTTTTGGTGTGAATTACCATCTTAAACATAGGAATATATGGTATATTCGGAATCAGCGTTCCGATAAGAATCACCCACAAAATCGGTTAAAATTATTCTTTGAAAATTCGCTCATCAACTCAAGCTGCATGAATGGAACTTTTTTAATTTTTTTAACTAGTATATAGAGGGACCTCGCCTGCTCATGATGACCTTCAGATTGTTCTCTGAAGCCGGTCGTTGTTGGAAATCCTTCAACTCCGCATCATTCGAATGAATTTGCTTGAGATTACCTAATCACGCCACTAGGTTTATTATTTTTATATAAGACCGATTAGGTCAACCTAATAACGACATTTCACATCAATAAAAAAAAAATTATCCCTACTTGTTATAATATCAATATTCTGGCATCGTTGTTTTCAATAATGAACCTTTGGAATCGAGCATGAAAAACAGATTGTATCCTCCCCCTCAAAAAATCGGACACTACAGACAGGTGCCTGCCTACCCCTAGTAGTTAAGTATGGAAGAAACATATTGTGGATGATGAAAAAATGTAATTTTTTTCGACCACACAGAGAAAAATAAGTGGAAAAGCTGAGTTTTACGAAAAAGAGTCATCTAAATTGGAAAAATAATAAACCGTTGTGCAATGATTTTCAGTTTTAGATACCAACGTTTTCCCATTTAGTGTGCTGGCCGGGTTTTCCCGGCTGGTCCTGGGCGGCTGCCCCCTTGGCGCTTTTACTAAGCTTTTGCATGAGCTGTGCATTAGACATTTGGCCGGGCTTTGGGTGGTGGAATGAGTTGCCTTGTTCTGCCAGCTCATTCCATCGCCAGTTGCCTGTTCTGGGAAGCCGCCATGGTGGGTGGGGCCTGGGGCTGGTAGGGGTTTCGCCCGGCCAGCTTGTCGGTGTCAGGATCACACTCTCACGACTCCACAGTTTTTCATTCGTTCCTGTGTAGATAGCCGATAGATTTGTTCCTTTCGATATTTGTTAAACTGCCTACTGTCCATTTTTTCCCTTTTCTGTATAACGAGTGCTATCTGCGAATTGTATACAGAGAGCATGACCCATAAAGAAATCTGAATCTGGAATCATTTCTCCGAATAAAACAATGCTAATATTGGAATAAATCAATAATAATTGATAATAATCATTTTACTAAACTAAGATCAGAAAGATGTATTCCATAACAACTGGCGTAAATTTTAAAAGCGTAAATACGTAGCAACGCTCATTGAAATGTAAATAACGACAGATGAAGGAGTGAGAGTCAAGATGTTATAGAGACTTCCTATTAGATCCGGTCGTCACAATAAGGCGTGCCGTATCGTGGGCCATTAGCAAATAACCGGAGAGAAATAACCATCACCAGAATTTTTCGATAGATAAGCTAGCCTATAAATTTTGTATGGATAGATCTAGACATGTTGACGTGTGTAGGCACGACTGAGGAATGTTAAATGAGATGAGGGTCACTGACGCAGAGCCGCGGAGCGCGTGTCAAGCGCCGCTTTTTCGCAGATGAGACGCGACACCTGTTCACTTATTCATCAGCGAACCTTCACCTCCAAACTATTGAGGGTCTCATTAATGGTGAGATGCATTAAATAAGTTTGTGTTTGGTTGTATGGAAATACGAAAAAGAAATTTTCAGAGTCTTAAGTAAAATCTTTATTGATACCTAAATACATGTTTCGGCGGTACCGTGCTACCTTCCTCAGCCACTTTAATTAGTTCCTACAAGCAGTCTGCGAGGTTTCCCCGTCCAGCAGCAAAAAAACTAATACTAACCTACTATAAAATAAATGGAATTGTACATAAATAGGTATCCTTCACAGGTGTAATAGGTATATAATAAGTAGATACATAAATGAGGCATATACCTACAGCAGCGGCTCGAATAACAAAGGGACTAAACTCATCCAGGGGAAAATCATTTAAAACTGGCAGCTATTTGGTCTGGACAACTTTCTCCATTGGGAGGGGAATCTCCTTTTAGCATAAACAAGGAGATTCTTATCTATCCTCAAAGGGAATCTCAACCATAGCGTCCATGGGGAAAGTCATCCAAAACTATATTTTTGATGAGTTTCCCCCGTCAGGCTCAATTGGCCTGATACTCGAAGAACCATAGGGGAAACGTCGTAAAAAAAAAATAAGTTAAGATGAATATACAGTAGAGCGTCGAAAATCCAAACCAATTGGGACCATACGTAGTTCGGATTACCGATTTGTTCGGATTTGCGAACATAACCTAGAAATGCCGCTGAAATGACCCATAATTAAACATACAGTTATGGAATACAGTACAGGAAATAAAAACAATAGTTTTTATGTAGTACATATTTATGTATGTATGTATATTATGTGCATTACTGTGGTTGGGTTCTTGAAGAAATATGTAGAGTACATAATGTACATATATGCATGGAAGAAACAGTTCTGTTTCTTCCATGATATATGTATGTATGTATACTACAATGGAAACGAACAGAGCAGGTGTTCGGATTTTTGACGTTCGGATTTTCGTTCGTTTTTCTACTGTATATGTAATGTTTTCAGGATATTGGATGAGTTTCTCAAACAACCTCGAAGGCTAAGTTTCTCCGCAATAGTGAAAACCGCGCATACTCGATTTTTGGATGACTTTTCCTCCACTGTTCCACGAGACCAAATAAGTCTAAAGTGGAGAACTAATCAGCCTTGGATGAGTATAACCACCATTTTTATATGAGTTCCCCTGGATGAATTTCGTGCGCCTGGATTTCAAATATTTTCTTGGGAAGGACCCATTCTTGCTTATCATGACTTATTATCAGTCGCCGATTATTGTGGTCACTGGCTACATTTTCTAACCTCACTCCCTTTTTGAAGCGTCGGTTGATTGAAGCTTATAGTATCTTACGAGTATCTCAAATCAACCCTTTCAAAGTTTTTGTTGTTGGAAAGTTGGGAAATATTACTATTACCGTATAACTTGGATTTGGAGATTTTAGTGAGGATTCCTTGGTTGAACCCATCACTCCCTAGCGACGAGCTGAGGCGTCACGTCGATACCCCGCTGGTTATTATAATATAGCATTTCCCGATCAAAATAAACATTTTCCCGATCAAAATAAACATTTTCCCAACCAAAATAAACACTTTCCCGACCAAAATAAACATTTTCCCAACCAAAATAAACATTTTCCCAACCAAAATAAACAATACAACATTCACAGGAAAAGTATCTAAGTAGAAAGCGAATACAAGGGTAGTGGTCACTGTCCCAACTGTTAGAGGAAGAAATTTGCCACCTATACTTGCTTTGAACACACAAGGGGTGGTCCACCACACAGTTAAACAAGTCGTACAACCAACGGTCGCCTATTCGCTCAATTCTTGGAAGAACTTGTGGAACTTCCTGGAGACATATGTGAGTGCACAATCGTTATGGATAATGCACCAATTCACCATTCTAATGAGGTTGCTACAACAATTCGTACTTCGGGGATAAACGTCGATTATCTCCCGCCCTACTCACCCCAACTCAATCCCGTGGAGATAGCCTTTTCAAAAATAAAGCCCATAGTTCGAAGCACTCTAAGTGAACAAGGAAACCATGTGTTAGAGGATGTTGTGATTACCAGAGCAGTTGCTGCTATTAATACTGATGATTGTCGGAACTATGTAATAAACACCTCTGTCAACCTAATATCAGCAGCTGCGGGTGAAGCAATTCAATAAACTAACAGTTTGTTGTTTTCGTTTTTTGAATGTTGTTAAAGAAATATTTATGTTTATAGTCTACACATTGTTAAAGAAGCAAGTTCATTTTGATTGTCTAATGTTAATAAAGAAAATGTTTATTTTGGTTGGGAAAGTGTTTATTTTGATAGGGAAAATGATCTATACATTTGAGAAGATAGCCTGAACAAGGACACATTGAAAAGTACCTATACTAAATTCCATAAATAGAAACGCCAACGTGTTGTAAGAGCAAGAGTGGGGCGAAATATCTTATTCTGGCCAAGCTCTACATGATGTGATTAGGAGTGGCAAGGTTGTAAAAGCGATAGTATCAGGTGACATCACCACAGACCATTCATCACTGCGTCATTGTGAGACTGATGTTGTCGGATGTGTGTTGAGGTCGTTGCGCCTTTTACAGAACCAATGACAGCATGACTGCATCAGTTTTCGAACAGAGAAGAGAAAGATATCGCACTACCAATAGATAAACTCAATTTGCTCTTGGAAAAATAGATACTTATAATTATATACATAAATGTGTATATTGGACATAATATATGGGTAACTCAAAGGTTCAGAGAATAACAAAGAAACATTGCTTTCTGCTAATGATGTGCGGGATGATATGGGGAAAGGATTCTGGTACCTACATAGTATAAACATAGGATACTAGGTCGAATGATGAGGACGAACCTGCTATGTTCGTGGGTATAGATCATATATTTAATAACACAAGACGTACTTAAGAATTGCTCATTTGTTGCGTACAAGATATTATTATGAACACCTTAGTTTTCAGATTTACCTATAGAAAAAAATGCCTACTCCAAGCCGTAAATACAAACATTTCTTGCGGTCCTCATAACATTTTCCTAACATTTTAACATTTAACATTTTAACATTTTACTAGTCCTCTCAAATATTTCTCTCTCCAATATAGAAATAGTAGGTGTACAGATCACGGCATCACGGTTGAATGTGAGTGGTCATGACAGAATGCCTTGACTGTTCTGTGGACCAAATTTATGTGCATGTAGCCGTTCATAAAACTCCCAAATAACGCGCCAACGATCTTTTCTCAATTGAACAACCCCTATATTTTTTTTAAATAAGATTTTGTACTATAGGTAGCAATACCAAGTAGGTAGGTACCTACTCAAACGCTTGGTATAGATTCCCACTTTACCAAATCATACTTCACCAGTTGTAGCGACATTATGATCGGTCTTTGAAAGAGTTCACTATATCTATGCAATACGATTTATTGAAATTATGCAAAATTGCGTAAGTATCTATGAAATATGTAAAATGGAAAAAAACCAATAAAAATATACATACTCATAGACAAAAGCCGCTGCAAATTTTTACACAACGGTTTATTATTTTTCTGCTGTATACACCAACCGACTGTAAGGATCCCATTGGTTAATTAATTTCTCATAATAAACTATTATCCCAATACACTTCCTAGTTATTGTGATCAATGATACAATAGTAGGTGAGTACCTACCTCAATTATATCACGAGGTTCACAATCATCATTCCTTGGGTTCCTATCTACCTATACCTAGTACTATTATCATTCGAGATCATCCAATCATTATTATTAGTTTCTTTCATATCGTAATTCAGTAACTAAGGAAGCTTATAAGAGTAAACAAGAAA
>JAEMON010000001.1:35626947-35646000 GCA_030264115.1 Lygus lineolaris | reverse complement strand
CAAAAGTTCCAGTCATGGATTATGAGCTGATGAGCGAAAATACCCATTGTCCCTAAGTTTAAGCTGGTAATTTACACCGAAAACCTAAAAAAAATGCTGCAAATTATTACATAATGGTTCATCATTTTCTGTATAGATCGCCCATCGGTGAAAATCCTACTTGTATATTACTCTATTATACAATTATTAGGGCCGGTTTATCAATCACATTTGCAAGCCTGATTAAAGCCTGACTAAGTCAAATCTCTGATTATCTCTCACATACCCGTTTATCAATTCACTTTAGCAGCTGACTATCCCTAATCAATGATTATTGTTGACTGGAGATTCGAGGCTCTAGTTATAATTTAACTCCCTAGTCAAACTCTGATTTGCTGGCAGCCATATTGAATTTTCGTGTTCTGTAAGTACTATTTCCATTCCCATCTCCGTGACAGTTTCGCGAATCTTTGATTCAAATAATACATTATAGATTCTGATTTATGTATTCACTGGAGATAGGGGTTCGGATTTTTCAGATGATAAAATGCAGGTAGCTACCTACGCGTTTCTTGGAAAGCACAAATTACACGGGGGTAGGCCTAGAGATCTCCCGAAATGACCCTCCAATAAAGGAATAATTAATAATAACGGTAATAAATCGTTCCAAACAAGTTATATCTGTGAATAACTTTTCCTACGGAGTTCAGCAGAGTCAGGAAAATGAAGGTCAGCACCAGTAAAGTTATTGGAAATTATGTATGTATTATCAAGTACCTGCAAACGATCATGAACGTTGGAGAATGAGATAATTCATTACCCACTCAAAATGTAATGAAGGTAGGTACTTACCGAATTATATTACCTATCTTCCGCTTTTATCTAGATATGGGTTAGTTGTACCTACCTACATATTTGAGAATATAAAAACCACTAGATATAAAATCATCGTGGACAACGTTTTATATTAACCCCCAGGTAAAATACATTTCTATCCATACCAAAATCCAGAACAATCTACCTTCCAGTTTTTTCTTAGGTACCCACCTGCCTGGTGAAGGAATCATTTGCTTATAAATAAAAAGATCTTCGTTTGCTTAATTTCTTCATGGGTTTCTCATTTCCCATTTCTCATTCATTAGGCACACTAAGAAGAGGAACATAACGTTATTGTAAGGAAGAAATCAAAGTAAACAAGAAATTCGACTCGGTGAAATGGAACAAAAGTTGCATTTGATCAGCTGATCTTTGAACGCGAAATTGGCCTACTCGGAGGATTTGCAATTCAGATACTCACGTTTCTTTTTTTTTCTTTTTTTTTGGGGGGTGCGCGGGACGACGTGCTCGGGAAGCACCAACCATGGCCCAATGCAACTCAAAACCCTATATATTATTTTTCACGTTTGTGATTTTGATAATTCATCGATTTACGTATGTTATACAATAATAGTGACATACTTTACGACGTGAATCATAATTTTAAGTTTATTCCATCCAGAGAAAACTGGAAGAAACCAACGAAAACACCAGTTTTGATCAGTTTCTTCCAGTTTTCTCTGAATGGGATAAACTTAAAATTACGATTCACATCGTTGAGTATGTAATTATTATTGTTTAACATACGTAAATCGATGAATTTTCAAAATCACAATCTTGAAAAATAATAAATAGGATTTTGAGTTGCGTTGGGGCATGTTTTAGGTGCTTCCCGAGCCCGTCGTCCCGAGCACCCTCAAGTCCTTACAGGGAGCAAACGGTTGGTCCTAAAATGCTCTGCGAGGTCACATTCGACGCTAAAAATTGTCTTCTTTCCTAAATCGATGGAAAAAATATACCTTAGGTACTATTTGAACTTTTTGAGCTATGACGATTTGAAAATGTCACCCCCTATTTTCTACCCCTTAGACTGGCGGTATAACGACAAGCTTCAGGGTACGACTAGATCCAAAATGGAGCCGGTATACCAAATTTCATTGATATTGGTCCATGGTAACTGAACAAAGTACCGCATACGGCGGACGTACGGATTTTTTTCATTTTATTTTTTTCGATTTTTGGATTCTACGTAGGTACCTTGAAACGTAAAACATCAAATTTTGAGAGAGGGGTGGGGGGGTTAAAACATGATTTTTGTGCTTGATTCCAAAGGTTTATTATTGAAAATAATAAACCAAGAACACGTTTTCAACCCTTAATTTTCAAAATTTGACCCATATGAGTCCTTCAAACATTCTTGGCAACGACCTCATCTTTTCTTTTTTATATTATTGACATTTTGAATTTTTTCGGATTTTTTAGAGCTTACCTACCTACCTAGGATGAGATATCGTCTGGAGTGACACATAGGTACCTACCTGCATAAATATGTCCATTAATATACATGTACCTACATATCAAAATTTTAAACTTCAGGAATCGTTTAAGAATGGTCTGAAAAGGATTGCCCTCGAAAGAATTTGCATAACCGAAATGTTGAAGTCATTGCAAAATTCGCTGAAAGGAAAACTTGGCTTCTAACAGTTAATTCACTAACCACCTCTGATTCACTCAGATTCACATTTGAAATGACAAAAAGGTCTATCAACAGGTATCTACGGTCTTGGAAAACATAACGACGATGAGTTCCACAAAACAACTGTTGGGTACACAGAACAGGAACCTATTAGGTTAGGTAGAGGTTAGAGGTGCCTTGCGCCTTAAGAGATGCCTTGTATATTGTGGGATGTGTGGACCTATACCGAACTATGTCGTTAATTACGAGCAGATATACACAACACAAAAAGTATATATTATCTAAGTTTCGATGTAATATGGTATAGAAACCAGAAAAATTCCAAATAATTTATTAATAAAAGTTTCCGTGACCAATTCCCTACGAAACAATATTGAGTAGTCAAAAACTCGGTAATACAGAGGGTTAAAAAAATATCCAATAAACCCTTTTTTTACGAAATAGTTTTGGAGTATTCCCCGAAGTTACGTGAGCTCGTCCTTGATTTTCTTGTTGTATGAAATGAAAATAAAAAAGTCTGCCAAGTTGGGTGGGCAGTATAGCTTCCTCAATTTTATAACATGGACGTATAGAATCAGTTAGTAACCATTTCAGCGAAATTAATAGAATAGTTCCTGATTTATGCCTATGACAATAAATTTCAATTTCGCGCTTGCGCAGTAGCCATCACTAATCTAATTGTGGCGAAATTCATGGGTTATTGTCTTGGTGTCAGCCCTCAACTACACTCCAAATTTGAGCGGAATCGGTCAATTAGGAACTGAAAATCGTAATTTCAGGAAATCCACGTTTGCTCATGCGCACACGCTACTAGTCATCCAATGGCTATGAAATTAAAAAGGAACTGTCTAGGGGCTTCCCCCGTACAATCCCTGAAAATGTCACCGCAATTAGTCGAGTAGCTCCGGAATTATGGCTATGAAACATAATTTAAAAAATGCGCATGCAATTCGACAATCGTGTCGAAATTCAAAGGAAATTGTTAACCTCCAACTACCCTCCAAATTCGAGCGAAATAGGTCGATTTATTAGGAACTGAGAAGTCGTAGTTTCAGGAATTACACATTTGCGCATTCGCACACGCTATTACTAATTAAATCGAGACGAAATTAATAGGTGATTGTCTTGGAGTTAGTCCTCAACTACCCTCCAAATTTGAGCGAAATAGGTCAATTAGGAATTGAGATACCGGAGTTTCAGGAACTTACCGTTTGCGCATGCGCTCACGCTACTAATGGTCCGATGGCGATGAAATTGATAGGGGAGCGTCAGGGAACTAACCCGCAAAATCCCTGAAAAATTCATCAAATTCGGATCATGACTTCTTATAGTTTTACCTTGGGCAAGGAATTGACTACAGACAGACAGACCGACATACAAACAGAGAGAGACACGGAAGCAAAATTGTTCAGTAAGCTCTGAAACTTAAAAAGCAAGTGGAAATTTTTAGTTTAGAGGACACAAATTTTTTTTAAATTCTTGCACGAATACAAATGTTCCTACCTTCGGTAGTGAGGAAGTAAAAGCTAATAATTCCTATCAGTATCGTTCAATCCCGCTAATGAGGGCCAAAAGTGGGCTCCTTCTCACAACCACCGGCTATTTATTACTTATTCAACCGAGCACTTGAAAACAGAGTCTGCATCGCAATTTAGTTTCTATGCACTCTTCGCCAACGATTCTAAAATTCAAAATTCTGTTACATGAAGGCACTGTATGTAGTTAGTTATAGGTAAATCTTGTGAACATCTTTCCTTGAGCCTAATTAAAGATGAATTCATAATAAAGAAGTACTATAAAGAAGTACCTACGTGATTGTATGCTAAACACGGTGGAATCGTTTTGGTGAACGAAGATGATTATAGCATTTCCGAATTGAGTTAAACTTTTTCCATTTAGGTTTAGTCCTTTTTCATTTTGGTTTAAACCTTTTCCATTTAGGTTTAAACCTTTTCCATTTAGATCTAAACCTTTTCCACTTAGGTTTAGACCTTTTCCATTTAGGTTCAGACCTTTTCCATTTGGATTTAAATCTTTTCCATTTAGATTTAAACGGAAAAGGTTTAAATCTAAACGGGAAAAGGTTTAAATCTAAATGGAAAAGGTCTAAACCTAAGTGGAAAAGGTTTAGATCTAAATGGAAAAGGTTTAAACCTAAATGGAAAAGGTTTAAACCAAAATGAAAAAGGACTAAACCTAAATGGAAAAAGTTTAAACCAAAATGGAAAAGGTTTAAACCAAAATGGAAAAGGACTAAACCTAAACCTAAATGGAAAAAGTTTAACTCAATTCGGAAATGCTATATACGAATCGATTATTAAGGATTGTGATTATGTCACTATTTTGGTAAAATACGATTTCTTACGAAAAACAAAATTCTTCAGTGGGAGGCGCATCGTTAGACAACAAAACGGTGCAAGACAGCCGTTTAGTTCTTGGTATTGAACTGGTACAAGTCAGTGACTTTTTACATTTGAAGGTGGCAACACTGGAAACAAAACCTCAGAATGGTTAGAAACCCATGGTTAATGCATGAAATTGAATAAGTCAAGGTTTATTATATCCTATTATTAAATGGATATTATTCCGCAGAATGAGTTTTTCATCCTTATCGAATTCCTGGACAAATATGACTTAGGAATTCTAAAAATTGAATATTTCAAGACTTATAAATTAAAACTTAATAAGTATAAATGAAAGTTAATAAGTATAAATTAATAGGTAGGTAGGTATACCTGCTGAATTAGTCATCAGTAGAGACCGGATTTTTATGCAATTGCATTTTCATCTTGCTTCATCTGAGGCGTCCAACAATTGTATCATTGTTTGAATTGACTTCAGTAGATGCTCTGTTCCAAATTTTAATCTGCATATTTTTACATATTCGAACCATAGTTGCATATTTATTCATATTCGGGGAAAAATTCGTGATGCTGCACATTTAGAGATAAAAGTTTCAAAATTATACGCACATTTCCACCATTTTAGGGGAATGGAAGAAAATAAATGTTCGTATCAAAGGGAGGATGAGTATTCTTGATATTGAGGGAATTTTCGGTGAAAGGGACCTGAGATCAAACCATTCCACGAATGGTTGTCCTCCCCTCCATCAATGTTTCATCTACACATTGCGGAACGACTCGAGGAATACCTAACTGAAATTATGGCTAGTAGGTATTTCTTCGTATTCAGGCAGAAACAGAATAGACAGGAATTGGAATGGATGACTATTACAGCGACTATTTTCAAGTATTGAATGTCAAATCGCGTATTTTACACGTTTTTTGCTGCATATGTTTTGCATATTTTATTGATTTTCATTGCATATTCTATGGCATATTCGAGGTATTGATGCTGCATAAAAATCCGGTCTCTAGTCATGAGTAACTGAATGAGTCATGAGTATACGGACTTAGTCATGAGTACTTATATACGGAATGAGACATGAGTATACTGAATGAGTCATGAGTATACTGGATGCATGGGTGTGATGCACGCTCAAAAAGTTTACGCTCACGTTATCGAACCCGATTTACCTCCGTAAAAACATGTTCCATGTTAAAAATTGCTTAAACCTTCAGATGGTTAGAGGGCACGGTCAATTCAAATTTCAGTAACGAGAAGAATCTGTTTTTTATGTCTCTTGGAAAATTTGGTTCCTTCAGTGACTTATTCCATGGCCGGCTTCTCTGAAATCTAGTTTACTAAATCAAATCAAAAAACAACGATCCAGAGACAAAAATTACGAAACACCTATGATTCGCCTAAGATTTCACCTTTGATTCATTCACCTTGATTTTCCAAAACTTGTCACAAGTCAATAAAGAGTTGTTAAGGTTCACATAAAATCATCGAGGGTAAGGCGGCGGATCGGCATCGGATGAATTTACAACCGTCATAAATCAACGGCGTTAACGTAGGTACCTATACGTTATGGGAGAATCTGTCATAACTGGCAAGTTGAGTGCAGGTGAGTAACGCTTTCAATGTAAAGACATCATCATCAGGCCGTCGAGAGAATATTTACCACCACCTGTAGATATCTAACCCTCACCACTTGACAAATATTACAGTTATTGTATTGTTAGTGCTACCAAAAGTCCCTTTAGATTAATAACAAACAATTATTGTACAAGAAGTTGACTGGAAAAAATTATTTATTGGTAAAACACCGCTCAGTCTTGGAAAGTATAAATAGTATGTTGACGTCCCTGAGAGATCAGGCCGTTTCTGAAAATTGACCGTGGTTTCCTGTAATATGAATTCATTCTGTTCAGGTAGATAGGGACACTTGGCACCTCTTCGTCTTTTCTTTGGCTTCTCACTATCAACTCAAGGAAAACGAACGAGTGGCTTGACGAATAGAGCCCTGGCAAGTTAGAGCACGTCATTGTGACTTTCCAAACACTCAATAATGCGAGATAATAAAAACAATGTGATAATGTGAGTTGGAAAAAAAATTGCTTGAAATCGTTCTGTTTACAAATAAAAATTTGATAACTATAAACTGTAATACTGGCCCAGGGTGTTATAGGTACGCATTGAACCAAGCAAAACTGAAGATCGGAAAGGTACTTACTATACTTTTTCATTAGCCTACATGTTTCTGGACCCCATACATATTTTTGTGTGTTGGTAATTTCTTGCATAGAGCGGTAATCTATGTGAGATCATAAATCACTTCAAAAATTCGGTCATAAGGACTTAATTCATTTATAAGGGGTCCAGTCCATGCTAGTTGCTACTCCCAAAATTTGACAAGAATCGGATCATAAGGTTGTGGGAGATCTTTTATTTTAGGAATACAGTTTCGCTCGTGCTCAATGGGTATTAACATTGTTCCGACAACAATGTAATTCATAAGAGACAATCTCGGGGCTTACTCACCTAAACCCTGAAAATTGCATTGAAATTGAATAGAAATTCAAGGTAGGTAGCAGTTATGCGGGTTGCAAGGATTTCAAGATCGCGCATTCGCCAAGGGAACCACCAATCAAATTATTATGAAATTAATTTATTAGGGATGATCTACAGGTGAGCATTCAGCTATCCTATAGTTTCCTATAAATAGGGTATATATATATATATATATACCTACCGTACCCTTAGAAAAGGGTTGGTGCTCAATTTATTTTATGTTGCATGTAAAATATGTCTGATAGGTAATCAGATAGACGTTCTTATTTCGATCCATGCCTAATAATCGCATTTTGTTCTATTCCAGGTGAGCAACATAAACCATGAACATTTGGCAACTTCCAAAGACGAAATAAAACCCAGTTAATATGACCGAAATATTGACAATTGACAGCACAATAATTGATGGTATCAAAGATGAGAAAAATCCAAAAGACTGGCTCATATCTCGCTTGAACGATTTGAACGTTGCAATTGGTGGCACAAGAAATACACCCAACCTCGAAAACTTGAAATTCCCATCTGAATTGGTTTTTTTATCCAAGGGGTTAGATCATAAAATCGACGATGATGTTCCATTGGAGAAACCCTCGTGGTATGACGATGAAAAATTCAAGCGAGGACAAAAGTTCGCCAATGATTACTATGGAATGGTTAATTATGCTGAAATGATAACGTTGTTGATTTTGTTTTCATTTCATGGCAATCTGGGTCCATTGATATACACTAGGAGGTCGGACACGTCAAAGAAGGCAGGAAAGAGGTATTTGTCCACTGCGCTAAGAGTTCTTTCTTGGTATGAAGAAGATGTTTGGGACAAGAATAGTGTATCTCACAAGAATATTAAAATGGTGAGAGCTTATCACAGAAGTACTGTGAAGAGAATGAGCAAACATTCTAAACAGGAGTTGGAACAAAAGACAAGATTAAGAAACGTACTCTCACCAACAGAAATTAAGTGCCAGGCGTTAGCAACCTTGAAGGGAGAATTCAATGGGACCTGTCCATTTTGGATTAGTGAACTGAGCCATTCCGGAACACTAATCAATCAAGTAGAAATGAGTTTAACCCTATTTGGGTTTATGGGACTCATCGTCCTATACCCCGAAAAATTGGGTGTAATAGGAGTGACTGAAGAGGAACTGGATGGATTCGTTCACCTATGGAGGGTTCTTGGATACCTCCTGGGTATTAAAGACGAGTTCAATTTGTGCCAAGGACCATTCAACGTAGTTAAGTCAAGGTGTCAGCAAATCATTGATATGCTTTTCATCCCCAACTTGAATAACCTCACCGAAGAATGGGAGCATATGTCCAGGTGTATGATAGAAGGTGTCGCGATGACGATTCCAGGTCCTACTTTCGAAACGTCGATGCTACATTTGTTTTGGATCACTGGTGTCAAATCAGTGAAGTACAGGAGACGTCTCAAGTGGAAATATATAGCTAAACACTATTTCAACAGATTCATGATGAACTGCATTATGCGATTCGTATTTATAAGGGTGAAGTTCAATACTTGGGTTAAAAACCAAATGCGGCTCAAAGCTGTAACAATGCTCAATGAGATGGAAGATAACGTTAGTGACTTCAATGAAAACAGATAGCACAAAAGGAATGCCTGCCAACAGGGACAACGAATGTTAATGATATAATCAAGATCCGTGAATCCGAGAGTGAGGTATGGAGGTACCTAGTTACTGACTTCATCGATGGTTAAGTTATCCCCGTATTGTACCTACATTCATTCCTACAATCTCGAGCTATCGTCAAATTTGTAAGTTTTGAGTGTTGAGGAGTTGGTACGAGTCTAGCCGACTGGTATCTACGCGTTTCGTTGCTGAATCTATGTATAAAATGCTAACAATTTATTATTGCTCAACGGTTTAGTTTTTGCTTAGGTAGATACTTATGACAAATATATTGCAGGGAAACCTACGTAATAAGGATAAGTAGGTAAGTACTATTACCATAATTACCTACCTACTCCTGTACGAAGGCACTTAATGATCAAGTCTTGTTTTCAAAATAAATCATAATAATGTACTTACATACTTACCTAAATCATTTATGTACCTAGGTAGGTACCTAGATAAAGATACCTATGTTGTTAAGCAGATATACGTAGGTAGGTACCTAACTACTGTTGTGAAACCAATAAACGTTTGTAAGCGGCCTTAATGATTTGTTTACCACGCCTCTCAATTCAGGTGTTGGGACTTCAAGCCGAAGTTCAGCGATCAAACACTTTTTTAAAGTCGTGGTAAGTATAAGAACGGATTTAAACACTAAACTTTGGAGGCCAGAGTCTAAGATTAAATACGAGGATACGACACATAGTAGGGAAAATTTTAATTAAAAAAAAACCAACGATTGTTGTCTCCGATTGGCCCAAAATTAGTGATTTTACATTCTCAAAGCTACATCTGAACATCTTCAATCTTTTAAATTCGACACAAAAGGTCTGACTCAAGATTGATTATTTTACATTCTCAAATGTACATCTTTCTAAATCTTCAATCTTTTACAGTCAAGGCCTGAAGCACTTTTTATTTTAAATAAAATTGATTACTCACCTAAGTGTAAAATTCATTGAAACTCGGGAATTTCGTGATTTTAGTAGGAAGTTTTGCTGTTTCTAACGAGAGGTTTCCGATTACTTTGGCTACAAAATAACGGTTTTAAAAAACGGAAGATTGTTCAGAGAATAGTTATATAACACATTCTTTGGAATGATAATTTACTTGGTTACTTGTTTTCTGCATAGCGTTTATAAATAATAATATTACTTTTAATACCTATTTTCTTCTATCATGTTTTCTCACAAATGTTGTACGGGCAAAAAACTCATTAGGGAGCGTTACTCCTAGAGTGACAGAACAATTCTTTACAGTTATTTATTTTTATTTTTATAATTTTTTTTTTTTTTGCAGAAATCCGCTTTTGGTTTATTATTTTCAATAATGTATCTTTGGAATTGAGCACGGAAAAAATTTTTTGCCTCCTAATTTGATGTTTTATGTCTGAAGGTACGATGAATCCAAACATCGAATTAAAAAACATTCGTCCATCCGCCGTGCCGTCACCATTGACTTGGCCTTACCGTCAGTCTTCTCTAAGGTAGAAAATACATATTATATATAGAAAATAAATGAAATTTTCAAAACGCCATAGCTCGAAAACTTCAAATAGAAAGGTACCTATATTTTTCCATCGATTTCAAATAACTCAACCGTTCGCTCCCTGTAAGGACTTGAGGGTTGAACAAAAAAAAAGAGCAGAAACAAGAGTGTGAATCGCAAACCTACAATTTAAAGAATACAAAAAATTAAGTCCATTCCTCATTAACCGATGGGATCCTAACCGATGGTGATCTATAATATTGGGGATCTATACAGAAAAATAATAAACTGTTGAATTTGCAGCGTTTTTCAAGTTTTTTTCCTTAAAGTCCACAACCCAATTTTCCCCCAAAATGGCCATTTTTCCTGCTATGTGACTTACCTACATAACAGATGAGCACGCCAGTGGGTTCGTTTTACATTCCTCCCTAGGCTCCATTTTTATACCTAGGTACCACATAAATTTTTGTTTTTCACGAAAACTCGAAGAAGAAGAAGAGAGTGGAAGGGTAAGGAAACTAGAGTGTACGAAAATAACACTTTATTTGTTCGAGAAATACCTAGTTAGTTTATGTACATAAGGCCACCTCATGAAATAAAACAATAGGTACCTACATAGTTTGGTTCTTAATAAAGTACAAAAAATATTTTTAATTTTCAAATTAGTTATATAGGTATATATTATCATATATATACGAGGGGTGTGTAAAAAGTAAGTTTCCCTATTTAAAAAAAACTACAAGAGCTAGAAACATGATTGTTTTTTTATTGAATAGCTTGGAATCAAATTATTTTTCCACGTAATCGCCATTAATGTCTATACACTTTTGTAGCCGGGGCAGCAACTTTTTTAGCCACCCCTCATAGGTAGCTCCGTCCACCTCCCCTAGAAACGTCTCCACCTCGTTCTTGACGTCATTAGCAAGGTGTGTTCCGCCCAAATGTTTTTAAGGAGGGGGAAAAGGAAGAAGATGCTTGGGGTTAGATCTGGTTAGTAGGGGGGGGGGGGGGGGGGGATGTCCCAATTGAAGGATTCGATCAGATTTCGAGTCAATGCAGCAGAATGAGGTCTTGGGTTGTCGTGCCACAAGAGCACTCCTCTTGTCAACAAACCAGGCCGTTTATTCTTGATGGCAGTCCTCAGCTTCTTCAAAATTTCGCAGAAAAAATTTAGACTTCTTCCTTTTCCCCTTCTTAAAAAACATTTCGGCGGAACACACCTCGCTAATGACGTATTGCTCAAGAACGAGGTGGAGCCGTTTCTAGGGGAGGTGGACGGAACTACCTATTAGGGGGGGGCTAAAAATGTTGCTGCCCCGGCTACAAAAGTGTATGGACATTAATGGCGATTACGTTGAAAAATAATTTGATTCCAAGCTATTCAATAGAAAAACAATCATGTTTCTAGCTCTTGTAGTTTTTTTTTTTTTTAAATAGGGAAACTTACTTTGTACACACCCCTCGTGTATATACATATATATATACCTATTCTTCGAAACTTCAGGAGATTAGAGGTCAACACAACCCAATTTTCCATAACATTTCCCAAGAATAGGATGAATCAGAGTTGTCTGGTTATCAATTTATGAGTGAGCAGTAAAAATAACATTCAATACTCGAGGGCGTGTTTATAAAACTTCTAACTAATAATAAATAGGTAGGTAGGTCGGTACTACATATATTTTTTACTTATGATAATTTCCAATGTTTTATTCAGTTATCACAGGCATTTTCGTTACAGGCTAAGAGTGAGAGTAGTAAAAACAATTCCACTGCAAGTTTTTGGAACATTTGAACTCGAGAAAACGTTAAGAGCTTAAATACCCAACAAGAGAGAATAAACAAACTGTTAGAACTCGCACGAAGTCCAACCGAGTTTGGAAAGGTTTACCATTGCCCGCTTACCATTTGATCGTTAGTGGGTGGTGATTGGGAACCCATTAAGGGGGTTCCGCCAGTAGTGTGAACATTTCTCCAACTTTTCTCAGTCAATAATCGATCAATTTCAAATCTGCTTTCGGCATTCTTTCAACTTTTTGATTCTGCAGGGCAACTCACCATCGAAATTTTAAATTAAAAAATTTCACATTTTGTTAGCAATTTAAAATTTAGAATTTGAAATTTTGATTGTGCGTTGCCCTGCAGAATTAAAAAATAGAAAGAATGTCGAAAACAGATTTGAAATTGATCGATTATTGGCTGAGAAAAGTTGAATGTTTTAACGGTAAAATGGTAACGGGAGGGGGGGAAGGGGCGGTTACTTTTTTTAAAACATATTGACATGAAGTAGTAATAAGATTTGTAGTGAGAGTTAATATAAACTCTATAATTCCAGAGATTTGCGAATTTTTGATGACGGTTCACACTCTGGCCAGAACACCCTTAAGGATGGGGAAGTGAACTCATGATTTAGTCCACTAAGTTACATAATAGATAATAAATGCTAGAAGTACCTAATCAATTATTACCAAAATGATGGAGGGAACAAAAATGGGGGAACTTGCATGATTATTTTGTATATTACGAGGGACGTCCAGAAAATAAGTTCCGTTTAAAATTGAGTTTTTATTGAAAAAGTGAAATTTACAGGGATTGAAATTCAATACATGTATTATTTTTCTACATAATCTCCAGCGATCACACTACATTTTGAATACCTTGCAACGAGCTTTGAAGTCCCCTCCTTGTAGAAACTTGCCGACACCTCTCGTGTCCAGTTGTTGACTGCTTCCTAGGCTTACCTCATCAATGCTGAAGCAAATTCCCGCTAATTCCTCCTTCATTTCGGTTAACAAGAAGTGGTAGTCGGAAGGGGCTAAATCAGGGCTGTAGGGTGGATGGGTTGAAACATCCCACCCAAACTGCTCAAGAAGCTTGGTGGTGCCACGAGCAACATGAGGCTGAGCGTTGTCGTGGAGGAGGCACACAACTACAGTCAGCATTCGTCTTCTCTTGTTTTGAAGTTTCTTCAGAGTTTTGCAGTGCCTTCCAGCGTTTGTTTCCCAAAATGAAGGAGGAATTAGTGGGAAATCGCTTCAGAGCTGACGAGGAAGTCTAAAAAGCAGTCACCAAATGGATACGAGAGCTGGCAGCAAGATTTTATAAAGACTGGATTTCAAAGCTATTTGCGAGGTATTCAAAATGTATTGAGACCGCTGAGGATTGTGTAGAATAATAATACATATATTGAATTACAAACCCTGTAAATTTCACTTGTTTTCAATAAAGACTCAATTTTTCAAAAATATAGGGAACTTTTTTTCTGGACACCCTTTGTACCTACCAACTGACTTTCATAGGGAAGATCATAGAGAGTGCTTACGAAAAAGGTGAAACAAGTGGGCCGATGGGCTATACCATCTATTTATTAGAGTAAGTTGCTGACAGCACAAAAAGGCTGAGGTCAAAGGGGAAAAACGTTTTATTCCAACTCTGACTAAACCCCAGGTTTTCTGTCAGAGTCTGAGATGCTCACCCCTGTACCTACCTCCTCAAATACAAAAGCCGTTGATAGAGGGAGATATAATTTTGAGTAGGTGCCTATCTAAACCACATATTTTTGAAAGGGAATTTGAGTTTTTATGGCTTTGATTCTGTGAGGTTTGATTTTCAGAGCTCGATCTCCAGCCTCTTCTCACTCAGCGTTCATCCGTTTAATGGCCTGGAATTTATAGCTGGAACTTGGCTATAGGATAGATTTTGAGGAGCTGAATCCGACTTTCAAGTTAAAACTGTGACATTCTGTCCGATGCAAAATCCCCAGTTGATTTTTTAGAGTTGAAATTACTTAACAATAACTACATACAACTAAAACCGTGTTTCAGCCATAAGTATTTCAATAATTCATGTAACTAGTCAATTTCATTATTATCTTCGGCACTAAACCTAGGGCCCACATAATCATAGTGCCTAACCATATAACTCAATCGTTCTCAATGGAGTGTGGAAGAAGGACGAAAATAATAATGGCATCATCAGAACCCTAAATACCGAAATAATGAAAATTGAAATTCACATGTATCCATTTCCCCTACCCCTTTTTATGAGCATCATAAACACATCAGATATAGTAAATGGCAATATAATCCAAATCGGTATCATGATGTAGACAGTTGATATGTTGGGTACAATATTTTCAAGCTTAAGACAGAGGATTATTAAGGAAGTCAACTTTAGGATTATAGCTAGAAGATATAATAACTTTCTCTGTACTGATGTGGACATCCTGTCAAGACCTTTTCTGCATGAGGACATCATATTGAAGAATACGTATATCATTAGAATGGTGTCGTAAAACCAAATCGGTATGAATACAATGAACCAGTTCCATTGAATCCTAGAATCCAATCTCAACACAAGAAGAATTAGAAAAACCAGCAGTATGAACCAAGTGAAGAGAGCTCTGTGGAGGGCGCCCATTGATTCTTCATTGATCTGTGGACAGTGACCACTACAATAGAGAAGATACAATAAATGTAGGCATCTATATATATTAAAAACGTACTGGGTGCCCCAACCCTTCAAAAAATTAGGTGAAACTAGACTGTAATTGGAGTGGCCAAGTACGATTTTTTAAAGGAATTTCCTTGACAAAATAAATAAATAAAACGTTGTTCGCCCCATAAACGCCAATTTTACTACTTCAGCTCAATGAGGAATGGAAATGGATCGAAATTAGCTACTTTTGACCTCAGATTCGGATTCAGCACCCTCCAAAACCCCAGCATTCCAATTTTCAGTCCCAAAATTCAAGTAGTAAGGCTGGAATAAGCTAAAGGAAAAACGTGTGACGTCATCTGGTATGTATCTACCTCTCATGCGGTTCCCACGAGAGGAGTGAGAAGGCAACACACAAGGTTTGTTCGCAGTCCAGACTGTCCAGAACAGTCCAGAACCAGTCCTGGATGGAACTTTATTCTCAAAAGGGATGGGATAGAACGATCCAGAACTGTGTCTGTGTGAAAGAGCTCGGCAATCAGAATGGATAAGCCGAACCAGAGTAACCTACCTAACGTGGAAGAACACCGAGTGCGCATGAGGGAATCGAACCATCCCAACAGTTTTCGAAAACATCCAGAACGGGTAGAAACAGGGGTAGTCCCAGACTTTCTGTCCGAACAGCCCAGTTCCGATCCTGGATCAGTTCTGACGCTGTGCAAATGCGCTAAAAGGGGCGTGGCCCGGATAGAACGATTCTGGACTGTCTGTGAAAACAAACCTACAGGTACCAGATGACGTCGGACGCTTTTTCCTTTCCATTTTTCGCCCTCTTCTATTCATTTCAAACCCATCATATTGCACTTTTTTTTGGAAAGCTCCCCGTTAGACCTACTATGTTAAAGAATTAAAAAAAATGGACGTCCATTCCTCATTGTTTTCAACTTTTCACCACATTTTTGTAATGTCACATTTCTCTTAAATTAAAGATCAGCATAATTTCATTTCAGAAAATTATCACCTAAGAAGAGTAATTAAGAGTACTGGCCAAAATGTCCTAAAATATTACTAAATCTACGTGGGACTAATAAGTTGAAAAAAGGGTTAACCTCCCCTTACCCTATCCAATATAGCATTGAAAAGTATTTAAAACTTTTCTCCGTTAATATTCGAACAATTTAAAATCGGGTTTCGGCATTCTTTCCCTTTTAAATACTTTAAATACTTTTTTAAAAGTATTTAAAACTTTTCTCCGTTAATATTCGAACAATTTAAAATCGGGTTTCGGCATTCTTTCCCTTATTCGATTCTAAAGAGCCGTCAACTATTGAAATTTCAAAGTCCGAATTTTAAATTAATTCTAAAATACAAAATTTGCGACAATTAACATTTCATTGCTGGAGCGGAGCTAAAAATAGGTTTGTTTGCAGGGACCAATTTACCAGTAAGAAACCGTTTGCAACCACGTTCGGACATTTGCAGTGACTTCTGATCATTTCTGACTGTTTATAGTATCCATTCTAGTCCATTTGCAGTGTCCTCCAAACCAGTCTGAACCAAGTTGTGGATCACAAGTTCGGTCAGAAGAATTTTTGCTTGCAGGTTCTGACGTTTGGAAATAGGTGTTGGTTGCGCATGCGTACTTCACAAAACTAGTAAGTTCGGTTTGTAAACGGTTGGTAAACCACTTCCAACCACTAGTAAATGGTACTGCGAACAAACCTAATGTCTCCCAGCAAATGTTGCACCCTGCCTTCATTAACAGATTTTCTTATAAAATGAAACTATGTTAGGATCCAACATTTTGGAAAGGGAGTTTTTTAAAAATTTCCTCCATGGAAATATATCCTGAAAAATTTCCTCCATGGAAATATATCCTGAATCAAATCGTGAAGTTTGAGTTTCAGGAGCTCAGACAATCCCAGGTCACCCTTAAGGTCATTGAGTAGGCCGATATTACACATCATCAGTATGTCAAGCTATCACACAATGTAAATTCTCGTACGATTGAGTCGCCTCCTGGCGATCTCTTGTGATGTGACGTCCTATTATATTTCATAGCATAAAATTATTTTGGAGGCGTTGACATAAAAAATGAAACCACATTTTGGGATTTGAATCAATTTCGTTCACATAGCTACATTTTACTTACCACAGCCCACCTGAAAGGTGAAAGGAAAGTATTTCAATCAGCAGAAAACCAAATTTCTGAAAGACCACTTTAGAATGGTCCTAATTGACATCTGATCAATTTTCTCCATGTTTTGGAAAAGTGTAAGTCCTTCTGTATGTACGTTTTTACATATGTACAGGCGCGTGGTTCTCTAGGGGGACCCATTGTCACTGATCCTGTTTAACCTCGTTGTGGACATGGCCTCGGGCAAGCTGCCAGCAAAAGTAGGGTTCCATCTTCCCTCTGGGGTGCAAGTTGGAGCATTGACATTTGCTGATGATGTCATCCTACTCTTGGAAACCCGTGAAGGCTAGCAGATCGCCTTAATAAATTTACTGAACAGCTGACCAGGTGTGGATTGGTGGTCAACCCTGATAGGTGTGGGTCAGTCTCCTCTGTCCCATCGGGCCACCAGCATATGGTGAAAGTGGTGGATGGGGGGCTTTGTCATTGGGCAGTTCCTCATTCCTGCTCGATCCGTGTTGGAGGTCTAGCGGTACCCTAGAGTAAACTTCATGGGTGTGGCCACCATAGCTGCAAGCCGCTTGGACCTTTGAAGGGCATTAGCCCGAATTAACAAGGCTCCATTACGCCTCCTACGGACGTATTTGGTGCCAAAGCTAACCTATGGCTTAGTTTTCGGCAGGCTGACGGCTGGGAGGCTGAAAAGCCTCGATGTTGTAGTAAGAAAGGCTGTGCGCTCATGGCTAGGCTTCCCACCTGGTGTCCCAAGAGCCTATTTACACGCTCCTGTTAGGTCAGGAGGGCTTAGCGTTCCCTCTCTATCTGCAACCATCCCCTCACTACGTCGCCCTTCAGGGCTTGAGCTGGGAGGTCGCAAGTGATGCTGCTGGTCTTGATTTTGTAAGGCAGCAGTTAGCATGGTGCGACTGATCAACACCATCTGCTCCCAAACCTAGCTCGCCTGCTGAGTTCTCGGCTGCTCTCCATACCTCAGTAGATGGAGCAGCACTCCAGAACTGCGCCGAATCGCCCTATTCATCCCAATGGGTGGATTGGGCATCAGTGGAGGAGTTTACCAGCACCTTCACGCCATCCAGGTTGCCACACTGGAGACCCGGGTGAGGTGTTCCAGAGGCCGGAATCAAAGAAGTGATACTGATGTCCTCTGCCAGTGCCACCGGAGTATAAGCGAAACTCTATGGCAAGAGGTGCAAGACTGTCCGAGAACTCATGGCAGCCGCATCCTACGTCATGATGTGGCAGGTAGCAGCCGCATTGTCTTCTAGTTGCAGGGAAGTCATGATGGAGAGGAAGTATAAATATTTCCCAATAGAGAAGGAATTACTTGCAATTGTCTATGCCGTTGGGTATTTCAGACCCAACCATTTTTGAAAAACATTTAAAATCTTTAGCGACTTCCGCCCACTTCAGTGGCTTTTCTCTCATAAAGAGCCCAGTTTAAGGCTGTTTGCTTGGAAAACCAAGTTCCAGGCTTACGATTTCGAATTTTTTTACAAAAAGGGAGCTTTGAACACGAATGCGGACGCCCTGTCAAGAATTCGAACTATTAACACTCCGAATGTGCATGCCCTCTCAAAGCCCTCAATCGTCAGTTATCCATCAACCCAGATGACGATGCTAACTCGTAGATAGCAAACGTCGATCCTGAGGATGGAGGGAAAATTCAGTAAACTCGGAAAATTCAAAAGATTCTTGTTCAAATCTCACCGTTCATTCAAATTTCATGGGAAACACCATACCTACAATACCTATTCGAGACAATCCAGTAAACCTTTGTAATAACCAAATTATTCTAACAGTCATAAACCACCCTTTTCTGAAACCCGTAACTACAATAAAACTTTTTGGAAACAAAACCTGAATGATAGTATCCGTTAATAAATCACAATTGGGGTCTGCGCATGAGAAATAAAAATTGGAAAAAACCC
>JAEMON010000001.1:35582964-35612953 GCA_030264115.1 Lygus lineolaris | reverse complement strand
ATTTTGAAGCCATTGCAATAGCTTCATTTTCTTCGAAAGAAAATTTGCTAACAGAGTGAAATGCCCTATTATTTCGAACGCAGTGCAGCCACCACAAAAACGCCTAATTTCTACTGCATGCATTTCTAACTGCAAGGTATCTCCAGGAAAGGTGTCTCGAGCTGTCGATGTCGAGCAGTAGGTATTTCACGTGTTCTGTCATCTAGGACTCGCCCTCGGAACTTGAACATTCTCTGGCGGACCATAGGTACCTACCCAGGTCTGTGGTGATCATTAATAAATTAACTTCTGTCCATCTAACATTATTTTAATTCTTTACATTTTCAGCAGCTATGAGTACACCTGTGAAGAAAGTCCCAATCCACTTGCAGGTAAGTGATGTGTTTTTTTAAATACTCACTTATACGAGTGAATTAGGCTAGTTGGTTTTTGATGTATAGGTGTGCCATAATTTTGCTTTTTTGCGATTCTTCCATAGAGAATTTCTGCCACGACAAATTATATTGATTTTCTTTTAATACTGGGTGGCCCTGCTAGTGAAATATTAATGCTACCTTTCACTTTTCATCTTGAAAACTAACTCCAACTCATTCATCACAAACTTGTTGCTGAATTCACACAATGGAGTCGTTACTAATCAATTTACGTCATTAAAGTGATGAATGGTGTCAACTTAGGCACCTATATTACCTAGAACTGCCTCCATCTTCGCTGTTGAAACTACCTAGTAATGAATGTTTGCTCCCGCCAATTCATGTAGCCCTCATTCGTTCAGTGTATTGTACGTTCACTCTCTGAAAGGTGTATTGAGTTTTCATCGTGACATCGCAATGAACTGCTTCACTAATGAAATTCTTCCCTGTTTCACTGGTGTAAGTTGGGGTGTAGGTATTCGAAAACTTGACCAAATTGATAGTTACATTAGAGCTGATCTACTGGTGCATTGTATAAATGTTTAGAGATTTGCTCATAACTTTACTGAACAATTATTATTTATTTAGTTTTAGTGTTCAAGTTCAAATTCTGTAGGTATAGGTACCTTCAGGCTGTATTGAGAAAAAGCGATTACCTAGATCATTATTTTGTATGTGATAGTATTTTGTTAGGCTGGTAAATCTGTTATTTCTTCTGCTTATGTCGTCGTGTGACTATTTAATTTTTGTTTGTAGAGCTCCCAGAACAGGCTTCTGCTGAAACACGGAAAAGTTGTGAATGCTGAGGGAGTGAAGGATGCTGATGTTTACATTGAAGATGGAATAATCAAGTATGATTCATCCCTGCATAAATCAATTTATACTGAAATCCATTTTAGGTTTGTTCCTGCAGAGCAACTCTGAGCGTCTCAGAGTAATTGTACACATTCACAGTAGAAAGTTTGGATCGTGAGAAGCGTTCCTGCGTACAGCTGAGCTGGCTGTTTCTTCGTCGCGAAGCGTCGTTGTTAGTTCAGGAGATCTGAGTCTATTCAGAGCTACTCACACTTATACTTGGTGTGACACACTTATACTTGCCGCACAGTGGCCTTACCACGTGTAGGTATTTAATTTGTTTTGAGCCTAGTACCAAGATCTTGAAACACGTCCCATCACAACAACAGCTCTGAGTGGATGCTCATGCACACTGGACCACCCACTCTGAGTCGCTCAGACCTTTTCCTTCGTGTGTATGATGTTTTTTTTAACCTTAACTATTTTCAGAGAGTTAGGGAAGAATCTCATTATACCTGGGGGTACCAGAATACTGGATGTCAGAGGGATGTACGTAATGCCAGGTGAGATTATTATTTCTAATTTCCCTTGTCTACTTCAGAAAAGTTATTCAGTGTAGACTAATAATTAATGTAAACTTCACATACCTATAAAAAATACAAAAACATGAACTGAAATGCACTGCGATGCTGGATGGTGTAACTGAATTGTACAAAATGAATAGATAGGAAGAGAAAACTGATGATAATTTGTTCAATATTTCAGGTGGTATAGATCCCCACACTCATCTCGAAGCTGATTCAGTCACAGGACAAAAGACATCCGATGATTTTTATCAAGGAACTAGAGCAGCAATTGCTGGTGGTACTACCATGATCAGTAAGTACCTACCTACATTTTAACACGTTGGGAGCGAAATGGATGGTTTAAGCTTAGGTTCCTAGTGGGCTAAGTGGCTGAATTCAGACACCTTGCGGCACCACGCACCCTCTCCGTTCCATCCCTGAACTCAAGTCTGTTACTCTTCCATTATGAGACTTTGTACTTTCGTTTTAGATCACCTGACCACCAATAGAATGCGTTCCGTTCTAGAATGCGTTACGGTTTTATGTTTGTGATAGCCTGTTCTCGGCTCCTGCTTTTGACCCCTCTTTGTGGGTTTTTTCAGGCTGAGCCACAGGGAACCACCCTCAAAATCGCCGTCGCTTCCAACGTGTTAAACGACTTGCTCTCCATTCGTGCAGAAATTCGTGTTTACCTATTTTTAATTCTGTTACACGAGCAATGAAGATTCTTCTCAAATCAATCGGGATGCGGCCAGCTCGACCTGACCGCATCCCTACTAATTTTAGAAGAATAAACATTTTAACGGCCGACTAATCCGCAAAAATGACAACAATGAAGTAAGGTGGAGAACAATCTCCAGTCATGTGTTTAGGAGGGCAAAATGGTGTAGAAATCACTCGATGTAGATGGCAATGGTGAATGCGTTAAGTCTTCACCTAACGGAAATTCATTCAATTTTTCTTTAAAAGTAGGTTCCTACTTTATTGCCATTATTTCTGCATTTCTTATTCCCAAACATGTAGTGGAAGAAAGGAACTTTCTCCACACACACCCTCTCCCCTCCCCCCTGCCAGTCGCAGTGCACATTCTGGTGGAGCATTTTTAAGCTCACGGGGAGATGTAGAGCAGGTTCTAATTATTCAAGAAATGACCTTCCATTGAGAAGGTAACAGTTCACAACTCTGGCGGTAACTGCATCCACCATCTTCATTATCAATGCCTTTATTTTATTTATGTGTCAGTTCTTCAGACTTGTTGGGTTTTTCGCTTTTTTTGGGAAATCGCTTTTTGAAGACACTGGATGCTCCACACTAACTTTGATTAAATATTTTAAGGCCTATACTCTGACACTGTTAATAAAACTGCATTCCGTTCGAATGCACAGTATTTGGAGAGTTAGTACTTATTTCTCTTCAGCATTAACGTTCTTCTCCATATCTTCTTCTGTTACTTGTTTGGAGCCAAAAAAAAAAAACTGTAAGGAGGAAAAAATGTAAGAAAATTGGGTCTTATGATAAGTGCTTGAGGATTCTAGCCTGTAGGTACCCTCATTCCCATCCACCCTCTCCAGTGATCAGCTAACAGTAACCGAGTTACAACTTTGTTTGACTTCTAATCAATTCAAGAAAACTGACTACCATAACATTAAAATTCAGGTTGAATCGTTAACTTTTTTTAAAATCCTAATCTACTCAGTATTCAAATTTAAGAAATTGTTGTTTTGCCAAACATTGAAAAAATTGAAGAAAAAACGATGGGGGCCGAGATTTCTTGGAAGACCCTTGACGTCACAGATCAGACAAAAATGCAGAATCTACAATGAGGAAAAAGTTTGGGTTTGGTTAGCAGCATTCACTGAAGGCTGATGCACTCCACTGAAATACAAGGATGTAGCAGTTCACTACTCTCTCCTTCTTCCATGGTCTGCTGTTCAAATTTCGTTTCTTTTTTTTTGCGTATTGCTCGAAGCTAGAGTAATTTACTTACATCTACAATGTAAACAAGAGTCCCTCCCACTAGGCATCTTGACCTACATCATACTGATGAGATCTATTTATACAATGCATTGGTGGATCCAGAACTGGGTGTAACACTCCAAGATGTTCTTCCTTTGTAATAGTTAGTTTGGGAAGTGTCCCCTAGTCATTACCGGGTCATATGAAAATTTCATTCCACTCTAGTTTTATTTATTTATTGTAGTAATGTACATTGGAACTAAGTTCCCCCATAGTGTAGGTACAATACTAAAAATTACAATGCAAGGAAGGAATATCATGAAAATAATGGTGAAATACTCAAGTCAAATGTAAATCTGTCCTAAAATTTAGGAATATTCCTGAAAATAAAATATGTAAATTGTAACATATATTTTATAAAGTTTTATGTTATTTTCAGTGGATTTTGTGATCCCAGAAAAGGAGGAATCTCTTATTGAAGCATATGAAAAAGTCCGTGCTGCAGCTGATCCAAAAGTATGCTGTGATTATGCTCTTCATATTTGTGTATCGCAGTGGTCTGACAAGGTAGCTAATATTTTCAAAATTCTGTTGTACTAGTAAATACCAATATATCGTGTTTTAAATACTGTTTTTAATCATATTTTAATAGAACGTACTATTGCATGAAATGTCCAGGTACAAGAAGAAATGGAGGAGTTATGTAGTGATCGTGGCATTAACTCTTTTAAAATGCACATGGCATTCAAGGATCTATTCCAGTTGAGTGACAGTGAACTGTACTCAGCTTTCAGCAAGTGCAAAGACCTTGGTGCGGTACCAATGGTCCATGCAGAAAATGGTGACATTATTGACGAAGTTAGTATTATATCACTTATATCTATTCTTTTCACTTAGTATTTTAGACTTTGTGTCTAGAATGGTTTCTTAGTATCCAAATCATTCATAATTTATTCAGAAGCCAGACTGTAAAGAATGTTTGGATTGTATCTGTTATTTCAGAACGTTAAGGTACTATTGGACAAGGGAATAACTGGACCGGAAGGCCATGATTTATCCAGACCAGAAATAGTGGAAGCTGAAGCTGTTAATAGAGCTTGTGTCATTGCTAACCAGGTATCTATTTGAAATAAGTGTGTTTAATATACCAAATTATCTGCTTTCATTACTTTATTTATTGATTATAGTTGCTGTCTAGTTGATGTTTGAAAGTATATGGGAATCAAAAAATAACTCATTATAATAATTACCTACCTATAAAAATAAGGAACTATTGTTCTCTATAGCTACTCACGAGCTTGACTCATAAGCGTACATGACAATGTCATGTTCGCTTATGAGTATGACGATGTCATGTACGCTTATGGAATATGTCATATTCCTTTCTAACTGATTCTGATCCCAGTACAGTTCCCTACTAAACGGTGTGAACATTTTTCCTAGTTCTTTACATGGTTAAATCACTGTATTTACGTTCTATTACATGATGAGTTATTCCATGTGTAGAACAGTCTGATGTGAAGTCCCATCAAAGTAATCCGAATCCCAGAATTCTCCTAAATTATAATTTATTCCAATCAAATGTTCGTTCTTCATTGTTCAATTAATAACAATATTAGTGATGATATTCCTCATCTAATGTGTTTGTGTCGAGTGGATAAATATATTCTTCACTGACACACCGCTATTGATTTCTTATTTCAGTTAATAACTTATAATTCAATTAGGTAACCTCTGTGGAACGAGATATAATTATTATAATGAGGGATTCCCTTTGAAGCGAGAAGTGCGTTTATTGATTTCTTTCATTATGTTTACAGTTTTTCCATGTTGAAAACTTCAGTTTCTAGATTTTTATATGCAAAGAATTGTTTATAATTTGTCTCCTTAATTATTTATTTCTTAAGAATTTCATGCATCTTGATATTTGAATTTCAATCGAAACTTTCTAATTGACTCGTATAGTGTTGTAGTGCATGCAGATGTGTTAGCATGTAGTATTGATGCTTATTTATTCTTTATTCTCAAGTTCTAATAATAGCATACACACGTCACACATGCATCTGTCTGAAATGTATAGACATGGTTTCCGTAAAAACCCATTTTCTGACTGAGTCCCAGAAATAAAAGTATTTCAGGCCGATTGCCCCCTTACCTCATTTACCGTGTGGGTAAAATAGGGAAAGTAATACGGTTGAATGTCACTATAGATCAACTATGTAGAGCAGTAAAATTAGATTTTTTTGGTGACTAGGGAAAGCTAGAAAGAAATCGTTTTAATCCGTTTTAATCGTACTAATCTGAGCTCCGAGAAAACTGGAAATCGTTTTAATACCTTTGGTTGATGCTAAATAAGAGTACTAATCTGAATTTGTACCCTCACAGATGGTGAGCTCAACTTTTCACAGCGAAAAAACCTCGCAGTTATGGCACTTTTTCGGGGTTTTTTTTTTTTTTGCTCTTTCGGTCTAAAGTAAGCTTCCTACCGAAAAAACTTGTCCTAGATAAAACGGCATTAAATTATGGGTCGAATGATGTACAAAAAGTTTAAATTTGGTTCGGGAATACAACCGTTATCAGCTGTAAAAAAATGGCATTTTTTCCACTTAGGGTGAATCTCTCATTTCTTCACTTCTCAATCCCTCTCATTCGAAAACGGCTTTTCCAAGTAAAAAACTTATTGCATGTAAGTTGTAGAGCGTCAAATTCTTCATACAATGGGCACCACAAAATTCAAATTGGATTGATTTTAATTGCTAATTTTCGCATAAATCTAAAATTTTTATTAAACAGATTTTCTATATAAGGTAAGTCTCTCGTCTTGCATACCATTGAGCTACGATGCCTAAATTTCATCCAAATTCATGTGGTGAATCAATTTTAAAATGCACTTTGACTATATTGGCTGTTCACGTAACGAATATATGACTGTAAAGGAATGAAATGTAATAATTATTTAATATCAACTCAATATAATATTCGTGAATCCGTACTATGTAGGTATGATTAACCCTTTCGGGACAGCCCAAGTGAAAGTGGAACTGCCCCCCAGGAGTAACTCTCACTCTCGCTGTGCTGCGCATGCACGCACCCTTTTATATCATTTCCCCTTTGAAGTAGACATTGCATTTGAAAAGAACATTCACGATTACATTATCTATGTTCCCTATTACTCCTATGTGTAATTTAAAATGATGAATTTGTCGGGGATTGAAATGAAAACATATTGATTGAGTAGGTATGCAAAAACTAAACATGCCGGAACATTGGAGGTGATACCACTACAGATTGTGCCGGTGATTCATTGTCGTCATCTGATGATAGGGAACATTCACTTCCACTCACATTATTGTTGTCATCTCCATCGATATTTTCAGTAAACACTTTTCTATTCGACATAATCAACACAGTAGGTAAACTTGACCGGGACGAAACTGTAAAAGAAAATACGAATTTGGACGAAACTGTAAAAGAAAATACGAATTTGGACGATAAACCAAATGCTAAAACGTACCACTGATAACACGAAACTGAACTAAAACACAACCTGTTGATGTTATTCACAACCCAAAGGAGCCCTGCGGCGACTAGAAGTACATTGGAGGCACAAAAGAGTGCTCTGCATCCGAAAATATGAGAAAAAAGAGCCTGGACGAAATAGTCGTCAGGAGTCCCTGGGGGTAGTTTTGCTATGACGAATATTTCGTCAGGAGTCCTCAAAGGGTTAAAAACTTCCAATTATCTAAATACTATACATTTTATTTCATAATTTTTGGTTACTAACAACATCATACAATTTATTATCAGTGAACATTCAACGTGACAGTTTTGAAGAAGATGGTCCCTCACGATCTATGTTGTACCAAGTCTTCTTGGATTATTATCATTTACTGGCGATAATTTTAGGGTTTGTGTTGAGTTATTAGTGTCATACATCAAGTTGTGGTAATTTTTAGTGATTTGAACCATAAATAACCGAGTTTTATTCCTTTCTCCTTGGCATTTACAATCGATGCATCGTTTTGAGTACCAACTCTATAATTTCTCACAACTCTTGTTACAAGAGTCGTTTTGCCCGTCAACAGTCGTTTTGACTTTCCAACAGTAGCTTTCAACAGTTGTGATAACTCCAATGTTACTAAACAAACGACGAAATTCTAATGGGACCATCTAACTACTGTCCCCGAATTACCGTCAAAATTTGGGTGAACGTTGACCATTGGGTTGTGAGATGTGGTGGTTCGACGTTTTCACATGTTGGTGCATGCACAGTCGCTACAACTGATCCAAATGATACAAAATTAGTATGGGACTATAAAGAACCTACCCTCGAACTACCATAAAAATGTCAACATTTGGACCATTTAATCGTGAGTTAGGGTGGTTGGTCCATTTTCAAGTTTGCGCATGCACAGGCTTCACTACTGATCCAAATGCGATGAAATTCATATAGGACTAACAATGGCCTTACCCGGAATTACCATCGACATTTCAGATTTTATGGATCATTGGTTCGTGTAGTAATGGAGGATCGCAGAAATGCGTACGCACGCACATGAACAAGTGTGCACGTACAAGTACCTGAAGGAGTTGAAATTTCTTCTGTTTTTTCTACGGATTCGTGTTCAGAATGGTCAAAAATGTGGAAACCAGTCGTTTTAACATAATTACAGTGAAGATTGTTTAATACAAACAAAAACGAAAACATAAGGCCTCGGCCATCTGAGAGTGTAATACAAACAAAAACGAAAACATAAGGCCTCAGCCATCTGAGAGTCGGTCTAGAAAATGCATAGTTCAAAGATCACTAAAACTCTGTTTAAATGATCTTTTGTTTTTGAAGGTTTCTGTGGTTGGAGGTCTGGGAAAAAACTCGCTATGCCCTGTCCTCCAAAATCTCCACCTGGAACGAAAGGAACTTGAATGCTTTCTCTGGTTTCTCGCCACTGACCAATTCCCATTCACCCTGTCCATATGTCCCGTCTTGAAATACTCGTCATCTCAGCCGCTCCCTGTAACTATTGGGTAGGTGGGTTCCCCAAGGCTGCCTCTGCTATTTCCCTTATATTCCTTTATGCCACTGGAATACATCCCTCACGGTTTTTCTAAATCTACCTACAAGACACGCCAGTCTTGTCAAGCCAGAGTCATTAAGCACCCACAAAGCACCACCGTACGAGTATATAGAAATATTGCAGCATATATATATATATATGTATATAGAGTAGGTAGTTAAAATCAGAAAGGAAGTGGCGAGCAGATGGTTTTTTTGAAAACTCACACATGGGGCTACTGCACAACTGGGTTTTTACACTAATTCCGTATTATACAAACGCCAAGGAATCGCATTGGGGAAATTCAACTTACACTTTTCATAGGTTGTTCTCACACTTATAACAAGGGATGAGTTCAAAAGGATTTGAGATGACTGCCTCGAAGGTCGAGGCCTGTGTGGTTGTCTCATTACCTACCCTGAAACAGACAGTTATCTAGGTAACTGGGTAACATTGAATGGTGCAAAAAAGGGCCTCAGTTATATGTTTTCCTCCGAAAATATTCCTTCAACCCGATTTTACTTAGTTCCGATAACCGTAGGTAGGGACCTACCTATTTAATCACCATTGAAAGTAGGTACTCGAGTTGAAGGTCAATACCTTAAATTCATTTAGTACCCATCATAACGGTTATCTGTTTTCCTCAAGTTCGGTTGTTAATTATTTGTCCCCTATTGCACTGTTCAGTGTTACAATAGAGTATGAGCATTATTCTTGAAACTGATGAATCCTCTCTTCTGCATGCAGGTACTGAAAACTATTCAAAGGGGCAATCATCATTTATTGTCGTTCGCTCAGTTTTATGTGATGAGGAGTAGTCAATCACTAAAAGAACAATAGATTTACGTTTACCACCCCTCGATAATTTAGTGAATATAATATATTTTCATATTATGAAAATGCTGAAACATTCCCAATCGCCCATTTGGTTTCTTTCATCAGTTTGTCCAGATTTATAGTAGGTACTGTTTTAATCACAAAGCTAACGACTCAACACCCCCCTACTAACGTAATATCTAAAGTAGGTGAATCGGAGAAATTAATTTTCAAGTAATGAAACTTGGATGAAAATGATATTAAAATTTGAATAATTGAACTCATTCTTTATCAACAAAGTTGAATATTAGGCGCATAACCTATTCTCATCAATCTAGTTTAAAGGAAAATATATTTTATTGATATCTACATTTCAAACATTATTCACAATCTACCAGTGTTGTTAGCCTGTCTTTCATATTCATATAAATAGCATCGTTTATGGTGCCACTAAAATTACTTTTTATAAATTACAATACAAGCGGCGGGTCCTGAAATCCTAACGATTCTGGTGCTGTTCCCTTAGCTATGACTAATTTGGCTAATAAAGTTGATTAATCAAGTTCAAAATGAGATCTGAAGGTGAGGAGGATACTTTTCATGACATTCATCACCAGAAACTGCACAGCGGATTATGATGTAACGAGTCTACCCTCACTGTATGGCATGAAACATTAGGTTAGGAGCTACTCCAAAGCTACTTACACTTGGATGTATTAAAAAAAAACGATTCGGGAGGTATAGGGATTTTGTATCCCAACATTTTTCCGAATCTTGAATTTTATTTTTTATCCTGAAGTAACATTTTTATCATGGACGAACTTGAATTCATTCAATCTCAGTTTATTGTCTGCTGAAGACCTCAACATTATTGTTCACATGTATTCTGAGCACTATTGTGAGAGAAATGTGCCTTATTGTCGCTGTGGACAGTTATACTGCGTCATGAAGTCACTGATTCGAACTTTCCTTAGTACCCGGATTGTCTTATCTTTACGAAGTTTTCGTAAGATCCCAAAAAGAAATTTCGTAACTGGTTGCGCAAACTTAGATGCTGCTGCGATCCACAATGCAGAACTTTGTATCTCGAAAGCACTCTTAGGAGCTTTCTAGTGAGGTACCTGGTATGCAGACCTATTAGAAGCCTGACATGACAGATCATTATTCCAGTTAGTTATCCTCTTAAACAAACGTCTCAGTTCACCTGAACTCCAATATTACTATGGAACTTGTACTTGTACGCATAAGGTAACACAGATTACTTATAGGGCCGCGTTTGGCTACCAGCAAAACCCTACGGTATATTCTCTACAATTGTTTTCATGTTATCATTCGATATCATTATAATTATGTCCGTGAATTCCGATTTATTTCAAACATGGAAGTGTTGATAGAATTTTTGAGTATATTGTGAATTAATTTCATTCACCTTTTTGAAATGTATATTTCAATGAAAAATATTTTCCCTGAAACTGCAGAGAGTTTCGCTGTAACGTAAGGTAAGCTGTAAGGGTAAGCTGTTACAACTTTCTAACAGTATTCATAAACCTAATCACGTCTAGCTTTTTTGGGGTTTTTCACATCACATTTTGGTATTTGTAATTATGTGCTTGAACCTCAAACATATAATTTATAAAGCGCTTGGAAATTTGGCGATTGAATTGATGGGACATATATAATTTACGAAATGGAGGGAGGAATCACCTATTGATTCGCTATGAAAATCCTTCACCTACTATATTTTTAATGCTGGACTTGCAAACTGGACTGTGGAAAACTCAAGGGTTCTGAAAATGCAAAGTTACCCTCCAGTCGTGAAAAAATAGATCGGCCTCATTCTTATTGGTGGTTCTAACTTAATTCCCCTCAGTTATAATTTATGTATAGTGTTATTCCCAATCATACTCATGCCACATTAGATCCCTTCAAACTTCAAACATTTCTCATGGTACCTACTCATACCTACTAATATTGGATTAACTGTATACACTCCCAGACATTAATTATGTTAAGTATATTATTGTTTTTCATAAATATTCGAATTTATTTTCAGTTTTGCCTGTTTTAGCTGTAATGTTTCTGTTGCCTTTGCACGTGTAATGGTTATTTCTCTTGCACATCGCATTTGTATTTTCACTCCTGGAACCATATTATGCCAAGGAGTTATGGATACCATAGGAGAGGTATTTATAATTTGCCTTTTATAATTTGAAATTTTTACTAAATTTTGTATTATTATTTTGTCCTGGTCCTAATTTTCTCTTTCACTCTACTAATTGCAACTTAAATTTTGACCAAACACCAATGTGACGAGTTATTAAAAAAAATATCACCCATAGATATAGGAAGGAAATTTCACTCTTTTTAGGCATGATGGATGTTGCTAGTGAATGATCAGAACCTCTAGTGTACCTGTATCATAGTCTCTGGCCCATTCATCACTTTCCAATCATTTTGTAGTAGTGTGTTTTAGTATCAGTTGGGTACACTTAGGAGGAGGAACTGTTCGTAGCCTTGTCACAGCTGTTTTGGTACCTAACCAAATCTATAGGTGGATATTCATCATAATGCAGTCTTGATGTCTGACAGTGTATAATTGTTTGTAACTACATTGTACTTATACAGGGCGATCGCCTACTAATGGATCTTCCATTTAATGTTGGTTGATACTGGAAATGAAAAACGTTTGCTGAACGTTATTCTTCATAATTTTTCCTGTAGAATCCAAAATCAAATTTTTGTGCGTACGCGCAATGTGCGCAATAACGTTTTGTTTCAATTGACAACCTTAATTTTTATTGCAGATTTGGTTCCTACGTTAAAATTCATGGGGAAATGACCTGTCACTTGATTGTTTAGTGCATGAAAACTTGCGAAATTTCTCGCTATATAGAAACTTATGTGCCAAACCCCGTGATTTGTGAATGCATTAAACTAACGTGTACGTATGGTTCATGATTTTACGCTGACTCACGTAATGACATATACCTACTACCTTTTTTTCGATTTGCGCTAATCCTACTCCGAAAACTAATGAAATTCTGTTGGTACTGCAGTTATGAATATCAACCCAACACAGAAATATTTCGTTAACTTGATCGATTATTCGTCATGATCGATTTTCAAGGTGACATGGGAACAAATCGAAAAATGGATATCACTAATATGTGATTCAAAGTGAAAAACTTCCCAAAATCATACATGACATACTTGGTGCCTACCTACCTAGTTTAATCCATTCACAAAACGAGTTTTAGCATTTTGCGCATATTTAGCGCATACAAATAGCACAAGTTTTCATGTGCAAGTCTGGTAGTGACGGGTCATTTTCCATTAAAATTTCATGTATAATCCACATTTGCAATAAAAATGTACGCACGTGCATCAAAATATGGTTTCTTGGATTCTATATTAGAAAATCAAAATCAAAGTATAGCAATTAGCCGACATTTTATCTCCAGTATTAACCAACATAAAATTTGTGATCCATTAGTTTGTTTGCGACCACCCTGTATATACGTAGAACCGGAGTAGTGATGCTCAACAAACTTGCTGCAAAATTTAAATGGGGAAGATATCTCCCCCCCTCCTTAAGGGGGCAGGATGGGAAATATCCTGTGGAGTGAGGAGCTTATGAGTCAAGTGTTTTTTTGTCTCCTCCAGGGACACCTCAGCCCTAACCACTCCACCCATGCCAACAATCTTTTGCATTGGGAATTTTTCTTGAAATGTCCACACTTTTCTTCAGCTTTGACCTAGCCGTGTGTACCCTGTTCTCTAACTGCATGATCAATAGGGTCAGGTAGTCCAGCTCATTGTGGAGATACCTATCAATAGATTACTACTCCCCACCATGGTTGATTAGTGGTGACCATGTGATCAATGAGGGACCATGGGATGGGGGTGGGGGAGGACCATGTGGTTGGGGGGAGGCATGTGGGGGGGGGGGGGGGGGGGGGGGGGGGGGGGGGGGGGTGGTTTTGGCTGAGTTCAGACTGAAGAAAAGTGCGGAGATCTTTAGAGACATACCCAAAGTTATATCACATGAACTATACTTACCTAAGTAATGTCAGATTACGGTGGGCCAAATTATCATGAACATGCTGTACTCCTATTAAACTTGTATATTTCCTCAGTATCACCCTCCCTCACAGACGTCTTTCCCCAAGGTAATTGATTATAAATAAAACAGGGCTTCCTCATTTAGTGGGTGTCTACTGTTTTTTAGTAATGGTGTTGGGGTATGTGTGTGGTTCACTTACTAAACCCATTGCGAGTGATTATCACAAATCCATCTCCTCTCGTTCTTGAATTAACACTCGTGTTCTTATTGTAGGTTCTTGTAATGGGCAATTCCACTCTTTTTCGTATCTCATTGAAAGATCTCATTGATATATTTCCAAAAATAAGCTTATAAGCATTATCAAGTAATTAGAAAACAGTGCTAACTGGTCATGCCAAACCCAAACCCACCTATGAGGGAGATCCTTAACAGCCAGAACATGCTGACCTCACAACCAATTCCTCCTTATTCATTTTGTAGGGGTGTTGGTTTTTTGTTCAAACGGTGCGGTGGTACCAACATTCCAACTGTAGAGAGATGCAATAGTTTCCCCTTGACTCATTAAGCGTCTTAATTAAATAATAATTTTTTAAGTCTTGGTCCTAAATGTGGACAAAAAGTAGTCATTTTCTCACTCTATAGAATACTTGCACTTCCAGGCTGAAATCAGTGGAGGGACTTTCAGAGCGCTCTAGCGGTTTTTTCAATCAACTCAACCTTGGCGTGAAGTTTCCCCTTTGTTACTGTGAGAACCGTGACCTCATTCAAGGGTTTTCATGAGTAGGTAGGTGTAAAAGTTGAGTTGGTTTGAACAATGGAGTGAATCCATTATTCACGACGATTTAATATGTCATGTTGCCAAACTGGTAACTAACATGGAATCTTTTACTCGGTTGGAGAACAGGATTTTTTCATCATTCAAATTGAATAAA
This sequence comes from Lygus lineolaris, assembly GCA_030264115.1. Taxonomy (NCBI): domain Eukaryota; kingdom Metazoa; phylum Arthropoda; class Insecta; order Hemiptera; family Miridae; genus Lygus; species Lygus lineolaris. The sequence continues at coordinate 35,598,358 of JAEMON010000001.1, read as the reverse complement.
TCTGTAAAAACTCAAAAAACCCCATTCAATCTGGCCACTCACAGCATTGCAAACCGTGAAATTTTTCCGCAGTAGATCCTATTATTACTTAACTAACAATTCAATTCGAACTTCACGTATTCGCTTGTATTGAAGGTTTTTTTAAGTTATAGAGCTAGATAGATAAGTTAACATCAACAAAAATTTGGTATTTTCCTACCTATACCTTGTACTTACAATCTGTGTTTGGACAGAAAATCTAAATGATCTAATAGGAACTAATACCGCACCTAGGTAGGCACCTATATCACAATACAAAAAGACTATTAAATAAATTATAAAAGTCAGTCATGAACCAATAGGAGGGGTTACCGGGACAAACTAAACACGGCCTCGTAATAATTAACACATATATAAATATGCGTAGGCTCTAGTTTTCCGATTTGGGCTGAAGAATGAAGAACCTAAGTATCCTGAAAGAAATTGATGTTACAAAGCTGGAATACGATGTTGCCTATGAATAGGTATGAATGTTACCCAAACAAATTATGTAAAAAAATTAATATACTGTAGGTTGATAAAAAGAGGGGCTTGAGCGCTCTAAAATTCCCTCCACTGATCTCATCCTGAAGCGTATCTCTGGAATTGCCCGTTTCTAATATAAATTGTAACGTCTTATGGGGGTTTGATTTCGGAATTTAAAATGTTTACTCATCCTGTTCCATATTAGAGTTGTGATATACGTTTTGTGAAAATATTATTTGTGCATTATTAATCCATTCATTACAAAAAATATAATGGGGAATGTGCCATATCTTGTGAAGAAATTCATCCATTTTTTCTTGAAAGTATTTGCTGAATAGAGCTCAGAACACGTTCAAAATCTCAAACCGGATGAGGCAACCTTATGGGTATGGATTCGATAAAGAAACAAAAAACAGAGTTAATGAAAACATTGCGTATTTCCATGAAATAATAAGTTGAGTGGGTGCTCACAATGTTGAATCAATTTTGACAGCAACAAAAGGTACTTGGGCTGGAAACTTTGCTGGTTACATCCGTAGCTACGTGGAGCTCTGGCGCCTATAAGTGTTTGGATCCTGGCCTGTAAGGTTGCCTCATTCCTCCCTGCCCCCTCCTGAAGTCAGCTGGTTTGTGACTTGGTGAACCGTGGGCTGGGTGGATGCTAAATACCTACCTTTTTTATTAATTAATACTAGGTACATCCATTAATGTTCGATCGTAGTCTAAGGTCTAGTCAACGAGTACTTTCAAGGAAGAATAGAAAGAATTCCCCATTACCACCTCCTTCACTGATATAATTTGGTCTCTCCTTCTCTTTGGAGTAGTTGTTTATTGTCTTGGTATTTGGTGTGTGCCACCAGCTTTTTCCGTTGTACGTGTTTTGAAATCATTATGTTGAACCTTCGTTGATTAGTTCCTACTTACTTTCAATAGCACACTTATTACTTACGCCATTGACATTTTTGTACACATTGTAAGCTTCTGAAATAATGAGGATGTTGTGTCTTATTTACCTCAGTATTCCAATGTCTACATTATGTAAATATGTAAATGAAAAGTGAATGGTGTTTGAATTTTGCAGAAAGAAAATGAAATAAAAATAAGAAGATCGTTTCAGTTTCTTGTCAGGTTTAAAGTTAAAGTCAAACGGTGATTCGTTAATTTATTTTATGTACTTAGTTGACTCGAGAATGTGTGAGTATTTGAAGGAATGGGTTATATACTTAATGGACGAGTAGGTACTGCCTTCTCATACTTATATGGTCAAAATTATTTACATTTTCCTGCTTCTTATTAATCTGAAATTGCAGGTTCAAAGTCCGGTATATATAGACGGATTGACGAGTAAATCAGCTGCCGATGTAATTTCAACGTTCCAAGGAGAACCTAAAGTTATAGGGGCTGTAATGGCTTCTTCTCTTGGTATAGACGTCGTCACGCCCTCTGTGAATACTGTAACTTGTCCGCCACTGAGATCACACTCTTCGTTACACCTCATACAGCTGCTTGCAGAGTAATTAGAACAACTTAATTGAGCTCGATTTTTACTTGAATTAGTTTGGTACACTCATCACTCTATGTCATCATTTCCATTCGCGTTGCTGATATGATTTTAGTGGTTTTCTACAAGTCACTGGAAGTGATCACTGCACTTTCACTCAAGATCAGAAAAACGAAGGCCTTGACAATTTTAGTAAAATTCCTCCTGGGGTTAATGGGCTTGAAGACAGAATGTCTATAATATGGGAAAAAGGTGTTGAATCCGGAGCGATGGATCCATCTCAATTCGTTGCCATCACCAGCACTAATGCTGCTCGGATATTCAATATTTATCCTCAAAAGGTACTTTTTTAAATAATTTTTTTGATTCAGTATTTCATAGTTTTTACCATCTAACTCTTATTTCAATACGATCGCAAAGCTGGTTTCAAACACTATTATTATAATTTACCAGGATTTGTTCCTGGTGTTTTTCAAAATTTGATATGACGTAGAGTTGTTACTTTTTCAGGGTTGTATAAAAGTTGGATCCGATGCTGACATAGTCGTATGGAACCATAGCAAAACCAGAACTATTTCAGCCCAAAAACATCATTCGTCAAGTGATATCAACATATTTGAGGTAAAAAAAGAAAAATAAATAATTGGATTCTTATCTATTCACCTCTTATTTTGTATTGTTTCAAATCAAGTACCTATTTTCAAATAAGCTTTCAAAAATAGTACCTATTAGTACCAAGTAAAGTTCATATTTTTAATATTTATTTATATATATTTTCAAAATGTAAGAAAGTTCTTATATCTTCATTGCTAGAACTGTGATTCAATATATTGATGTAGGGCCATTTGCACTTTTCATTTACACATTCAACGCATCACCCATTCTTCAGATTTTCCACCCAGGCCTCACCATGTTTTTTGTTTTTAATGCTACAGACTTTACTTACTTCTTGTTATTATAAAGCAAAAATGAGGATGGGGGTGAGGATGAGGATATGAGGCTGTTCTCATAAAATGGTTTTATTCCTTATTTCCCCCTAGCACTTTCACTCCGCGAGCATCATCAGGAAGGCTACAAAGGTACAGGTGAGTACATAAATAAGGCATGGTAGGATTTACATGTTACTAATAGGTATAGGAATAGTATGTGCTTAATAAGTCTTGGGGATTAGCTTACCTAAATTTACATTTGTGTAATGGATAATTACATTTGTCGGGATTTTTTTTTAAACAAGGGGGGGTTGTGTCATCCTTCTCAGTCATGGTCATTGATATTGATATCTCCAGCAAGTTTATGAAGTACAAGGCTTCATTAGTTGGGATTAAGTGTATAGGTATCCAAGTAGGTATCTATTGAGGTTATCTTACTTACAGGATAAAGGTAGGTCAGTCTCACAGATGCTCCTACCTTAATCCTGTAAGGAAGATAACCTCAATAGATACCTACTTTCATGCCTATACACTTAATCCTAACTAATGAAGCCTTATACTTTATAAACTTGCAGGAGATGTCAATCTCAATGAGCATGACTGAGCCTTGTTATATTATAGAGTTCCTAGGAACGCTTCTGAGATACGAAGTTTCGCATCGTGGACTGTCGTAGCGCATCGGAGCAGCATTTGCGCATGCGCAACCAGTTATGAAATTTCTTGTCGAGATACAACGTCCTATCTCTTACGAAAACTGTGTAAAGTTCGTAAATATACGACGCTTCAGATACTACCGAAAGTTCGTATCAGTGCGCAAAGCTTCCGGTTTGCTCGCGCAAGCCGATACGATATGACAGTACACAATGCAAAACTTCGTATCCCAAAAGCGTTCTTAGGAACTCTCTATAAAAAAAAAAAATAAAAAAATCCCGACCAATGTAATTATTCATTACACAAATGTAAATTTAGGTAAGCTAAGCCTCATGACTTATCAAGCACATACTATTTCTATACCTATTAGTTACATGTAAATCGTACCATGCCTTATTTATGTATTCACCTGTACCTTTGTAGCCTTCCTGACGATGCTCGCAGAGCAAAAGTGCTTGGAGGAAATAAGGAATAAAACCGTTATTAAATGAGGAAAGCTGCATTTCCTCACCCTCACCCCCACCCTTCGATGCAAGATAAGGTTCGGAAGGAAGGCGTGCCCTGAAGGTGCAGCATACCCATAAAACTGTTAATATTTACATTGTTAGCCATGTAGTTGCTAATCCAAGACATGGTTTATTTTTTCTTAATTAATTGGTAAAGCCCCTACTCTGATTCCAGGGTATGGTGGTGCATGGAGTTCCTGAATATGTGATTGTGAACGGCAGGGTATGTTTGGAAGAAGGGGACGTAAAACCAGTCCAAGGTTACGGAAATTTCATCCCAACCAAGGTGTTCCCTTCATATCTCTACCCATCAGAAGAGGTAAATTAATCTTAAGTTGAAAGATACAGTAAATTTGTGAATCGATCACCTTTTCATGTATAATTGTTCTGCTACTGGTGCTGGTAAGTAAAAATAAAAATACCACACCATATTGAGTTGCAGTGGGAATGGAAGGGGTGGAAAGCTCGGTTCACATAGTCCTTATTTTATATGTAGTCATTCAAGGTTGTGGCGACAAAAGTGGTGGAGGGCAAAGCAATGGTATTATCTAGACACAGAGTCATTAAAAATCTAAATTCACTACCAAATGGTGGGTTATGGACTAATTTCGACTGATATACCAATGTTATCGATTCTCTGTCTTTATATCCAAATATATCCTTTTCCAGCAATTCCTTCTGATGGGTTGCCATTCTGACTTACGTGGTGTTTAAATTGTGAGAGAGCAGCAGCAGTTCGAATCACTTGAAGTATCACTTAGTAGCAGAGCTGGGCAGTAATTAATTACTTTTACCAATTACAGAAGTTGATGTTATAGGTCAATTACCAACTACTGTAATTGTCAATTGAAGGAAGAGCAACTACTTTTTGCCAATTAGTAATTGTAATTGGAGCAACTACTGTTTTTACTAATTAATTCTTTTTGGAGTAATTAATTACTTTTTGTAATTACCAACTACCAATTACTGTAATTGGAGTTATTAATTACTTTGAATTAATTACCTACTTTTGAAGTAATTAATTACTTTACAAGTGGGTAATTAATAATTCATACATACTTTTGGAGTAATTAAACAGGTGGAGTATTAATTTTAAATTACTACTGAAGTAATTGATGAATTCATGAGCGATTAATTATCTACATTTTGAAGTTATTTAATTTTAGTGGATTTTAATGGAACGGCCACAATAAGGCCTTTTCGAGCGGTAACTCACCATTTCAGGGAGAGTTCCTCACCAGTGGGTACCGATGTGTATCACCGGAAAAAAAATTTTGAAATGATTTCTGGTAAAGGTATTCAGGTAAAGGTGCACTTCACCACAAAAACAGTTTTATGGTCAGAACGGTTCAATAAAAATGATTTTTCACTCGAAATGACCGTATGTCACTGTCAAAATGTCAGAATTTTACGACTGTGAGGAGGGTCACTTTTTGAGGTACAATGGTAGTATAGGTACTTATACACAAAGGAAACAAGGGTGGGGGGGGGGGGGGGGGGGGTCATCGACTCTCTACGTTTTTCAAATTTTGGATTTTTTGGGTAATTGGTAGTTATTAATTGTAATTACCAACCACAAAAGTAGTTACAATTACAAGTAATTACAACTACCAGTTACGTAGCTGGAAAAAGTATTTGCTCCGTTTCAACTACTAATTAGGTACTCATGTTTGTGGTAATTACAGTTACTATTCTAATTACGTACTCGTAATTAGTATTTTTAATTACTTTTTGTCCAACTCTGCTCAGTAGGAATGATGGAGTTGTATTTGATGGTGCCCCCTTTATGTGCCATTTTATAAAAATTATTCATTTTTATAGAGAAATGCAGTTAACGGTGATGCTGAGGATGACAGCAAGAGTGTTCAAAGTGAAGTTCAGAGTAAGGGGAAACGCTCAAGCGTTCAATCTAATGAAAGTGACTCTGGGTTAGTATTTGGAGAAGGAACAACTACCAAACACACTGGGAAAGGAATGCGTCATGAAGGTCAAAGGAACTTACAGGATTCGACATTTTCAATCAGCAGTAAGTTGATAGTCAAGTTGCAACTCCAATGTTTTTCAGTTTCTATTTTAATTAAATCCACGACATTCTGCATCAATGAGGTACCTATACGAGCATGATCTATTGGAAAATAATCCCACCTACAACCCCAGGAATGAATTCTACGAACACTTTTATTTTTTGCTTCCTCGCTACCGAAGGTAGAGGAAGCTATGTATTCGTGAAAGAAATTGTTGTTGTTTGCCCTCCAAAATCAAAATTTCCACTTGCTTTTTACGTTACATAGCTTTCTGAACTATTTTGGTTCTGTGTCTCTCTGTCAGTCTGTGGTCAATTCCTTGTCCCAAGCAAAACTATATGAAGTTATGATCCGAATTTGATGAAAATTTCGGGGATTGTACGAGTTAGCCCCGTGACAGTCCCCTATGAATTGCATTTCCATCGGACAACTAGTAGCGTGAGCGCATGCACGAACGTAAATTTCCTGAAACCCCAGTATCTAAGTTCCTAATTGACCTATTTTGCCAAATTTGGAAGGTAGTTGGGGGGCTGACTCCAAGACAAACACCTATGAATTTCGTCACGATTGGATCAGTAATAGCTACTGCACAAGGGCAAACTGGAAATTTGTTGTTGAAACTTTCAGGGATTACGCGGGTTAGAGCTTAGGGGATCCCCTAAGAATTTCATCACTATCAGAGCACTAGCACCATGTGCGCATGCGCAAACGGAAATTCCCTGAAACTACGATTTCTCAGTCCATAATTGAACTATTTGGCTCAAATTCGGAGGGTAGTTGGAGGTTAACAATTACATTCGAATTTCGAGTATCAGTAATACCTACTGCGTATGCATAATTTTGAAATGTGTTTCACAGCCATAACTCGGGAACTACTCCACCAATCTCGTTGAAATTTTCAGAGATTGTACAGGGTAGCCCTGTGACAGTCCCTTATCAATTTCATCACCGTCGGACCATTAGTAGCATGTGTGCACGCGCTAAAAACGTGAATTTCCCAAAACTACGATTTCTCAGTAGTTCCTAATGGACCGATTTTGCTCGTTTAGTTGAAGGCTGAATCCAAGAAAATCACCTACGGATTCTGCAGTTGGATGAGTGATGGCTACTACGCTTGCGCAAAATTTAAATTCATTGTCATAGTCATAACTCTGAAACTATTCTACCAATTTCTCTGAAATGTTCACTAACTGATTCTATACGTCCCTGTTACAAAAGTGAGGAAGCTATACTGCCCACCCAACTTGGCAGACGATTTAATCATGTATTTAATAGACCCACCATCACCCTATTTGAAATACTGCGGCAGTTTATTCACCAATCCCTATTTTTAATTCTGACGTGTTTTCTAAATAAATTTCATTTCAGCTTAACTAACATACATTTTCAGTTGTAGCACATTTATCTGCAGTCTTCTATTAAAAAAAAAAAGGAAAAAATAGAAGACAGTATGACGCAGACCAACTATTTTAGTCCGTGTCAGCAAATTAGGCGGGTTTCAATCGGTAACACCTGACAGCATACCGGTGTAGTATTCATAGTGATCGCAGGCTTTTCCCCCGCAAAACATGTGAAACCATTTCAATCAAAGGTATCTACTAAGGTATTTCAATCGAAAAACACTTCGATATGAAGGTTTTAGGAAATTCTGTATCGAATGAGACAAACTGCAGCTCAGTAGGTACCTATGTTCTTTCAATATTTTAAATGAATTTTAAAGTTTTTTGATTTTAGTTTTACTATCATTTTTTATTTATTATTTTTATTTCATTTTTTATTCATTATTTATTATTTTTATTATTTCTCAAGGTGAAAAATCATAGGTTGTTGCTGCCTTACTTTATGCTTAACATTTTTTTCAAATAATATTGACGGTGGAAAGGCCAAATCAACTGGTACCTACCTAGGGCATGCTATACATTGATTTGTTGACTGTGGGAATGGGCATTATGGGCGATTCCGGTTATTCCATTTTATTCGTTCAACTGAAAGATTTCAGCGAGAGCTTTCCAAAAAGGTGCTATGTATGGGGTATCCAATGGTAGGAAGTGAGCGGAAACAAGTGCCGTAAAAACAATACAGATGACGTCACCCACCCTGTGCCCTCCTGGGGGGCACCCTCCGCTCCTCTGATGAAGTCACGTGTCATCTTCTCACCTGTTTTACAGCCAACCTAATGTTCACTTTGAGCTGAAAATCAGAACTTGGGGGTTTCCAAGAGTGCTGAATCCGAATTTGAAGTCGAAAATGCAAAATTACGACACACTGGGATCCCCCATACAATAAACTTTGAAATTCATTTAAAAATTAAAAGAATACATCTGGAGATTGGTCTTGGTCTCACTCAATGAAGAATATTCCCTAGGTTTGTTTCAAGGTGTTTTTAATTTATTGGAGTGTATTTTAGGTGTTTATTATTTATTACGCAAAAACTGTCGAAAAATAGGGGTTTTGGGGGGAAAAACTGGCTAAACTCCATTCAGGGGAGGGGTATTATATTCGTGATCAGCGTGAAATTTCCAATGAGACGTCAACCTTAATGTAAGTTCAGGACCACGCTGTATAAGTACATGCTGGCTCAGCTTTCCTTTGGCTTAATGGGGGCAGCAGCACTTTCTATGTCGAGTCCCTCACTGTGGGCTGCTCCATCAAGAGAGGCTCCCTCAGCCAACTAATTTCGTGACGCAGACTATATTTTTTCTAATAGTTAGTTTGCATCTGAAACAAGTAGCTACCTAAATAGCAATCTGTTTGGAGAATCTCGAAGAAAATCCTTTGCATTTTGGTAAAACATTTTCACAATAGATTCAATTTTGGGGCAACCCTGTGAAACTGTGGAGTGTACCTACACCTAAGATATTCTAGCTGGTGGCACTGTTCTACAGTATATGGTGTGAAAACTGCTCAATGGTGTCTGGAAACCAATTTATTTACTTGCCTACATTACTGTATTGTATACTAGTTTTTCTGCTGACCAATGTCTCTCGTTGACCCTCCTTCGCCCCTGGGAAGCGAGTAGATGGGATGAGAGGGGGGGGGGGGGGGGGGGGGGGGGGGGGGGGGGTACAGTCACTCCCGGCAAAACCTAAGCTCCGCTCCAAATTTACAGGAAATTTTGTTGATCCTAGGTTTTTATTGAGTTGATTATTAATTAAATCATATTTATTTTCTCCAATTTTCTATTTTTGTAAATCATACATTTCTTCCAAGAACTGTCAAGCTGGGGTTGCTGGTTTAGACGTAGGTACTTGTGTTTATTCGACGAATTTTGAATTATAATATGTTTTTTCGTAATATTTATTATTAGTGAATTGGGTTCCTCTTCCTCCCCTTTCACTAAAGAAGAGTGGTAGTAGTACTTAAAGTAGATAGCTTATTTTTTTAAAGTGCCCTCCAAAAAATTTCTCTAAATTGCACTTTGCAATTCAGTAATCTTCTATTTGAAGCCGCTAAGCTACTATTTGGGCTGCATCAAATGTGATGTGACAATCTTAGTCCAATACCTATTTAAAATCTCTTGGAAATCGCAAGTAAATATCTTGAAACAAACCGGGACTGCCATAGATCGATTTTGTTCCAACGAAATTATTTATGCTGTCGAACTTTTGAAAACTTCATCTACTAATTGTTCAACATTGAACTCACGAATCCATGGACAATATTTCCAGTTGTTTTGGTGCTCTTTTGTGCACTTTGTAGCCCAAAACTGCTGATTTTCCAAAAATGTATACTAAATATTTGAAGGCCACAGGCCTTCATCAACGCAGTGCCTCATCTTCCCTACTTTCAGCCTTCTAAAAAGTCCTGACTGTCGAGTAGTAACCTACCTGTCATGAAAAGAAATCATTTGTAGTTCTCTATCTGCCCATTTTCAACCCCTGTCATTAATATATGTTCTGTTTTTGCATTTTAAAGCAAATTGGACCAATCAGAATCAATCGAGGCAACTAGGTAAGAGGTATCATTCCCCTGATGAGGTGAAATTGATGTTCCCTTGAGGTCTTGAATTGTTCTATGTTTATCTTTTAATGAAGGATCATGCACGCTGGGTTGTAAGGGTTTAAATCACATTAAAAATGTAGGAGAGGGACTTTATTCGTTACCTTATTGAGTAAATATTCTCTAATTCCTCTTTGTCAATATTTTTACTTAATGCTGATATTTTGATTTTTAGGGGAGTTGGACGATACAGAACGTAGATCCTGCATTCGGGTCTGCAACCCTCCCGGCGGCCATTCATCTGGCAGCTTTTGGTAGTGAGAACACACCAAAATTCTTCTATGATTTCCACTGATTAAATTCGGAAACCAATAATTTTGCGCTTCCCCTAAATATTTGATACTAAAATCATACCTTTGGCTGACGTAATAATATTTAGTAACTATTTCAATAGTTATTTTTATGAGCAAATGGTTTTTTCATAATTTTAAATAACGGTCATGTTTAGCGCAAAAAATACGTAATACTGTAGGCTTAAAAACATTATTTTATTTTCATCATTTTTAACTGAGTTACCATTATGTTGTTATGATATTATTAGAATTTAAGCAATCTGGGCTCACAAAGGGATAATATTCATTGACAATGTTCACTACATTAGGGCGAATGATGAAGCCAAACTATGTATTGCCTCAAAACTCTTGGCAACCAGTAGTATCCCAGTTCTATTCTATGTAAGTCAGAAACCGTTCGGAGATCCTTCCCCTTCTAGATAGAACCTGTACCCCAATCTCGATGAAAGAGGGGTTGACTAGTTAGAGGCTCCCATACTCATTATCACGCTAAGACAGCACAAATTTAGTTCTTATCAATCACTAGCTGTGTTCGTAGGTTTGAGGCTGGAATTATAAATATTGTCCATTTGTAAACTCTACTTTTAAATCCCAGTACAACTTCAATTAGAAAGGAGAATCTATTCAATAATAATCCTTGTGGTAATAATTCATGCAAAATTATTAATGACTTACAGGGGTAGTATGAATCCACCGATTCTCTGAAGGAATAACCTTTAATTAAGATTAAGCCATACCATTCATAATGTTTCCTCCTCCCTTACCACTGTAATTAAATAGTTACTTGCTAATTACATGGTATAATAAATTTATTGTGCGTGGCATTGAGCTTGAATAGAAATGTGATTATTTAAAGAACATTCTTTGGACAGTTTCATTGAATTTATTTACAATTATTTATCTCAATATTCTGAATTAAAATTTCTCAAAACAATAATTGATCTACTATTTGAGTAAATTCGTATTAGGTGCCTTTTTTACGTGGCCAGTGATGGTATTGGATTTAAATTCTGAACCTTTTGGCTGGTTTGATTTATTCTAAACATACACACGCTTTTACATTTTGCTTAGGCTACATTGACTTGACATTGACTATTGTGTCTATTCTTGATTAGGTACTTGTTGATTGGTTGTTGTAATCAGTTGATGTGAAATGTCTAACAAAGATATTTGATACTTAATTTCTATCATGAAATAATAACTGTGTTGCCAAGGGAATAGGTGTTTATTGTGTTGGATAGCATGCCTACTGTCAGTTCCATAAGACAGGATTATATTTCATTTTTCGAAGCATTAAGTGTGTAGGCAACATTTCGGTATTTGAGTAGTTCAGAGCTATTTAATATTTATGTTATTGTGTTAATGTTGGTTGTGTAACTTATTACTGTCTATATCTATCTACATTGATTTTGAAATATTATAGTTTATATTCAAGTTGCGTTTGGGATGTTCTGGCAAGTTCAATACAACTAGGCAAGATGACGCTACCCGTAACAGTGCTATTAATTTTAAGCACATTTTCAACTCTTTGCTTCTCAATCAATCAAATAATAGCTACTGTTTCCTGTTTGATAAAATTGGGATAGATCGCTAGTTCATAACAGTTTACTATATCAAGGTCTTCAACTGCTTTCTGTAGAAGGAACGTACTTATGTAGGTACTAACTGTGAACAAACTCAGATATCAGACATGACTAGAAATTCCTCATAAAAATACCACTACTTAATGACGCTAGTCTTTGTTATCCGATGCCTAGTCATTTATGGTGACCCACGAAATAATTTGTATTAACATTCCATGCGTTTTAAATATTTTAGCCTGTTAAGTATTTCATTTACTGAGTCATTATTGAGAATTGGTAACCATGTAGTTACAAATTTGTTGATCTATGTCTTTATGACGCTAAATATTATTTAAATCTATGAATTTGTTAAGTAATTTATGTTTTATTTATTAATTACTACTTTTAATTACATACTATTGATGTTGAAAATAAGATGATGAATTGATGTTGCTGCATGAATACTCGAATTTTATATAACCACGTGACTTTTATACAAGATTTACCTGAATGTGCTTTCTACAACCATTTTATGGTTTTTTAAATTGGTAGGTAAAGAGTTTTTCATGTTTGTAATTAGGTTTTCAATAGGGCTTGGAAATGGATGACCCTGAGTAGGCTTTTAAGTTGCCAACATTGCATAGGTAGGTTTAATACACATACTATTTACCTGCAGTCATGTAGGCCATTTTCTGGGTCCTAGGAGATGGAGACCGAAAATAAACGTTACACGAATCTCTTTCCTTGCTATCTCCAAAAGAGCTGTTTAACCTTCACTTCCAAGACTCGTTATGTGATGTCCTCTTTGATTTCTCTTTCATAGAAGATGAGTATTGATCATGTGAATAATATAATTGATACGTGACTCATCTAATTATTGAATTCAACAGTGCACAAAAATGAACCATCTTTATATGGCTTACATTTTCCACAATAATTCATTTCACAATTCATCTTCTCGATTCACTTTTGTAATTATTATAATGTGATATACTTTATTTTCTTGCGGTTGGTCAAAATGGTTTTCTTATAGAAGTTGCCACTTGAAAAAATATAAATAAACTCATTATAGGAAAATGACGCTGGGCATGGGGATGGTAATTTATGCGAACCCTTGGTTTTTAAATTTTCAGGGTTTCAGTAACCAAAATTTATGTGGGGGTTACTTTCTGCTTCTACGATGCACTACCTACATTTCTTATACCTAAATCATTTTATTGTCACAGCTCTTTTCTCTCCAATGTGTGTGGTGTTATCTTGGTCAGTCTGTGAGAGGAGGAATATTGTTCTGGTGTCATTATTGCCATCCAAGAAATCATCTAATTCTAGTGAAAAATACTGTCACTGTCGATACTATGGGCTGGGTACCTGTGTACCTTGTGGCTTGACTTTGTTGGCTGTTACTGCATTAACCTGCTTGTTTTTCACAGTCATTCGATTCTCATCTCTATCGATAGCAAAGTGAAGGGCTACCAAACGTCTTTGAGACTCCAGAAGTTTCCCCTACCTGAAACCAGTGCAGAAGAAACTTCTAACAGTCCTGTCATAACTCATACACATTCAGGATGTGCAGTGAAAAACATTATCTCAGAAGTACGTGTTATCTACCTTGACAAGCTGAATAGGTATGTAGCTTTTTTCCGGCTAATTAAACTTTCTTTCCGACAAATTATACTTTTAGGTATCAAATTAGACTTTCTCTCCAACTAATTATATTTTTTACATTTCAAATGACACTTTCTTTCCGACAAACTCGACTTTTTATTTCAAATTAAACTTTCTTTCTGACAAAGTAGACTGTTTAATGTCAAATTCAACTTTATTTATTTCAATTTGAACTGTTGTTAGTATAAATTGAAATTAATAAAGTTGAAATTAATAATTTGGAATTAAAGAAGTCTAATTTGTCGGGAAGAATTTCTAATTAGACAGAAAAAAGCTAACATCATACGAGCCAGTTGGATATTTCATCCTGTAAAATTATAAAGTCGGTCAAAAAAGGAAGATGTTCATTTTTTTAGAACAAGTAGGTTATACAATCTGTGGATGTTGTAATCATTCCATAATGATTATCATGCTGGTGTCAAGTTGCAAACTTCAAGTGGTAGGTACCACCAGTGGTATCATTTATGAATAATTTTTTATCTTACTGAAATCACAATGTAATAAAAATACTATATAATTTCTGGAGTGAGTTTCTTGATTCTTTCTTCAACTTGTTCCTGTACCTACGTTCCCTAAAGTTTCAAATCTCGTCACACTAAGCTTCCGAGCCTAGCAATGTATTTAGTAGCTGTGGGAGGCACAAAATTCAAAAACGATTAAAAACCAAACTCAGCAGTTTCAAATTCATTCAATGAGAAAAATACTGACGAAGCTCAAACAATATATAGTTGGTAGGTAGTACCTATAATTTTACTTCCTCAGAAAGATTGCATAGGGAGGTAGGTATCTATATATTTACTTAGCAAGTTGGAAAAACGGAAAGCTTAGTTATAAATACATAGGTGCCTACATACTATTGAGGAGACATTCACATTTCTCAAGAACCTAGGTTTGTAGAATAAGAAATAAAGGAGTACACTCCTTACTACAGTAAGGAAATAAAGGAGGTAGATGATAAAACTAGATAAAACCTATTTTATTTATCTTTAAATACCCATGTAAATTTACTGTATGAATATATTAATAGGTTTGTTTGCAGTGTCTTACAGGTGGTTTACAAACCGAATGAGACAAGCATGGATACTATTAACAGTTAGAATGATCATAAATCAGAAGTCACTGTGAACGCCTGAAAGTGGTTGCAAACCGTGGTTTTCTTACCGGTAAGTTGGTCACTGAGAACAAACCTAATACAAAGGTGTATATGTTACCTATAGGTCCGTTCAGAACTATCTTTCTTTTTGCTGCTCTTACCAAATCCAGTGTGGAGACCAAGATTTCCAACACCTACTACTGCATTGGTGTTACTCCCGCTATACAATTCTTCCTACAGGTCAGTATTTAACTACAATCATGGGCCGAGTATCCACCCCTTCACCGTGCATGCCACGGTGGGAGGGGGGGGGGGGCGGCATAAGGGTGCGCAGGATGACGGCTCAAGAAGTGTCCCAACCATGTCCATATGCAGCTCAAAATCCAATTCATTATATTTCACGTTTGTGATTTTGAAAATTCCTCAATATATGTATGTTATACAATAATAACTACATAATTTACAGTGTGAATCCTAATTTTAAGTTTATTCAATCGATATACATATGTTATAAAGTACAATAATAAAATTACATAATTTACAATGTGAATCATAATTTTAAGTTTATTTCATCGATATACATATGTTATACAATAATAATTACATAATTTACTATGTTAATCATAATTCTAAGGGCCGGTTTATCAATTCTCTAGTTAAATCTCCA
>JAEMON010000001.1:35491188-35503006 GCA_030264115.1 Lygus lineolaris | reverse complement strand
CCAGTACTTGCAATATAAGTGTAAAAATCATTGTAACGTGACGCAGAAGCTTTAATTGGTTTATTCAACATAATAGTAGTTTGAGGTACAAGAAAGAGTATTGAACCTATCAAGTCAATCAATAATAAATCAAATTGAGAGGCATAAATTTACTTGAAGGGGGTCTATGTACTTGAGTCTTTATATCCAGTAATAACGGAAATAAATTGGGCAATTCATTGTACTTCTGGATGACCCTGCTGTCCATCTACGTGGCTGACGTTTTTTCACTCTTTTGAACTTGGACGCTTGTCAATGCTTGAATAATCGGAGAGAAAACTGTAGTAGGTATCTATGTAGGTGTCCAACCCTCGTTTCCCAACCAAATTTAGTTTTTTCCCAATCAAATTTAGTTTTTTCTCAATCAAATTCAAGGTAGGTCCTATCAAAAGGGCTGTAAACAATTCAAATTTAAATGGGAAAAAATTAAAATTGGTTGGGAAAATCAATTGTTGCTGGGAACTGCTATACTTAGAAGGAACTCTATTCAAAACTTGCTAATCTGAGATTTTTTATATAGGTAGGTAATGAAAACGAAAAATGATAAATTTAGTTTGGAAAAAAAGTGTAACATTTGATAAAGAAAAAGTTGACGGCAAATAATTTGAAGATATTAATTGGAAAATTTTATTTTTGATAATGCTTAAAATTATCTACCGGGCGCGACGACCGACACAGCGTGTGGCCTTGCTCGGCTCGTCAAAATCTGCCGAGGCAAAAAAATATGAAAGGGTTCACGAGTCGGGCGGGTGGGTGGTGAGGAGGAGTGAGCGAACGTCTCCCCCTGCTAGCTACTATGTTACCGGCTCCTGAGTTTTCTAGCGGTCCCTTCGCCCCTTAACAGAGGTAGATAGGTATTTGTTTTTCATGAACAATCTTGTTCATTGTCTGTGACTGAAGATGGGATGACGTAATCTTGAAAAGTTCTTTGCAATCAAATAAAAAAATTGCATGTGATGAAGGTACATTTTTTGAAAAATAAAAACCTAAGTCCCTACCTCTATCAGGGTTGTTACAAGATCCAAAAAAACCCTACATTTCCTGACTTTCAACAGTGAAACAACGAGCATAAATAGAAAGAAAGGAAATGGCAAATAATGTGAATGTTTTACACTCTGAAGACCCCTTCCTCCCTCACTCATCCATTTAAAATTTGGTAAATACCCGAAATTCGTTGCGGGGCCAAATAGCCTGAAAACGCTGCTTTTTCCAATTTTCTCGTTTTATGAGATTCGGTGGTCAGGGAGTTTGCATTTCCTGACTCTGCATATGATTTTCATGGCTTTTCCTGACTCATTATGAAATCCTGACCTTCTTTATGCTATCGTCGACAGTGTCTCACGAACTTGATACACGTTTGACACTTGTTACGTTTTTGGCTTTTCATTTAGAGCACTATTGTTGATGGATTCTTACGTGAACAGGTGATGGCCAAGAAGGTAGCTAAGCACGGCATCATAGCATTTGAGGGAAGGAGTATCTATGTAACCCAGGGCCCCTTCCAGTGACCCCTTCTACTCTCACTACACCAATAATAAATCCCTGAGTGAATGATTTTCCAGTCTTATCACGTGTTCGCTGGTGACATACCAATCTCTTCTCAACGTTCTGTGGTCGATATGCCCACAACTATCAGAAATTGAATGCTGATGATAACGAGGGTGATGAGTAGTGGGCAACCCTTAATCGTTTCTATAAATGGGGAACTTGCATGATTTTTTCCCTGAAAGACACAAAAACAAAGGCTTTTACGGGAAAAGTGATTTTATGAAGTGATTAATGAAATTTAGTTGTTTGGCCCCAGGCCTAACTGACGTCATAAGTATGGAAGTAGTTGAATCTTCCTACGCCCTCCAGACAGTATGGCTATCATACATCCCAGCAGACTGCCCCTCAATCCACGCTAAAACTGTGGTTACATTCTGATCAGGTTAGAAAGAATCTCGCATTTTATAGTAAATTTTTTATTTTATTTTGTTTGTTGTTGCAACTATTTAACTTTTGCCATTGATTTGTCAATATTATTGGTCAAGGGCCACCCGTCGTTTTTTTGCTTGTGTGACGTCAGTATCCTTTGAAGAGCTAATTTTTGAATTTTTGGGATATTTTAACAATATTTCAGACTTATCAATCTACTATTGTTGTACGAGCTTACTCGATGGGTCTACTTCCAGGAAATGTTACGCCTACGCTGAATAGGTGTACCTAAAACTGTTTTGGCACGGATTAGGAGGCCTTATATTTTAGATTTTGCGCATCGTTTGGACAAACTTCTATGAATTTATGCAAAAACCAAAGTATTTCCAATTTTATGCTTCCCTGAACACTTATTTCGTGGAGAAAAAGAATGGACTCCACGAATGGAATGTCAACTCCAACTCTTTTGCTACTCTTTTACTACTCCAACTTCTGCTACTTGTAGTTGAGTGATTACGAGATTCTGAACCGCTGTAAAAGTCACGAACCATGCGTATGAAATTGCTCTAATTTTGATTGTAGTTCAAAGTTAGGTCATAAGATGGTGCCATATGAATTGGGTTGCTCTTAACGCCTTGATTAATAAGTCAACAAATCATATTTATTTCAAATTTGATATGGACGTTTTTTCTTCATATACCTAGGTAGCTTATTAAAGGTAATACAAACTAATTCTTACATACATACCTACTGAGGATGTATAAGATATGTACCTAAAAAAGGTCATCTGTCTAATAAATATTAAAAAATAAATAATTAAATGTGATTACTAAACATTTAAATTTGGAAATCCATAGCAGTCAGTTTCTTGGCTACGAAGACTAAAAATTGTCTACCTTCACTATCTTACATTCATCTATCAAGGCAATGTGAGAAAAAAGTAAGTTACGAGGAATGGCAAAAAAAAAAATTATTTAATAATAACTACCTACTGAAGGTACATAGGAACTATCTAGCCAAGTAGGTACCAGCCCATCACGTTTCACAGCATTACTATTAATAGTTCAAAAATGAAGGCTAAGTACACACAATACTGTTTCCACAGGACAATTTCAGAGGATTTACTCTCAATTTCCGTATGCCAGAAATTATCTCTGAACCATTTCCAGTCGAGTAACAAAAATAGGGTATCATGGAGGAAGGAGGAT
Source organism: Lygus lineolaris (assembly GCA_030264115.1). Lineage (NCBI taxonomy): Eukaryota > Metazoa > Arthropoda > Insecta > Hemiptera > Miridae > Lygus > Lygus lineolaris. The sequence continues at coordinate 35,499,842 of JAEMON010000001.1, read as the reverse complement.
CTCTCCTTCTTTCATGTAGGTAGTTCCGCACATTAAACCACTCCAGTAGTGAAAAGACTGTGACTGGGGAGGTTAATGTAGGTACCTACGTCTACTTGAGAAAGAATATTTGCATTCGAATTCATTCTTTTCAATGACTAGATATTAATAATACAATTCTTATGTATTATCCACCACCTTTGGCACTGATACTTGAGGGAACCAGAATTACAATGGGGAACTTACAAGGTGGCTTTTAGTGCTCACCGGCCATCTTTCCATCCAAACTGGAGGCGAGCAGTTCAGGGTTTCCAAACAGGTTGAATTTGATTCAAGGACCGACAGTATAAAAATTCCCTTCACAAGTTCACCAGCATGATTCTTGGCCGGTGAAGAAACAATACTGATCGAAATTTTTTCTCAATCCTGTGTAAAGTAATCAAGAGTAATACAAGTGTAACATGAGGGTTGGGTAGGTCAAATCAGATGGAGGTAACCATGGTGAAATGGATGTTATATATTACAAGGAAATGACCAGACGTATTGAAAGAATATAGGAGACATTATTTACCTACATAGTGAGTATAGGAGAATTATGCACATGGTAACCTCTAGCTCCAAGACAACCACCCAAAGTTCGTTTCGTAAAATTGCATCTGGAATGGCTCTGACTCCATTCTGCCTTTACAATCTATGAATCTATCAAAGTACACACCTAAATAATCATTGGAATAATAATAAATATATCTAGGTATCCAATATTTTTGTACAATGGTGTGTACCAAAACATTTTGAGATACTTTCAAAAAAGCTGTTCCTTAAATAGGTGTTCTATCTCCCTATAAAAAAGACATCAACAACTGCGTGACACGCTGACAAACAAAAAATCATGAAGTATCTATAGAAAATTGTTAAAAGTCCTATTAACAAAGGAGAAACAAGTTATTTACAGAAGTAAAAATAAATAACGATCTTGGCAAGAGCAACTAGTTAATAAATAAAATTTTCACATTGAATACAACATTTTATACATCTACAGCAATAATATTTACACTGCTTTCACGACACGCGATAAAATCATCAACGAAAAATTACCTTGAATATCTTAAGTAAAAATGACTCAACTAAATTAAACATCACAATGAAAGGAAAATCAGTCTCGAACGTAGGTGTTGGCAGCATAAATCACTAAGACCCTGAAAAATAAATAGCACTCAATAAGAAAATGATTTTGAGTGAATTTTAAAGAAGGAGCAAAGGTCGAGACGTTATATTTGTATGAGCCAAATGATAGGAAACCAATTTCAATCCCTTTGATACCTGTGGCATAATAACTTTACGAAGATGGAACGTATTTAAAGAGGACCACCTAATGGGTAACAACCCAGAACCTACCCAAGTGTTACATCATTTCGAAGAACTTAGAATCCTCCATTCTTGGAGAATCAAAAAAATATCGAAGGTAGTATTTTCCACGGTAAGAAGAAAACACAGTAGGGGTCAGTGGACCTGGGGAATCCCCAAGATCCAAGACGTCACACAGACACCTCTCACTTCTTATTTCCCTTGCTTCTAGTCAGCCAGATGGTAATTGTGCTTCTTACTGTGTTATTAGTTTGTTTTTCATTTCTAAGAATGGTTGTGCTATGGCAGGGTGCACTAACCTTTAGTTACTACTTGTTAGAATAGAGTTATTTAAGGTTATTCAAAGGTAATGCGCAGTGCTTAACCTATTTACTTAACATAAAGCGGGCCTCGGCCCCAGCGCGCGGCTGACCATTTGGGCGAAAAGGAGATCCTCAGCCCCAAGTTACATATAATTTTTACACGATATCGCAGGCCTAAGGGTTAAGGGTCCCAGAGCATCTCACCAAGGGTAGCATGGTGGGGACACGCTCCTCCCCAGAAAAAGATGTAAAGTAATCATTGCTAGACAGTAGAGGTGTCTGTGTGACGTCATGACAGTGAGCCCTACTGTGTCTTCTGCTTACCATGGTATTTTCCATCTAAATTCAAACAAAACCAGTGATTTTCTTAAGAACAGGTGAGCTGACAAAATAATGAGCTATTCCTACCTACCTATTTTTTTTTTTTTTTTTAATTTCCATTTGAAATTAGACACTGAGACGAGGTTGTATATATTTTGGTTGGGCACGAATAATTGGAAATGTTTGATGAAGCTTCTGCTCATAGATGCAGTGACGTCACATGAAGTTGGCTGGTCAAGGAAGAAACTGTGGTTGAGGCGAATAGATGCTATAATAGCATCTATGCACATTTTCTGATAACATCCTCGTTATCCTTGCCTGAGACAGGTTGCGGGCTGTGAGTTTCCGCTTGTCACAGCGCTTCACAGATCATTCATAACGTGACTTCTAATGTTTGAGGTAGGCACTCGATTGAAAAATTTCAATAACAGTTTTTCTACAGACTAATTCAATTTCCCCCATTAATTATCAATGCAAAATAGAATTCTAGAACGAATCTGCTAACTTCTGATCAGTAAGTATAGCTCATAAAAAAGTGAGGGATCTGGAATGGTTTTCCTCGGTTGTGAGTGATGAAGTAGGTAGAATGAACCAGGGACTTGAAACAATAACATGCAGTTAAGGCTATGTACTAAAACGTTATGTAGATTTTTTATGTATATCCTACACTATTCATATAAATCGGCGCACTACACCAAACAAGTTGATTTACTAAACTCTTCAAATAACCTGTTCATAAATAAATATGTATGTTTAATCACAAATTAGGATCATACTCACAGACCGACGTAATTAGAGGTACTATGTTAGTTCGTGCAAGCCACCATGTGACCCAAGCCTTCATATCCAGGGTTAAAAATGTTTGTTTGACCTAAGGAACAGTATATTAAACAACACTATAGAGTAACCCAATCAAGAGAGAGACTACGTGAAATTCACCTTCAAGAAAGAAAATGCACACACAAATCAAAGTAAACTAACAGTACATGCACATTGTGTTCAACAGAATCAACAGTACAATCAAATATTACAAGAGTGCAATAACAACATCAGCATTCCAGAAACCAATCCATTCATCACCGTTTAGCAACTCACTGGAATAACATGTATACCGAGGTAATAATATTCGTAGAAAACCAAGCAAATCAAAAGTTCCATCCATATCATAAACCAACACCTCCAAAAGTCAGAATTACAACGGATATTTTACTGGAGTGGGTTTAAAATAAAATAATAAATTATGATCTCCTTGACAATCCTTGTAGAATCTCAGCACTGTTTCTTGTTATTTGGGGGCAAGAGAACAAGACTATTTGAAAACTTGGAGACAAATCTCGGATGTGTGAAAAGAAACAATTTTTACAGGGGAGGTTCCTTCGCAAGAGGAACTGAAATCAGCAGCTAACATTATTAAGTACCTATTATTTTTTAAAAAGATTGATTTTGTTGAGGAACCTCAAGGCATCTCAATTAATATTTTTCAAGTCAACTTTCAGTCAAACTTCCCCATCCTCTCCCTGAGAAAATTTCGTTTATCAGCCGGGAATCAAAACCGGGCCCCAGGAGCGATTTTAGACCTAAAGCCTTAGACCACCCGGGATGGCCAGTATTATAAAAGTTCCAGTCATGCGAATGAAACAAAACCCATTGTCGATGATTTGATCGCATTTGTAACAAATTTTTAAGTGGTGAGCTTCGGGTTGAGAGTGTTTCTGAGTTGAGCAGCAGCACCATACGGCAGTTACCATGTGCAGTTACTACATACTATGCATGAAGGCACCATACGGTAAGCCATCAAGGGTTTTCACCATCGAGATAAGAGGAAACAGAAGGAGCACAGAAGTAGGAAGGACACGTCTGACCTTGAGAGCTAACTGATAGGGAAATGGTGGCACCTGGGCTCTGGCAAGGTGTTTGACGACACTTCATATGGACAGACGAGTGAAACGTTAGTTGTCACCTTTGAATGAGGCGGTAACTGCAGGTAGGTAGGTAGCATTCGCTCGATGACTCCTTTGATACTCATGCTAGGCATCTAAGCAAATTTCTCCAGCCCTCTGTGTGCTCCCTCTCTCCTATTCTTTTCTGGATAGTTTTCACTAATGGGCTTGAGCATAAGTTGTGTGCGGATTCATGAGCTGTTCTTAAATACACAATAGTTGGGAAATCCCCATTCATAAAATACAATTTTCACTAGCACTAAAATTAGGTAAGTACCCATAAAACCTTATTTTTAGCTATAAGAAATGATTTCTTGTTATGAGAGGAAGATGGCGGATTGAGAGATAATGATTTTGAGAGACAACTCGAACCGAGATACTGCAGTGGTATTAAGAAAATTAGCTGAAGATGAACAGTTCAGGAGAGAAGAACCTCAGCTCTAGAGAGATCGCTCCTGCAGAGGAGAGCTTCATCCATGAATGAACGAACAGGCCATCAAAGGAATCCTGTAGCTTAATCGATTTGTAGTCACTCGCAACCATAATATTGTTTACGCCGAAAAAATTGCTTCTTTCTCTCATTAGTGCTCGTGCCATACGTTTTGCTATAGATAACAAAATGTGGAGTCGGATAACAATTTGAAATTCCCACCAAAATTCTCCCGAAAGCACCAGTGATAACGGACAATTATCGTGTGTAAGAAACATAAGTTCCCTAACTTTGAAACCAATGTTTCAGAAAATTCACATTTGAAGATAAAAATACACAACCATTAGTCCGATGGTGATAACATTTATGGAGTACAGTCTTGGGTCTAACCCGTACAATCCCTGAACATTTGACCGAAACGGCCAAGTAGTTCCTCAGTTATGCCTGATCCAACGCCTTATGCCTATTACTGATCCAACTGTGACGAAATTCATAGGTGATCGTCTTGGAGTCAGCCCTCATTCCCACCCCCGAGTTTGAGCAAAATTGTTCCATTAGGGACAGGAAAATTTCAGGAAATTCACGTTAATGCATCCCGGTAATTGGATGGGGCTGCTGAATAGGGGTAGCAAACCCTAATATAAGCTGAACACAGACAAGCAGGCTCTAGACAATCACTGCGAATTTACCAGAATACTTCATCAATTTTTGACTCAATGTTCTACACGCTTTTCAAATCCCGATTGTCAAACATCTTTCAAAAACTAAGGAAGGCATGTCTTAACGATTTTAATGAACTTCAGGAAAAAAAAATAGTTTACGAACCGCCAGTACCTACGCAAGTAAGTAGTGTTGGTTGGCTACTTGGACCTTACCGTTTTGAATCGTTTAGTAGGTGTAATATTATATAGTACCTATTGAAAATGAAGGTAAATAAGCATATAGGATACACCAGTGCAAGAACATGCATTAGGTAGGTGAGGTTCTATAATGGTAAGTGGTCCATGATCCAAATTGTAAATTACCTGGTTGAGGAAGCATGGGTCTGAGTTCAACGGCATCCTTATCTCTGTCATTCTTGTAACGATGCATAGGAGTGTAATCATTACCCACATTACCTTCACTGTGGTCCGAAGTACAATTAACGTAGGTAGGTGGGTTTAAAATGCTCAAGTAATCTCTCCCAACAGGTTGGTTTGAGTTGAACTCAACGTAAGGGTTGTTGAGGTCCATGAAATGCTGAAATCGAAAGTATGAATAAATATAATATACCTACATGGTAGTAGAGAAATAATGCTTTCAGGATCAGTTTTTAAAGTAGGTAATTGGACGAATGTGAATCCGTGCGGCAGGCGCATGGATTTGAAAAGGGGATTGCTCCCTTCCTCACAGTCGTAGAGGGTTGAAAGTGGTGTGGTTCGGAAGAGGAGGATGGGTTTTTTTTCTCAAGTGGTTTCAGCCGCCAAGATAAAGTGGTCTGTTCAGCAACGTGATTTTGTGGGCAAGTCTCTATTTTTCAAAGGCTTGCACCCGCTCAATCATTCCCGTGCAGCGTGCCTTCCGTTTATAGTTCAATACCCCCCCCCCCCCCCCCCCCCCCCCCCCCCCCCCCCCCCCCCCCACGGCCGAGAACCTACCCGATCGAAATCGAATTCTCGTGTGGGTTAATGCTTTTCAGAATACCGGGGTTGTGCCCATGACAAAGAGGAGGCTCTACAGAACTATCTCCACCCCAGAAAACGATTGAGCGGTAACTGTCACTTCTGCACGCTACCTTACCATGATCCAGGATTTGTTCTTGCCTGAATTGGAATAGTTGAAGCTGGAAGCTGTCAGGTTTCCGCAGGACGGGGCCACATCCCACAAAGTTTGACAGACTTTCTGCAAGACAGATTCCTGGGGTGCCTCATTTCCCTAATAGGCGATTTGAACTGGCCAGCGAGCTCAATGTATAGACACACTCTATCACAATATACATCACTTACTCTCACACTCAATACATTGAGTAAGCCTTATTCTGGCGTTTTAGTGCACTCGCATATATATCCCTCAAGTCTAGATTGGTCATTCAAAAACCTGCTACCTAGTTTTTCTACTAGATATCCATATTCACTTATTATATATAAATAAATATATATATCATTCAGAGTGTCACTCCAGACAATATCTGACCCGGAAATCTATCTAGAAGATCCATAAAAAATTTCAAAATGTCAATAATAAAAGAAAGGATGAGTTCGTTGGCCAGAATTTTTGGAGAACTCCAAGGGGTCATGTACGTACACGAAATAGTGCCTCCTACTAATGTTGATTTCATATGATCGTCAATAGGAAAGCAATATATGTACCTGTTTTACACTCTCTTCAAGCATGTTTCCTAGTCTTTCTGCACACTCGGTGAATGAAGGACGGAGCATTGGGCTCTTATTCCAGCTCTCAATCATAACATTGTACCTGTCAACAAAATATTCAAAAAATAATAATAAAACTCAATTTTACACGATATTCCAAACAAACAAGATTGTCAGTAACAAACTCAATGGTACAATAAATTATTAAAAGGTAACCTAATTTTACCAAACTGTATTATTCCAAGTCTGAGGAGTTCTAGTAGAATTATTGACGAAACATCAAGTACTTACACATCTTCTGTTGCATATTCAGGCTTTTCCATCCGGTAACCACTCCGTAGTAGAGTTAGGATATCTGAGGGCTGGACTCCTGAAATAATTTTAAAAAAATTGAATTTCATTAGCAAGATCGAGTAAGTAATTGAGTAAATAATTGTATACCTACTAAAGCAAGATCGTCAGGACCAGGGGCCTGAAAGCTGGGTTGGGAAGCGTCGGCCAACTTGTGTCCCATTGAGATACTTCATCGGACTGAATAATCTCTAAGCAAACAAGGGCAATCCAATATTCATTTTTAATTAACGTACCTGGATATGGGGTTCTCGACAACGTGAATAGTTCCCATAGAACTATCCCATATGCCCAAATGTCAGATTGGGTGCTGAAAACTCTATCTTCTAAAGCTTCAATCGACATCCACTTTATTGGTAGAAGTTCCTGAAACGAAAAAGAAACGACATTAGCCTCAGCCATCATTGAAATTAAAATACGACAAGATCTGTAATAGGCTAATAGTACGCATTTCTATGCTCTCATGCAATAAGAAATTATCAAATGCGAGTTCAACGTATTATCCTCAAAGTGATTATATATTCCTGTAATGAGGAATTCAAAGCCCACAACTCTAAAAAATGAGAAAATAATGACACTCAAAACTCAGTAATGGAAACATTTTCCATCAAAAGAGAGCATTTCCTACAGTAAGTTCCACTACATGCGTTACTCGACTGGTGCAGTGTGCGAGCGCCTGTTGGCTTTCTGAGGAATTTCACTGCCTTAAAAAAACAAAACAAATGTGTGTCGCAATGGATCTGAAACTGGTTTTGGGGTGATTGAGGGTGCCGAATCCGAGGTCCGTTTTTCACTTGGACATCAAGGTTTTGAGATAGAACCCTCTATTTTCGAAAAAATCTCTAAATCTCCAAATGTTTTTAAAAATCAAATTGTGCTAGTCTGATAGGATATTTAACGCTGAAAACGCATATACCCTGTAAGATGGGATGCAAAATGACCATTTTCTTTGTTTTGCCGATAAACTACCAACAAACTTTCGTTTCTCTAATTTTAGAGGTTTTCTTGACGCTATTTTTGGAACTCTTGAGGAAATACTATATGTACACGGGAAGTTGAAAAAATTGAATAACTAGACCCAATTCTGAATCGAGTGAGACCAAAACCAGCTCACCAACACTGAAGTCACGATTTGTGGTAATTGTTTGAAGATTGGACTGGATGGGTAAAAAAAAACAAATTTCCTAGATTTCAAGATTTTACATCGAAAAGTCCTATAGGAAATTTACTGCTGATCACGTCTATACCTATATTTTCAGTCGTTCTTGGCAAAAAAAAAACAAACAAAAAAAAAAAAAGGAAGGAGGCTTTTAAAAAAGTATGTGGCATAGGCGTTATCAGCATTAATTTTTATATAAATAAGACTGTACAATTCAATGAAGAAACTGAAATGTTAGGAATTTTGTGTTTTTCAGCCCAATCAGTCCAAACTTCAAAAAATAGCCAAAAATGACAAGGCTACGGCGTTGGTGAGCTGATTTTGATCCCATCCGACACAGATCTTCTAGTTAATGCTCAATTTTTTTCAACTTCCTGAATATAATATTTCTGTGAGAATTCACAAAAATAGTGTCAAGAAAACCTCTAAAATTAGAAAAATGTTTTACACGAATTT
>JAEMON010000001.1:35463921-35488841 GCA_030264115.1 Lygus lineolaris | reverse complement strand
AGAGTACAGAACATAGGCATTATTTGCCATTTCCTTTCTATACTGCTGATTATGCTCGATTTTCACTGTTAAAAGTCAGGATAAATGGGATTTTGTCAGAAAAATTCGTGGAAAAAGTCAGAAAATTTTGGAATTTGGATACTGTAACATCCATGAAATGTTAATATGTGCCTATATGCAATATATGAGAAACGAACCTATTGGAGTTGAGGAGAGCACAGTCATGTCTGTTGTCACAGTGGCACAATTTGAGCCTGCTGTATTATAGCCACTGCCTCCTCTGTAGTTACTGTTGCTTCTACTGACTCCAATGGGGAAACCCATGCTGTTATCACTGGAACAGGAAAGCGATCCATTAGCCAAGAATCTCCAGTAGGAATTGAAGGAATAGAATTTCCAAGAAAAATTATTCGGCTGAGGCTTATGAGGGGCAACCCAAAAGTAAGGTCTCCAAGTTGTTTAAAAATAGAAAGAAAAAATTATTCTCAACACACTATTTTTCGGACGTAATCGCCCTTTCTTTCTATGCACTTTTTTAGCCGGTGGGGGCAGTTTTTACTTTTCTCGGCCCACCTGAAGGTGAATGGAAAGTATTGTGATCAGCAGAAAACCCAATTTCTGAAACACCACCTTTAACTGGTCCAAATCGACATCGGATCAATTTTCTCCACGTTTTGGAAAAGTTTATGTAAGTCTAATATTCCAAAATTGGAAAATATTCCAATTAGGTGAAAAAACGTAGTTTTTAACCATTTTTTAGCTTTCCTCCTAAACTGCTCAAACGAGTTTGATGAAATTCATAGGAATTACTCTTCTAACAAGTAAAAACAAGTTCCAATACCCCTCATCTCCACAAAAATAGATTGAAGGCCAAATACATCAGAGGAAAGTAGTGTGAAGCCTCGCACCAGATGTTTGTTTTGTGCCTCATAGAAGTCTGCTGCCAATTCATTTTCAAGGAATATCTATCAAGGAAATTCGAACAAACACTGTCTGGCCGAAAGATTATGGCAATTGTGTGTACGGGATTGTCTTTGGGGGGGGGGCTGCATTCTTCATGACAACGCTCGTCCCCATGTTTTGCCGACACAACTACAGCTCTTTTGAACCAATTTGGATGGGATGTCGTCAAGTACCCCCCCCCCCCCCCCCCCCCCCCCCCCCCCCCCGTATAGTCCAGACTTAGCACCAAGTGACTACCACTTGTTTACCCGATTGAAGGAACATCTAGGCGGAAAACTTTTTGGAGATGATGGCGAGGTGAAGGAAGAGGTGAAAAAATTCCTTGAAAATGACTTGGCGGCAGACTTCTATGAGGCAGGCATACAAAAACTGTCCCTATGACTAAAAATGTGCATCGAAAGAAATGGCGATTACGTCGGAAAATAGTGTATTGTATACCTACAAAACCATGTGAAAAATTTTGAGAATACATTTTTTTCTATTTTTAAACAACTTGGGGACCTTACTTTTGGGTTGTCCCTCGTACAATGGGTCCAATCGTTCTGGTAGCTGAGAATATTTGAACCATATCTCCATTCAAGTCCGTGTTAGAGTACTTCCTATAGTGTCTTAAGTTCAACGCTTTTTCATAAGTATGGGAGTATCAATATTTGACTTTGGGAATGGTCTAATAGCTCCTAATATGAGCCAAGATGAAGATGATATCGAAAGAGTTCAAGGGGCAGAATTTTTGGTTTATTCTCAAGGTAAAAATAAACATTTGTTCAGCTTCATAGGGAAATACGTAGTGACAAATATTGGAAACGTTCATTTTATTTGAACAACAATTTATGTTCATTTCATAATCAGGATTATTACATAGATAGGTTGGATTATTTTCATCAAAACACATCAAAATAATCTTCCTTCCAATATTTCACTTTGGGAATGGTCTAATATTATTGACAATTTTCATCGAAAGGCAAAACAATAATCTCCCTTACAATATTTGACTTTGAGAGTGGTCTGATGAGAGTCTTCTTCAATTTATAGATTGAATTATTGAACGAATAGGCCAGGCATTCTAGACCAAAAAGAGGGGTTCAGAGGAAAGCTTTGCTATAGTTTTGATTTCCTCACCCTTTATGTTTTTTGGGCCGCTGAACACGAATTTGAAGTTTGCGGGGGAAAATTATGCCCGGAACATTGTTTTGTCGCACTTTTCCCAAAATTTTGGCACTTTTTCAGTTTTTGGCCTATATCTCAGGGAGCGTTTTTTCGACAAGACCATTCCACATAAGCATTTGTTTTTTTTTTTTTTTTTAAATAAAAACACATATTTATTGCTTCAAATCTGCATCTGACAGTGACGTCCAATGATGTATTGTTTTGTCACTGTGTCATCGAAGCCAGGGTCATCTTTAGCTCCTCAGCAGGGGAGGGGTGCCCCGTCTTCTAGATCCACCCCCCAGCAGCGCAGTGTCCTCCTTGGTCCTCGCAGGCGGAGGGATATAAGCATAAAGTGGACAAAATTTCCTACATTTTCCATGATACAACGATGTTTTTATACGACGCTAGAGCGCGCCAAAATAGGCCAATTTTTCGACTTTGGAAATGTCAACATTTCTCCTTCTACTTTCATTGGTTTTTTGGGCCGCTGAACACGAACCGGAGGGTTTTGGGCAAGAAGTTTGCTCAATTTGGCCAATTTGAGACAAGACAGATTTGAGAATTTGGACAGTTTGGTCAATTTGGCATTTTTTGCTCCAATTGTTTTCAGTTTTGGTAATTTATCTCAGAAAGAATACGTTTTTACGTCATGATCTCTCTATACAACGTTCATGTAGACAAAATTCCTTACATAAGACTTCTTTTCGTATATCCAACCGTTTTGCTGCTCAAGCGCGCCAAAATAGGGCCATTTGTCGACCTCAGAAATTTCAAAATTTCAACTTTCATGTTTTTTTCTACAAGCCCACAATACAGAATCAAAGTAAACAAAATTTCCTACATTTTCCATGTATAACTTTCTTTGTACGACCAATCGTTCTGCAGCTAGAGCGCGCCAAACATGAGTCATGTTCCTAGTCCTAGTACCTTCCCATAACTCTCAAGAATGATGAATATAGGGAAAGCAATCGAAAAAATGGAGACAAACGAATGGTATGTAGTTATTACTGAAGTTTATAATCGTTATAGTACCTATTATACAATAATGTAGTACCCATTTGTAATATAGTGCACATATTACCTACGTAATGGAAAAAAGGTATTGCGTATTATTGTGTCGCTGCCATCATAAATCATCTGGAACAAACAGGATCAAGGCTGATGGAAAATTTCATTTTATAAATTCATTTATAGACGAGGTCAGTAGTAATCTGCACATGTTTACTTTGCAGGACCTGTTGTTCATATCTTTATTTGTCAAGGAATTTTCACTCCTTCCAGTCTGTTCTTCTAATCTGATACACTGGTGTATTTATGCTCCAAGTGTGTGATTGTCGTTTTCGGGGAAAGAAATGTTACATACCTTCGTCCTCCAAGTCCATACTTTCCCCCAGTTCCTCCTGTACTTCAACCTCAAACTTCAAGGGGGAGCTGAAGGTTGTAGAGAGGTGATGGGTTCCAGGCAAAGGTTTGGAACGATTCCAACCCAAACCTTCAAACTGGGCTTCACCTTCTCCCCAGTTTTTGATTGCAGAAGGAAGAATGGACATGGAGGACGAAGGTATGTAACATTTTTTTCTTTCCCCAAAAACGACAATCACACACTTAGAGCATAAAACTACCTGTCTTACGTAGTTAATATGAATGTATACAAGCTAAACCATACCTACTTTTAATTACTGACCCCCTCCACCTGCAATAATGAGGAGATTGGAAGAATGGACTGAAGAGGAGTGAAAATTTCTTGACATATGAAGACTTTACAACAGTATCGAAAAAGTAAAAACGTGCAGATTATGTACTACTTACCTCGTCTATCAATGAATCAGCCTTGATCCTGTTTGTTCCAGATAACTTAGGATATATGATAGCAGAGACACAATAATTCGCAATACCTACCTATTTCACATTACACAATATATATATGCACCATATTACACAATATATATATATATATATGCACCATATTACACAAACTACATTATTGTATTACAATGTAATAGCAATAACTTTAAACTTTAGTAATAACTGCATTTCATTCGTTTGTCTCCATTTGTTCTATTGCTTTCCCTGTATTTATTATTCTAGAGAGTAAACGGTAGTAGATACCTACTGAGTCTGGGAATATAGCTCATGTTTGGCACGCTCTAGCTGCAAAACGATTGGTCCGACATAAAACGTTATACATGGAAAATGTAGGAAATTTTGACTACTTTGATTTTGTATTGTGGGCTTGTAGAAAAAAAAAAGCTTCCTTCTTTGGGATCAAGGGTCAAAACTGCAAAACATTCAACCTTCAGTCCAGATAGAAGTCCCATGGACGTCGAACGAAACTTTGGAGGGGAATTGAGGGGGAATAAGAAGACCCGGAGTTTCGGCGTCTTCAGTACCTTCCCAGCTATCTGTGATTAACCAAGTGTTATAATTGTTGTGCATTAGTGCCGCGCCTCTCCTGCCTTACAGCGTATTCTTTGAATCAGCCCTTCCAGTAAGAGGTCCATCGGACCTCTCTATCCGTGCCCCCGCAGGTGTCCACTGGACCTATCTATCCCCCTGACTGGCTTTCTCATGATTCAATGCCACAAGTGGTCGTGATTACGAAATTTTGAATTTATTTCTTGTTTCATGTCGCACGGTTTTAGAAGGTAATGGTAGCCTTCAACTACACACCGAATTTGAGCAAAATCGGTCCAATAGGAACTGAGAAATCGGTTTCAAGAAATTCACGTTTGCGCATGCGCATACGCTATAAGTGGTTTGATGGCTATGAAATGCATAGGGGACCCTCTAGGGTCTAACTCATTTAATCCCTGAAAATTTCACAGAAATTGGTCGAGTAGTTCCGTAGCTATGTCCATGACAACAAATTTCAAATTTGCGCTTGCGCAATAGCTATTACTGATCCAATCGTTACGAAATTGATAGGTGATTGTCTTAGAGTCAGAACCCAACCACCCTGCAAATTTGAGCGAAATAGGTCAATTAGAAACTGAGATAGCGGGGTTTCAGAAAATTCCCATTTGCGTATGCGCTCACGCTACCTATAGTCCGATGGCGATGAAATTCATAGGGTACCATCACGGGGCTCTCCCTTATAATCTCTTAAAATTTGGTTGAAATTGGATCAAAATTGTGAAAGTTATGGCGGTGTGCAAGGAAATGTGGACGGACAGACGGACAGACACGGAACCAAATTTGTTCAGGAGGCCCTGAACCGCAAAATGCTAGTGCAAATTTTGATTTTGGAGCACAACATTTTGTTTTCAAAGTGAAAACAAAGCTTCCGCTGCCTAGCAGAGTCGGAAAGAAAAAGGCTAAATCCAAATTTATTGACTTGAATTTTTTCGTTATTCTGTCAAAGTTGTACAATATATGCTTTAATAACATTAATCACATACGTTGTATAATACGTTGTATAATACGTTGTATAATAAATTAATAATGACAAGTTTTTCATTTATATGATGGTTTTTGACTGGATTCCTGAAGTTGGTATGAATTTATTACACCAAATCAATGGAAATTATGTGAGATGTCCAGTGGACCTCACTATCCATCAAAAAGGTCTAGTCGTCTATCCGGACTGAATTTTAAGCATAAATGGCCAAATTAACCCATTTCTGGGCGGAATTTTGACCCCAAACCCTCAGAATCGTGTTGTGTGCCCGGTACACACTAGTACGAGGCAGCGCACGAGGCAGACAGACGGCGAACTTCCGGTTCTATGAATAAAGGAAGATAAATCGTGCGTTGCCTCGTGCGTCGTCTCGAAACCAACAAATCGAACGCAAGAGGCAAACGTATTGCGGCGCCTCACCCCCAAATGCCTCGCGCGTTGCCTCGTACTAGTGTGTACCCGGCTTAAGAAGACATTTTGGAATTTCCGAAGTAAAAAAATTGGCCCAATTTAGGCGTTCTCGAGCAGCGAAATGTTGGGATGTACTAAAAAGGTTATACGTAAAGAATTTCTATGAAGGACTTCAATGTTGTATAGAGAGATCTTGGACGTCAAAACGCTTTCTTTCTGACATATAGGCAAACAACTGGAAAAAATGCCAGAATGTGAGCCAAAAGTGACAAAATTACCAAGTTCTGGGCAAAATGTTTGCCCAAAACCCTCAGATTCATGTTCAGCGACCCAAAAACATAAAAGTAGACGAGGAAATGTTGAAATTGGCTCATTTTTGGCACGCTCTTGCGGCAAAACGGTTGGTTGTACAAAAGAACGTAGTGGGAAATATTGTCTACTTTAATTTTGTATTGAGTAGTTTTGTCTACAAAACGCTTCCTTTACTGAAATATAGGCCAAAAACTGAAAAAGTGCCAAAATTAGGGCAAAAAGTTCCGAGCAAAAAAATTTTTGCTTGCAAACTTTAAATTCCTATTCAGGGGCCCAAAAAACATAAAGGGTGAGAAAATTAAAACTATAGCAAAACTTTCCTCCGAGAATCCTAGAAGAAACGGCTTTAATTAGTTTGACAAATACGGGTGAGAATGTAGTAGGTACTAGTTGAGTGTAATAGTAAAAAAAAAGAAGATTACTTACCTAGGTATGATTTCCAGGTTCCCTGAACCTGGGTTGACTTGATTAATAAAACTGTCACGGTGTGTGAGCAAGAAGTCATGCAAATTTCCGAATTTGCAAAATTCAACAATTACCAAGAGTTCCCCTGCAAAAACATCAGAATCATTTGGAGAGGGTAAATTGAGATTCGTCAATTTTTTTTTTAAATACTCGATGATTCCACAAGTTGAGCTCGAAAATGCTCCAAAAAATATAAACATTTATATAAGTACTGCTGTGAATAAAATTATAAGTGCTATTATGGGTATGAAGTAATAAGTAGGTAGGGACTAGATATTATTATACCTAATAAGTAATCAATTTAGCAAAGTTATTTGAAATAGTAATAATCAATTTGGTATAATCTGAGGATAGATTTCGGGTAAATGATCAGGCGAAGGCGGCACTCAACAGGTGACAAGTACCTGACGTCACAAAGGTCACCAAACCTTCGGCTACCTACAACTATCACATACATTGACCAAATACGGAACAGAGGTGCATTCTTTTATTCGTTCAAATTGTAGGTCTTCTGTCCACGCGAAAGCTTTCCAAAAATGGTGCGATAAGTAGGGTCGGAAATGAAAGGAAGTGGGTGGAATAGAGGAAGAAAAGAGCGGGTAACGTCATCAGACAAATATCTTCTTCTTGCTCCCACATGTGGGAACTAAATGAGAGGGAAATGTTTGACTGATGATGTCACGCGTTTTTTTTTTTCAGCTCATTACCCTCAAACTATTTCTGAGCAGAAAATTGGGATTCAGGAGTTTTTGGAGGGAGCTGAATGAAATTCTGAGGCCAAAAGCAGGAAGTTCAGACCCACGCCTATTCCCTATTTTAATGCCTTCCCTAAAAATCTCTCAAAGGGGGTTTGAGAGAAATTAAAAATGGTAACCCCCCTCAATTTGTGTACTAGAATGCACACCAACTTTTCTTTCCAAATGGGAATCCACATTATTTCTAGCAATTCAGAATCTACGTGAAAAAGTAACCCGGCACTCGAAATTTTGGCTGTGCAAATACCTACGTCCAAAATGTGCAGTGCATGAAAATAAGCCAGTCAAAAATTGAGTTTTGGTATGTAGTCAGTCTAGTTAACTATCTATCTAGCATTATTTTTGTGTGCTGTAGTTTTTTCATTGAAGATTTGTCCTGGAGATCGTGTCGTAATAACATGGCGACCTTGATATGAATGGAATCTGGTTTTTCTCAACATAAAGAAGGCATGCATCACTTCCAGGTTGAGTGCTTGTTTTCTCGCGCAAGAATGAACGAAGTAGGGATTGTAGGAAGTCCGCATGAAGTTCGAATTTATTATTTTCCAATAGAAATTTCAATGTGTTTTTTTTTTTTTTTTTTTTTTACGCTGAATAACGTGGTGAGGTTCAATTTCGGATTTGCGCAATAGGTAAGGTACTCAATTGGTAGGTATCTTGAAAAACCACCCAACAACCAGGGAACGATACAAGGATCCACCAGTGCTTAAGGCAGTATTGCGTTATTGAGCGTGAGAAAAACACATTAATGAGGTACCTATTCACCTGCACAACTCGATTTTTGCGTTTAGATTATGTTTTGAACATATTCCTTGAAAATTCAAGTGATGGGTCATTTTCCCATGAAATTTGACGTTGAAACCTAATCTGAAATAAAATATGGGGATTCAATTTGAAGAAAGAAAGAAAAGAGTGGGTGTGTATTGCGCAAAAGTGCAAAAATATGTTTTTCGAAATCAACAGAGAAAATCATGAAATATAGCACGTAGAAGATTTATTTGGTCTGCAATATTAACTTAAATAAAATGGGGACACCCTCATAGAATAGGAGAGTAATGCCTGAAAGGGTGGTTATTCCAAAGTCCTCATTACACTTACAAAAGTCAGTTGTTACTTATTACTTACTATTGGCGATGTTACGTGTGCACGCTCCTAAGAGATTAACCACGTTCACATGCTGTCCTAAATTGGCCATAATTTTCAATTCCGAGGCAAGTGCTTTAATGAGATCAACGTCGGCATTCTTCTTGACCATTTTCACGGCTACAATAGTTTTCTCTTCGTCATTTCTCAACCCAGTAGCCTCAGCTTTCATTACGACACCGAAAGCACCAAAACCAAGTTGCTTTCCTGGATACAAGGCAATGTTAATCATAAGAATGCAGTTACCGTCAACTGTTTTCAAAGAATATACGAGAAAATATTCAAAATAAATACGGGCTTATTGGTTACCAACATACTAACCTAACTTGAGTTTTTCGATGGGGAATTCCCAAGCTTGGTTGTAAGGCAAAAATTCAGCTTGATCAGCAATGTCAAGGTTGGGATTAAGGTACTCAACATTACCCTCTCGAATGAAGTATAAATCGGCTGGAAAGACTTCCTCTCTTGCTTTCTAGAATTACAAGCAATAAATCATTATCCATAAATTAAAAGTTATCATTTTACAAGTTGATTCTAAGGTATAAAACAGCTGACGTGCCTAGTTTTTTTTTCTTAAAGCTTTGATGACGACCAACGCCAACACTCTTTTAAACTGCCAACCAATATTTGAAAATTGCTCATTCGTTATAGGTACTGGTTTTTAGTACAACACCCCACATTTATTGCATTTCCAAACCTAATTGGACATTTTCCAAACCAAGTTGGACATTTTCCAAATCAAATTGGACATTTTCCAAACAAAATTGGACATTTTACAAATCAAACTGGACATTGAAATTTTATCTTCATTATAAGATCTTCTATAAGTAGTCCAGTCAATAAAGGGGTCGAGCTTGCATTAATTCCGGGAAAAGTCTTCTTTTCTCAGGATTGTTAGGCATGTCCTGGTGACTGAGAAACTAAGTTATCCAACTGGAAACCCTGGGGGAGAACTTTTGAAACCTGATCAAAAACAACATTTTCGAAATTTTTGAAATTGTTTCAGTTTTTCGCTTATAGCTTGAAGACGAATACATTCCACACATAAAGACAGCCTACATTTGAAAAAGAAAAAAAATTGCGGGAAGTG
The DNA here is from genome assembly GCA_030264115.1 of Lygus lineolaris. Taxonomy (NCBI): domain Eukaryota; kingdom Metazoa; phylum Arthropoda; class Insecta; order Hemiptera; family Miridae; genus Lygus; species Lygus lineolaris. The sequence goes on along the minus strand of JAEMON010000001.1, from coordinate 35,479,156 downwards.
ATTTGAAGAGCAATAAATTCCCATCGATTAAGAAAAAAAAGTCCGAAATTGGTTCAATGGGCCAATTTTTAGGAGCGGTCAAAACCACCTTATTTTTCCAACTTTTGTAAACATACGCCCGTTTGGAAAGGTGTACTATGCTGAAAAGAACCTATAAACTCGCTACCACTTCCCATAATGTTGTAGAGCACCAACTGAAGAGTTCAAAAAGCACCAAAATTTGTCGATTATTCCAATGGGGTCTGCGCATGATTTTTTTTTACAACTTTTATTGAAAGGGAATCGATTAAAAATGGCCAAAGTGGGGTTATTTCATAATTATGTGGTCTCCCTATTTTTTTTAATCGACGAAGAGAAATGTGAACGTTTGAAGAAATGCGCGCGGAAATGGAGCGCGCTGATTGGTCGAAGCGCATCCATGCTGACTACGTATAATATCCACGAAAGGTTTTTAAAGGGACAGCAGGGGGCGGTGACGTAGGTACGTACCTCTGGAGATACGTACGTCACCCCCCCCCCCCCCCCCCCCCCCCCCACGAAATTCAAAACATTCCATTTTTACATTACGATATCTGCTCCAACATGGAGTTTTTAGTCCTGATAAATAGTGTTTACTACTCATGGCAACTCAAATAACATAATTAATGGGTTTTTTCCAATTTTTATTTCTCATGTGCAGACCCCATTTGGAGATGGTTAAATTTTACTTTTATGAAATATGGCGTTTTGTGCTTTTAGCTGATCCTTTTGAATATTTTGGTGCATATCAGCCCTGAATCACATCTGGGTAAAATAAAAAGTCCAAAACTGGTCCAGTTCTCCTATTGTACCAATACCCCAATTTTCATGGATGACCAAAATACAACTTCAGTTTTTAGTGTACAATTTGATTGGGAAAATGTCTAATTTGGTTTGGAAACTATCCAATTTGGTTTGGAAAGTGTCCAATTAGGTTTGGAACTGATGCAAGGCTTCACACTCATCAATAGAAACTCAAAAATGGCTATTTTGTGGGTCTTAACGCTTATTTCGACCCCCCAGGATATCTTCCTGGAAATGAGGGGTATTGGCATTTGTTTCTAATTGATAATAGAATCCCATGAATTTCATGAAAATCCATGGAGGAATGTTTGGGGAAAAGCTCAAAAATGTGCTAAAAAATGAAGTTTTTTCACCTATTTAGGTTAGTTTCTCCCCAAAAAAATTAACCTAGAGGGCTGAAATTCATCCTCATTCATGTAGAAATCAAGCCTCGAATCGGAATTTCGTTTATCATTGACGTAGGGGCTGCAATCATGGCCATACACATACGTACATATGTAAATACAAACATAATTTTTTTCTACAGAAATTGGTTACGAATATATCAAAGTTATTGGATTGCACTCGACTTGCTAGTTACGACAGATTCTTCAATAATTTAGGTACCTATATGAACAATTCTTCACTAGTGGAACTAACCCTCTTGTAGCTACTCCTACTAGGTATCTGGGTAGGTATCTAGGTTCTAAGTAACTTTACATTATGTTGATCACCAACCTTCTCTTGCTTTATTTTCCTTCTCTGGTAGATAACTATCGCAATAAAAACTAAAATGACAATTGTGGAAACTGAAATCACAATCCAATGAATTATTCCTTCCTTTTTTTCTGAAAAAAGTACAGATTTATTATTATTAGATACTATTAGATTTCAAATTAGAAGAAAATTAGAAGGTTTTCCTCGCCTCGCTTGCCCGTCTACATCTGTACGAATGCCGCGCCTCGACCTGCCTCGTGCGCTGCCTCGTACTAGTGTGTACCGGGCTTTATAGGTATCTGATTTTGAAATTTTTCTGGGAAACTTACTGATTTTCAAGTTGAACACTAGTGACGCAGAGCCTTTCTTGTTCGATGCTACGCATCTGTAAGTACCTTCGTCTGAGCCTTGAACACTTTTGATATCAAATACTCCTCTGAATCTAATACTTGAATCTTTCTCAGTCAGGAGACGTCCATTCTGTAATGGTCGGCAGAAAGGTTATAAATCGTCAACTATAGTAATTAGAGATTTTCTACTGAATTTTGTAAGCATTCTAGTTTGAATACACATTCAAAAATCGTTTACGTCACAACGAATGGGCTAATACTACAATATTGTTCAATAGAATGAAGGTATTGATAATTATATTTTACCTTGTACCAGGAATAAGATGGTAGTGGATTCCCTGAAGCATTGCAATACCAAGTTAAGGGTCCTCCAGGTGAAACATCATGGTGACTGTTATTTCCTGTGACATCATTGAAACTTGGAGCCACACTAGCTGTTGAAATAGAACCACACTAATTTGTACTGGTTACCTACTTAAAGTTAACTGCTAACCAAAGCAGGAATTTGGCGAATTTGCATATGTCTGCAAATATAACGTTGGTTGCCTGTATCTTGTTATTTGGAATGTTAGAAAATTGGAATAAATATTACAACGATCTTTAAAGGAGAACACTAAGATGAAATCTGAGGAGTTCAAAAAGTGAAGAACGTAAAATAAACTTCATGACGTCATGCAAAGAAACTGAAACACAAGGATACAATTGGCATGACTTGGAGGGACAAGATGTATGGTATTCATGGATAAGGTTTTCTGTACAGGCGTTGGCGTGGCTGACCAAACAAAAAGTGAACTTAGTTGATGTCATGGGCGGTATGGTCTGAACATCGAATCAAAAGGGGTGGAATGCTACCTGGGCCGTTTGGAATAGGGTCCCTATACCGTATAATAATATGTAGGGTGATAATAACGATGAACACTGTTACTAACTCATCACGCACATAACGGTATATTTTTGAATAATCGTAGGTACAAGATACATGCTATGAATGGTAGGTACCTATACGAAAAAGCCACAACGACACGAATAGTCCCGCGATGGGAGCCTCGTCCCAGGTTGAGAAGGGAAACTCGACTGTTTTATAATAGGTAGGAACCGTGAGAATCAACTCGACGATCGGACGGGCTGGGGGAACGAAGTTGCGGACCTCAGCAAATCAGCTTTCTTGGTGTTGTCTTTCGGCTGGGAATGATTGAATTTCAAAAACTGTTCTCTCGCAATGCCAGCACTCTCTTGTGGTTAGTTTTCTTCATGCTACGTCGATAATAGTTTCTCCAGAGCATTCTGAGATGTTCGTCCTAGTCTTCTCCATTTAAGAACAATGCGATATTTTTTCCTTCGTTTCAACAGTGTTATTTTATTCCAAATAACAATACATATACAGAATTTGAAAAAGGATTTTCAGACTTATCCAAGTACCCCATTCCCTAAAATTACAGAGCCGTCACATCTGCAGCATATCTTCATTTCCGTTACTCTTCCTTTCGCGGAAAACAATGATTAAGAGATCATGCAAATTCTGAATAGATGGATACATGTAATGTAAATAATACATCTTTATACGTACGAAGTACATTGATAATGGTGCTGAATGAGGTAATTGAGTGATCTTTCTTAAAATGTCCAGAGCATGTGTAAATTCCGCTTTGATTGATTCTGGGATGCAGTATGTTTAACTTGCTCCAATAAGATAGGTCTGTTTCGTTGTGTTTAATTATTATACCTGAAAATCAGAACAACCCCAAGTTAACATCATCCTTACTCAAGTCACTAACAAGGAAGCCATTCGCATCCCACTGGAAAACTTGGATAATTTTCACATTCTTGACAATAACTGGAACACTAACAGTTCCAGTTATTGTCATGAATGTGAAAATTATCCATATTATTAAACCAAGTGCCATAATTACTACAATTGGTAAGCATTACCAGCTTGTGGGACAGACACTATTTCAAATGATTGAGCTATAATCTTGGATCTCAGGTTCTGTAGTAGGCACTGATAAATACGAATCGAACCAAATCAAAACGATCATGAAACAATAAATAGGTAGGGTCCTCGAGAACGTACCATCTCTCTCTTCTAATACTTCTTCCTCCAAAACTATTGGAATTTCACCTTGTCGTTTGAACTTCCAAACCAGGTCATTCACATAACTATTTTTTGAGGCTCCACATTCCAGTACAATAGGGTCTAAGTCGGAAATTTTTCCATTGCCCATACTGTTGTTATAAACATGGAATTCATTAGGTATGTCTGGAACAAATTGAAAGTTAGAGATACAATGAACTACGATGCTTGAATCAATTCATTTTTAGACAGATATGAGGTTAAATTTGTTTTTCAAGTTCTGAAACATGAAATCCTAAGGGAAATTTGAGTGTGCACAACCATTATTTAAACCTCTCGCTAAAATGAAAACATTCTAACAACGGAAAAATCCAACTGCAAACTTGTAAACCCAGCAAACAGTGTCCATCCAATTTACTACTAGAATGACAAACATTTTGATTATTGTTTTCGAGATACGAAACCGTGAGGAGGCCGTGAATAATTGAAAAATGGACATCACCTCGTGATCCAGCGAGAGAAAAATTCTCGAAAATCATGTATCAGAATTATCTGGTAGATTAACAGAGTTTTTTGTGTTTTGTACAATTTTTGTGCTTTTGGTGGACTCCAATATTCGAGTTATTTGTGATCAGGTTCTTCATAACAACCAAGTATAACCTGAATCAGCAGTGGAAAATTGGAATTTTGGATGGCAGGTTGGATATTTGAAATATATCTAGCTTGGTTTTGAACAATGGGCCCATGGCATATTACAATCCACCCTTAAACCTACTGGCAATGAGGAACATTCGTACATATATTTCTTCCAAATTGTGGGTCCACCTGTGAGCTTTCCAAAAAGGTGGAATATGTAGGATCAGAAATTAACAAAGTGGATGAAAAAGGGGGAGGAAAAGTTTGTGACGTCATCTCGCTCCTGTATGTGGAAATAAATGAGTGGAATACATTTGACTGATGATGTCACACGATTTTTCCTTAACTCATTCTCTCCTAACTACTCAGATTCCAGAGCTGAACATTGGGATACAAGGGTGTATAGAGGGTGTTGAATCCAATTCTGAGGTCAAAAGCAGCAAAGTCTGACCCAATTCTGTTCCCTATTCGGAAGCAAAACACAGAATTAAATACATACCTAGAACGACGACTTACCAGTAATATGAATAAAACTTGTAGCGCTTCCCTTCCCCAGACGATTGTAAGCAGAACATGAAAAATTTCCTTGGTGTGTAATGGATAGGGTAGCGGTATAATTGCACGAGACCGGAGGATTCTGACAAGTTCCAATAGCCTAAAATAAACACAAATAGTTGCAAAACAGAAACAAAATTTGTTAAAGAAGGGGTACATATTGAAATGCGAATGGAAATAAATTATGATTGGGGGAGACAAAATGCTTGGTTGCCTCTTAAATGTGGTCACGGTAGCAAAACTTTGACTAGCAGATGAGGCACATACTCATACGAACTAAAACATAGCTTCCTCGTGACTTGACACAGTCAAATTTGACAAGTCCACACTAATTCACTAGGGAAGCCAGTATTTGTAGAATTTCACGCATGCGTAGTAACAAGCACGAATTTGATAAAAGTAACGATGATGAGGTTTCTTGATTGTTGGTTTTTTAAATTGAAGAGTTTCTCAAATGAAAAAAGATTTCTTGGCGAGCACTTGTATGGGTAACTAAGCCCTCACTTTCAAGCTTAAAGATCAACAAAATCAGATTCTTAAAGATTGGAAGAGAAGGCGTAATTACTCTAGAAAGCGCTCACCAATAGTTTGGTCTCATTTTCATCTACCATAACATAAAAGTTATGGGGGAACACGCAGACCGCAACAACAACCCACAGCTACCCTCCAAATTTGAGAAATATCGGATTATTAGGTTTTGAGAAATCAGTTTTGTGCATGTGGAGTAGCTACCAATGGTTCAATCACGATGAAATTCATTAGTGACCATCTAGAGACGAAGCCGCAAGATCGCAGAAAATGCAGGAAGGTATTACCTAACAATAACTGGATGAAAATTGTGAAAGTTATGAGCATTTTTTTAAAGTCAAGCCTTAACGAGAAGAACAAAGAGACCTTCCTCCTATTTTTAAAACAGGCCGAAGAGATTCGAATAAGAGGAAGGTAGAACAAGCAGGAGGTAAATCCCCACCTAAACTTTTCTCAATGTAGAGGGATGAAAATCATTCTGGCATAGTGGGTGAATATCATCTAGGTCAACGATTGTTGCTCTGTGTCTACCAGAAGCAAGACCCCTTACCTCGATCACTAATTACTTACTCCCTGTGTGTGTTGCGTCCCCAAATTTTATTTTATGAACATTTAAGGGATTGTTAGGGTTAGAACCAGATATTTCCCTACGAATTAAATCTATAGGTATTTGATCAATACTAGCTTCTGGCCGTGTGCATACGACAATTCTTCCAAACTAAAATCTTATACCTAATGGTCTGATTTCTTCTCAACTCCTCGGCCTCTCAGGAGTTGTTGATTTGACACGTTTCACATAAAGTTCACTTTCATGATATTATGAACCACAAAATCCTGTTCATGAAGTCAATGAGTCTATTAGTTGGAAAATCTAGCCATAGAAATGAGGAATTCAGGGGATTAAGGGTACAAGGGAATGTTTTTCAACCAAAAATCGAATTTCTAAAATTTTTTTAAATTACATATAATTTACGACATTCGAAAACAAAAATCTTGAAAAAACTCCAACGGGAATTGGGTAAAATAAATCAACAAACACATGGAGGCCGGGGTCAGCAGCACGCCAATGGAGAAATAAACAAACACAGACATACGGTTGTGGTTGTGAAAAAATAACTTTTACACATCATGCGTGTTCACATGATTAAAATGACCTTGGAAGAAGCCTGGAAGAGTTAGGATGAAATCACGGGATGAACATCTTTTTTTTTTTTTTAAATCGTGTTTTCTGAATAACCATGTTTACTGGAACACATGTTCTGTTTCTCGGTTTCTATTCAACTTATTGCCACTTTTTTTTATTGAACATCAATACCTAGTGAACATACCCTGCAGAGGAATTTGCAATTCATTTCCGACAAGATGGAGAACATGAGGTAAGTTTTTTTGGATTTGACGCCTAACTTCGACGAATATTTGCAAACCTACGCCGTTTTCGAAAAAAACAAAACAAAAAAACACTAAAATTCCCTATGCACCAGTTTTAGAGCATCTACTGCTGGAGAAAAGAAAAAAGTAAGGTGATTGGGTGAATAGAGCCCGAGAAATAGAAACATTAAGTTGAAAAAACTAATGAGAGATTTTGATGTCACCGCAAAAATTCCCTTAAACCCTTAATTACCAAAATTGATCACCTCGTTAACATTTAAATGAGAAATTTTTGAACAACATTATGTTAATATCAACACATTCAAATTTTAGTAATCAACTAGGCTGAATTTGAGATGAAATTAAAGCAAATGAAAATATTACTTACGTGAAGGGGGATTACAGCAGAGCACTCTTCAAGGGACGGGCATGGTCTGAAACTCATTTCCACTTTAGGCCTAGGGTATCCAACAACACGGCAAGTCAAATTCTGCTTAGTCTTGAGTAAATAAGCTTTTGAACTCTCTGGTATTTCTATGAGGGGCTCACCTACAAATGCAAAATTCATTGAATAGTTATGTTAAGAAGTTCTAAGTAGATGTTTAATTATTTTTAGGTACCTAACTAATTAAGGTATCATTCAGGTCGACCATATTAGAGATCACCCGTTTATTTTGCTTAGTAAGTTATGCCCTTCAAACCTTCCCAGGAACCACATTCAATATGGAGATCGACCCAGACGAATAAGTATGTCGAACTGATCAGGAATGGGGTCCACAGAAAGAAACACCTCCTTTGCCGAGCTTTCGTGGAATATATTCACTTCATCAGCCTTGATGAAATGAATACATTTCACGAAAGCTCTGCAAAGGAGTTGTTTTCTTTCTGTGGGCCCCATTTCCGATCAGTTCGACATAAGTTATGTCGATCAAAATAAATTTTCAAAGTTAACACACCAACTCTTGACATGCCTCAGAAATCTCCGCTCATTTTTGAAAAAAATTTTACAAAAAAAGGCTAGTAGAAAATTGAATGCAGCCAACTCATTCAGGGTGTCAAATGAGACCAATGTGGAGATCTGAGTTGTTATTTGTAGTTTAGTGATACCTATTGAAGAGGGAGTGATGACCATAATTCACCACAGATCCCTCCACATAAAGGCCTAGCAATCGTTGACTGACAAAAATAAGGCTGCATGGGACCGTCTGTGTGTGATCCTGTACGACACGGCCTTTGGTTTGAGAACCACCCCACCCGCCCTGGGCCCCGAGACTCTTGATCCCGCCGTCAACTGGTAGCATCCTTCCACAACTTCATCAGAAGCAACGAATTCAAAACACCACGAGGGCCCAACCTAAATGCATTCTCAATGGGTCATCACCAAATGAGGCCTTTGATGCCTTTATGGAATTCAGGAAACACATGAAGCATTAGCTTGGCATGTCCATTGTAGCATACGTCAACATGGTAACCTCAGCGCAGCAGAAATTCATACCCATGACTCGAATAGCTTCGTTGAGCAGCGTAGATGTACCAGAGAGGGTGCTTCTATGTTCACATTTGTTCATAAAATGGACGGGTTTGTTCCGAAACGAACACAAACCTTGTGAGTAATTACTTCCAAAATTGATCAGATGTCGATTAGTACCATTTTAAGGTGGTGTTTCAGAAATTGGGTTTTCTACTGATCGCAATACTTTCCTTTCACCTTTCAGGTGGGCTGAGGAAAGTAAAAAAATGATAATAAAAAATCAGAGGAAAAACCTACATAATCTATGTATCCCTCTAATATTATAATAATTTATTCTCCCCTAAATAATTAATTCTGTATATCATCTCTAACTTTTACCTTCGATATGTAACATGTAATGGAGAACTTTTTCACCAGCTTTATTCCTGGCCTTCAAAGTGTAATTTCCAATGTCAGACGTTGTAGGAGAGTACACTATGAGATGTGTGGATTCCATGTCCCCTGTGATGTTGTATTTCTTATTAGGAGCTATCTTTCGCCCGTCAGGCCCATACCTGACCAAATAAAAGAAAAAAAGGCAGTCAGACAGATCTTAATGAGAATAAAAACACATTGTAGGCACAAAACATGAATTTCATGAAATTCCTTCTTCGAACAAAATTTGGAATTTTCTAAAAATACGACTTACCAAAATAGAGCTTAGAGTAGGAGACTATTCTAGACTCTTTGAGTGTCAGTGAGCCTACGCATGCAACCTCTTGCAGTAGCCTCTATGGTGGAGATTTCTATCTGATAGGCCGACTGTTGACTCCGGTGAGCCTTCCATCGTCATTATTGCGGGTACCTACCTTCCATGGAAGAGGGAGAAAGGAGACTCCTTCCATGCTACCTACTTATACGGGGTGGTCCACCCCATAGGGACCACCCAGTTTTATTTAGAACCAAGAAAAATGAAATACGAATACACAAACACACCCATACCCATATGTACCAAAGTACCTACCTGAAGGAGTTGAAATTTCGATTTTTTCCCTCAACTGATTTGTGATCAGGATGGTCAAAAATTGAGAATCGAATGTTGTTAAGTTATTATAGGAAGTTGATCTAATACGTAAAAAAATAAAAATAATAAAATAAAAAATCACGTTTTTATGAGTAGGCACAAGGCAAAACTCGTGCCCACACACTTTAGTGCATGTATTGGGCAATGGGCGAACAACGTGATTCTTTTCAAATTCGTTTTTTAGGCGTTCTCACCCTGTAATTATGCCAAACCACATTTTCAACGTTCCAAAATAGTTAATTTCAAAAAAGTTTGAAATTCAACGTTTCAAAAATAGTAGGCAAATAATAGGTGAGAAATACCGCCAACGTCATCAGTCAAAGGGCAATTTGGTTGATCCTCCAGTATAATACCTATACAGCAAGAGGACTGACGGCCGAGTTTGTATGAATATTTTACTAAAACTTATAGCACCCACCTATTTAATTAATAAATAATTTAATTTAACAGTAAATTACTCAGTAAAATATCCATGGGGTTTGTTTTGTTATTGTTGCTTCCGGCTACATAACAAGGTGGAGATAGACAAGGAAGGTATTCAGTGCAACTTTGGAGCCGTTGACTGATGACCTCACAGCCCTAGAAAACCCACTATACCTCTCGTTATCATGCCAAAAGTTCAATCAGGTGTTTAGTTTCTAATACTTCTGCCTTGAACTATTCGGATTTCGGAGTAGACGATTTGCGCAGTTTTTTTTTTTTAGGGAGCTGCATCCTAATCTGAGGTCGAAAATGCCGAATTTCAATCTACGACTGTAGCCTACTTTCTTTTTTCTAACGAAAACCCCAATCTTTTATTTCAGATTCGGGATCTACGCGAGTTTCCAACAAAGACATAGGTAGTAAATACCTATTCTATTCTGCTTACCAAGTAATTACTGGAATCGGATGGGCTGCAATAAGGGCCACCAATACTACTTCTGATTTACCAGGTCTAGAGGTGTATGTCAGACTGCCGACTGGAGTCACATTAAGAAAGACTTGTGCATTGTCTGAAACACAGATATCATCTGTTAGTCACACTATTGCAATGTTGAGGAATTTGATAACGTACATTTAAAAGGTAAGTAAGTACTAGGAACCTACAGATAATGAGCAATTATCATGATTTGTAAAATTATTCTCCCTTGAAAGTTTATGAATAAAGATATCTATACGAAAATGACATTGAATTGAGTGGATATTATGCTCTCCCCAATGTTGGAAAGACTTTTGAATACTGGTATTTCACAAAAACAAATGAAAACAGGTAAAGGATAATAACATTGCAAATCATGATCAAAAACACTTTGACTGGCTCGCTCCTACTTGTAAAGGTTAAATTAGGTTTGGCTAACCCTACCCAACAGGCAACAGTGATGTTTTTTTCTTACAAACCTAATCGAACCATTATGAATTAAAGATTTGGGTTGTTGAAAATGTTAACAGTAATTGATCAATTCAAATCATATTTTCTTTATGTTTGCAAAAAGAGTATCATATAACGAGATTTACAACGCTTTAATTGCATTAATACGAAAAATGGACGACAAGTAGTGTTTATACTCATTTTAGTCAAAATATGCCCACGTACAAGATTTCTTTTGTGGGTTTGTGGAAATATATTCTGCTGTTTTTTTTTCATAGTTTAATATTATTCGTATTTTTCTCGTTCATATTTTATACTAATTTCACGTATTATTTTCCACAAATAAAGCATTTTTGAAATTGAATTGAATTGATTTCAAAAGGTCTAATTCTCCAGATGGATCTACTTCATCCAAGAAGAGACGTTTCCCTAATATTTTCAAATTTTCTAATTCTGAGGATGAAATTAGACAGTAGATCTAGTAGGTACCAATTAGGGTTTATAAATAATATATGATAATAGACTGTCTTCAGTTGATTGCCCATTGGACATGTAGGTAGGTATTTACATAGGTACTTTTTCTTTACTCAGAACTTACCAAATACTTTGAAAATGTATGCAAAAGAGCTCTCTTGATTCCCAGCTGAAACTGTGCACTTGTAGGAACCCTCATCACCTTTCCTGACATTGTGTATGAAGAGATTTGATGTTGCTAAGTTATAAGGCTGGTTGCTATTGGATGGATACTTAGTTCTGACACTGGGGGAGTCTACGACAAACCTGTCCTGAAATGAATGTTCTCATTACAATGTCTTCTTGTTTTCATTAATTAAAAAAATTGTAATCATGTAAGGCTTCCAATTAACCAGAAAGTTTCAAAACACCTACCAACAGGGTGTTTCACATTAGTGGAAAATAAGAGGGGGACGTCTCGTGGAACACCCATAGTGACCACCCCAGAACAGACTAATGCCAGGCGTTGGAACTAATTACAAGGCAGAAGGAATTCCAAGGACAGCAGATTTCAACTCTTGTTACAATTCTATTAAAATCCACTCTCTACATGGATAGCCCAACAATATCCAATTATAAGAAAAAAATGTAGGGCAGTGAGTTGGCGAAGTGTTGGTTTACACCGAAGAAAAACAGTGAGTGGAAATTTTGACTTTCTAATGGTTTTTCGGCCACTTTATGATGATGTATTTTAGACCCATAAAGTTGTTGAAAGGTGAATTAGAAGTTCAAAAACCATATAAACTCAAAGTCTGCGCGCACTGTTGAAATAAGCCTTAATATCCTATTTGGGATCCCGACTCATTACTCGTTTAACGTGCAAGAACTCTCTATATTGTAGAGAGCAGTAGCTGTGTATCAGGTCAGAATGAACCATGAGCAGCTAAAATAAAATAGCCTACCAGTGATTGTGATCAGTCTTCAATATTTTCATTTTATATAGGTAGTTCAAATTGAGCACTTAGCTAGATACCTACCAACTCTCACTCCAGCTAAGTGTTTTAAAGAGCAATTGTATTATACTGTTTAGATAATCAAATTAACGTCAGTTTATAATTATAAATTATTACCTAAATAGGCCTAATTGACTCTACCTCGTATAGGCCTAATTGACCTAATTAAAGTCACAAATTTCAAATTGTATAAAGACATTGAGTGTGTGGCTGTAAGGGTTACAAAATCACTACTAAAACAAACAAAAGGCTACTGTGTCCTGTTGATGCAATGACAGTGACACCCATGATATCTTAAATCCCCTTATCCCCCGAATAGCCACCCTTGCCTGTAAAGCATGTAAAGAATGTGAGCAGACATGAACATAGGGCATGCGAATGAAGTAGTTGACAAGTCGTATGTAAGTAGGAATGTACAACTAATAGTGACTTCTTGAATCGTTTTTGGCGGATCTATCGAGATGAGAGTAGGGTAGAGGGAGCACACACAGCGAGGGGATGGGGAAACGCTAACCTGAAATCTATCCAAGCAGCTACCCCTATGGCTCGCGTGAGCTCCCAACAAGCCAATCAGCAAAAACCCACAGCAGTTATGAACTTCTTTCAAAGGGGAAGATCGATTCCATGTTGACTAACATTATTCAATTGTCATCGTGTATACATATAAACCACCACATCATGGCCATCACTACCTACGTATTCTTCGTATGGTACCAGCAAGAAGTTCAATACTCCGCCATTTACCAAGCAACTAGCTTTAGGGTCACAACGGTCCTCATCACTCTTTATACTCCCTCTACCCTACTTTTATCTTAGTCAGATCATAGTAGCCATATCATAGAAGAGTAAAATGCAGGATGCGCATTTGTGACAACTTTCACGTCAAGGGGTCATCATCAAGACATCAAAATAACTTCAGTTATTAGTCATATCCGACTTTTCACTGTGTCTCATGATCACGTACTAGCCACCAAGCATGCACATTCATACTTTTTTTTGCGCACAGCACCATCTCACAATGAGACGACTCTGGAAAAAGTCTTATAATATTTTGTAACCTAGATAGGTAAGTAGGTACATTGGTTGGTTCTGGTTGTTTTGAGCTGAAACCCCTTCATTTACCGTGATGAATAAACTCCCTGGAGGGGGTTACACTACATAAAATGGGAAAATTTCCATTGTTGCCCATAACTGGAAAGTTCAAATGTGTATACTCAATTTGTTTGAGGACATTGATTCAAACCCTATGAAACAAAGAGACCCATGGCAGAAGGCCACACAAAGTTTCGATTTCTACTTTTGTTACTTACATCTTCCGGGCTAATGGTCTTATTGATTCACGCCCTAGGAAACAAAGAGACCCATGGCAGAAGGCACAAAAAGTTTCGATTTCTACTTTTCTTACTTACATCTTCTGGGCTAATGGTCTTCGGTTTAGTCCAAAAGAAGTCGTGGTGGACTCCTGGAGGACCCATCAGGGAGCATCTCAGTGTAACGTTTTGTCCAACAGTCACGTGATCATCGGGACCTCCTCCTACCAGCTCTATGTCAGGAGTATTTATGTCTTCAGGCTGATCTTCTGACAGAAAAAAAGTTCAAAATTATAACACGAAGAACACAGAGGATAAGTGCGAAATTAGCGCCTTTTATTAGTTTGACTTCAACTAAGCCAAAATTAAACTAACCATACCTAATAATTATAATACAACGGAGATGGACAAATACAGAAGAAATACGAACACTGCTTTGGTGCGAAAAGCTGGTCATAACTACGAGCGAAAGGAATATACAACAAGTACCCAATTAATAGAAGTAGGTACCATCATAGTTCCCCCATAATAATTCTGGTTCCCACGGTAATCTCATCGCATCACCATATTTAATTTTTGTAATTGAGTGGCAAACAAACTATTTTAGATCAGTACTACTTATGATCAGGTAGGTACTGAGCGATTGGGTTCGTAGATAGTTAGGCAGTTATAGTGGACAAGAGACAGATACTGCAATGAGGTTTGCCTTGATCCTATAGCACACATCTGGCTCATACCTACCTAGAGCTTTTTACCAGTTTCCTAAATTGACAAAGGCAGATGTTATGGTTCTAATCAACTAATAACATGAATCGCCTCAACAAATGAAACTCATTACACTGGATAAAATCAATGGAATGACATGGCAGGAGAACATGTTTCTCATTCAGCTATGTGGATGATAAAGTGACAGCCTGTGACAACGCAGAGTTCAGAGTCATCATGTCAGCAGTTAAATATTGCTACAAAGCCAAGAACCAAAATTTCTATTCGCCCGGAATTAAAAAGATCCATTCTTGAGTTGATGAGCGAATTTTCAAAGAATCATTTTAACCGATTTGGAAGTTGATTCTTGTAGGAAATTTTACGCTGATTCCAAAATACTATATGTTCCTATGTTTAAGATGGTAATTTACACCAAGAACCTCGATTAACACGTTTTTAGGGATTTTTTACCTTTGATTGGAAGCTCCAGGGGACGAAAATTTACCTACCCAACTCCAGGACTCCACTCCGTGGCCTTTGCTGCCCTGAGACCTAGGTACTGTTGAATTGAACTGAGTTCTAATATTCAGGCGTATATTGAGGTTTGAGTTGAAGGTTGGTATTGTTTGATCAATCAAAATATTCCCCTAAGCAAGCAAATGGCTGATTAAATGGATGGAGGATAATGTCCTCGTTGTTTTAAAATGGGGCGGATGGTTGGCCAAGAAGTGATAGATTTCAGTGAGAGCTTTCCAAACCGGTGAAACATGAGGGGGTATCCTACGGGCGGAAAAGGGTCTTGAAAATAATAATGATGACGTCAGCGACCCTCATCCCGCCTGGGGG
>JAEMON010000001.1:35447877-35458304 GCA_030264115.1 Lygus lineolaris | reverse complement strand
TCGAACCTTAACTCGAGGTGGTGAAATCCACCATAAATGAATGCGATCCAGATAGCGACTGACCAGAGACGGGAGGATGAACCCTTAATAAGTACATTCCCCTGACCTTCCTCAAATTGAGAATCTGCCGGACAATCAGAAACCCCAAAAGTTGAGATAACGAAGTTTTCATTAACCAAGCAAAGTGTTTCCTACTCATCGAAAAATGTTGACTGTGGAGTAGGTGGTTAGAACTGGAGAGGAGGCCAGGCTCTACTCAGGCACAGGAGCACCTGGAATTTTAGCAGGTGTGGGGGGGGGGGGGGGGGGGGGGGGTGTAATGAGCTGTAATGTAATCAGTTCGCTATCAGCTGTTTGTAGCTTAGTGGTTAGCGCTCCCGACTGAAAAACCTGCCATCTGCAGAATACCTTCGTGGGTTGGAGAGCGATCCCCAACGCGAGCAGTTTAATTTTTAAGACCACAACCAGCAGGCCATAGGCACTGCCTGTCCTAAAACTTAGTAAATTTAAATAAACACATTTTTTAAACTGAGATATAGCTTCACGTACCACCGATATTCATTTTCTTCTTTCATACTTGTATTAGAGCTCATTTCATGGTCATTATGAACTGTAGGGGATAGCAACGTAACAAGGAAATGAGAGAGGGTTACACGGGGTATGTATCAGGATTCTCAACCAGCAGCTAAGCATGTAAAAAATGAGGAAACAAGAATTTATTTTCACAAATTGTTGTATCTCTTGACCAATTTAGTACATAGGCGCATTTAGTTTTTGACCAATCCAGGTTTCTGGTTTCATGGTAGGTAAATTGACGAAATGATCATTAGGTTGTTGGTAGATTTTACCGAACCGTTTTAAAATGGTCATCCTTTTGCCTACCATCTTTTGATATTAAATGATTCTATGGTAGCTTATTGCCTGCCACCGGGTAGTCACCTACCAAACCCGCCACTGTTCCCAATTCTAGATGATTTTGGAGTTTAGTAAGCAATCCCACTATGACGCACACAAATTTGATGTAGGTACTGTCAGGTATTATACTGACCTTGGCCAATCAAACTTGACAGGAAGGTCACCACTTTCCTCTACTTGCGACCTAATTTTATTAGAAGCATGAAAGAAAGCATTGACAATGGACAGTAGTTGGAAACCTAGGTAGGTACCCACTAATAATTAATTCGGTTACACATGTGACCCATTCTCTGAATTTATTGAGAAAAGAGATGATCTGTGATACCTATCTTCTTTACCATCATGGGTTATAGAGGTTAGATGACAATGAATGATGATCTGCTCCTCCCTCCTCATTGTAGGGTAAGGTCGTGCACCCAGCACATTCTTGTAACTCGAGCCATACATGATATTTAAAATAAGAATAAGAAAGTGGGGTAGGAAGGCAGGTTACGGAGAAAGCCTGGTGTTGACACAATCACCAGTGATCACGATCACTAAAATGTGGGGAGTGTTTGCTGGTGAAAGTAGGAAATCTGGGCTTCCACTAGTGAGTATCAACAATCAGAGCCTGCTTACGATGGAAGTCTGATCTATTTTTACAGATACTGAGAAATGGGGTAGGCATGGATAGGCATGTTATATTTTTGACCTCACATTCGGATCTCACACCCTCCAAAACCCCATAGTGCCAAATTTTAGCTCAAAATTCCGCCAAGTTCCACAAAAAAAAGTCTCATACTTACTCCTCATATTACGCATTTATGGAGAGCTCTCAATTTACAAAATAAATATAAATAAATAACCATGCACATAACCCAATGAGTTGTGATTCGCTATAGCTCGGTTATTCTCCAGACCACTTGTAGGGTATCGAGCAGTCATCATTTTTCTAACTTTTGCAAACGTAATTTTTCTAGTAGGTAACTTTTGAGTAGGCTATACATGAATGGAGGGCTATTAGAGGAGGCTAATTCCTGAATGAACTAGGTACTTCTGAAGAACTACTCTGCCGAATGAACTACTCCTCGACTTCACTGAACGGAAGATCACTCGGACCACAGACACATGATACTATATACTCATCATGTGGGTACGTAGTATCCATCTTTCAATGAACTATAAAGAGGAGAACTAACTCAGTCTCCCGTTACCCGCTACCTTCACACTGATGGCCTTGAGAGTAAGTTCGTTTCTTAGTTCATTCAACAATGGATAGGTAGGCACTACTTGAGTAGGGAGCAGATTCTTGGGTAATTACACATTTTTTCCTGGACTGGTACTATTCAATAGATTGAAAGATTGATTTTTTCCAAAAATACAGGTTTTATTTGGCATATAAATGCATATTTTAGAATAATTTATTCAAACAATTGTTTTAATGATTAATTTGATGAAAATAGCAGAAGGAATAAGTTGGTTTCTGAATATCTGAAAGAAGTGAGAAGACCAGCTATGACTTTTTCAAAACTTGAAACGGTGGAATTGTTATAGGTCCAAGTCCAACAAGCTGACAATGCTGGACTTTGAAAGGGGAAGCCGAAAACCAACCTTTTTTAAATCTTAAACCCAAAATTAATTAATGTACTGTTAGAGTTTCCGTGACCATCTGTCTACATGGTTGTACCTACTGTTTACGGTTTTTTTTTTCATGATGCAGTTTCAATAATTCCTAGTTTCACTTTTTTTCTTGAAATTTCACACAGATTTCGAATTTACTTCATGTTAGTACTTCCAACAATTGCTTTTTAACAAAATTTTTCCCTGAGAACTTGCCAAATAAGGCATTTTTGTCTCTTAAATAGGAATTCAACGCTGAAAGCAAAATTGCCTGCGGTAAAATTGATTATTTGTTCAAAGATTAATGGTTAAAAAAAGGCTAAAGTCCAAATTTTGAGTAGGAAGAAGTGATAGATAAGTATTTTGAGAAGCTACGCATGTACCCTACTTCCTAAAATTCCACTTTTATTCTATACAGGTAAAACCCCCCGATTGCTTTATGATGTTTCATACCTACTATTTTCCCAGGGCCGCTCTCTCTAGGGACAACTTTCTCAGAATCTCAGCTTGTGTCTGCCTATTCGCATGTATCATTGAGGAACGGTTCATGGCACTTTGAAATAAATGTATGCTTTCTGAAATAATGATGATCGTAAAAACAAAAATAGGAAAATGAAAATTAGGTACCCACCTACTATAAGTTAGGTACCTACCCACTAAAAATGAGGTACCAACCAACTATAAATTATTTAGGTAGGTATCATACCTTTTCTGTAACTGTAATCAAGTTTGTTCCAACTGATATCTACAATTCGAATAACATTAGAATATATTCAAATAGTCTGAAAGTCATTTCAAGGTTAAAGTTTGTGAGTTGAAGATTATTCTAATACTATTCGAATGCAGATTTCAGTTGGAACACGGGAAATATGCAGACCGCCAACGCAAAAACCTTTTTGTAGAGAGGAAACCTCGGCCCCGAAAAGGGCAAAGATTTGCGAGAGGGAACTGCCCATCCCCCGTCTGCCGCTTTTTGCACCAAAAGTAGGGTGGCTGCATAGGGTTTTCTTGTATTCAGTTCGCCTCTCCTCCACTACAGGAGTTAGAATATTCGAATAGCGGGATTAGTTGAAATAGTATTCAAGTTCTGATCAGTAGGATAAGTTGCAGACCATTCACTTGGAATAGGCAGAATATTCGAATATTCTTAAGATTGTGAGCAGAAGATTGTGCACATCCAACAATTCGAATATTCATTCAGTTGGAACAAACCTATAATCACAACTCAAACCCCTTGATGATTTGTACAAATTTAGATCGGACTTCTACCTTCAGCAGCGATGAGTGAAGACAACCACGAGTGAGAGACACACATTCAACAGGCACCAGGCTTTCACAATAACATATCCAACAGCCCTTCCAAAATGATCAAGTTGGTGAATAACTATCCAAATATCTATTTCACTATTTTTTAGTATGGCCTACTCCCCCTGTTTAGTTCTTCTGTATTCCACTAGGTGCTTATTGCAAATGTGTGGCGTAATCTGATGTTGTGTGATCTGCTACGCATTTTTTTATGGATGGTGCGAGCACAGCTAGCATCCAGGTCACTGATCTATGCAGAACATTAAGTCTCATCACACAACAACATATTACGCCACACATTTACAATAAGCTCCTAACGAAATGCAGAAGAACTAAAAAGGTCTTGTAACGTCATATTCACGTATCTAAGCATAAAATCTGCAGTGTCCGAGCTGAATCCACAGCTGTGGTAGTAACACCATCGTCTCTTTACTCCCAGGGCCCCGGGATGTTAGGTACTACCACTACGTACCTATTAATAAATTCGGGGTACTGTAATAATAAATGAAACATGTATCTTCCTAGTCTTAGTCAAGTTGGTAATGTACCAACAAGTAGGTACTCGTCATCTCTAGGAAAGTACTCCAATGGACTTTGGGAAAGTAGGTTCCTACCTACATGCTTTTTCTTACAAAATGCGAGGATCGAGAGCACAGATGAAGACCATGGGTCTGCACTCCATAATTTGATCTTATTGGTACATTCCATTTATCGATTAATCAGAAAAACATATCTGCTCTGTAACAATATTTTCAAGTCTAGGCATCACGAGCGTTCGAAGAAAAATAGATTTGATCACCCTCATTAATTTGGTTCAGAAATTATGATAATCTGTAAACTGGCTCGAAGTAAGTAGGTACACGACTTTACACTACTTTAGTAAGTAATAGGTAATTAATAAGTAATAGGTAATGCACATTACAATAATTAAATACTAAAGGTAATTAAAAATGTAAGTAGTACGAGTAATAAGAGGTCAATATGAATTTTTTTAAATTTCAAATTGAATTTTATTAATTTCAATTTAAACTATTGTCAGCATAAATTGAAATAAATACAGTTTAAATTGAAATTAATTATGCTTAGTTCGGCATTTTAAAAGTCTAATTAGTAATATTAACAAAATTTAATTTGAAATTGTAAAAGAATTTAACGGAAGAAAAGCGGGGATGAGAGGATTGTGCTACGTTGTTTCTTTCTATTTCTCCGAAGATTAGGTCACCATATATTCAAATCGGAACTATGGGAAATATTTTGTAGTTTCCTTGATTGGAAGGTACACAAGATCGAGAAATAATAAATGACCTTAGTCCATCTATAAGTACCTACCTACCTACCTAAGTAGGTCGTAGGTAGGTAATTTTCATTAATCATGTCGGAAAATCCCAGTTGGCGAGAAATAGAGAAAGGAGGATAGTTTCGAGATAGAACAGCGGTATGAGTTATATACCTAGCATTTCAAGTTGGTGAAACTGGCTGTAACCAAGTAGTTTCTAATTAACCGAACTAACTCTAGTATAGTAAACAAACTACACTTTGCACGTTGAGATCAATAGTGGGACAACTCAAAAAATGTTATTTCGAGTAAATCGAGTTTAAAGTGTCTTTACTTTTCCAGGTGGGATATTTGTCCACCTGCAATATTTATTCCTTCCAAACCAATTTTTCTGATTGTTAGAAGCATTCTGTGAGACGTCAAGTAAAATTTATCTTAACCTCAGTATCAATTCTCTTTTTTAAAAATCGTTTCAAAACAAGTTTTGAGTTATACCAGTGTTGATTTTTCAATAATTCGAACTCTTTTGGAGTGTCACTTCAGATTAATATGGGAATTATTATGTCGGGATCATTATGATTGGGTTCTAGGATTGTATAATTTTTACGTGTGGTATAATATTAATTAACCAGAAGGGTGTATGTATCATTCTATTATAGAATGATAGAGCCCCCCTCACAGTAAATCAGGAACCAGTGACAAAGCAGAAAGGCACGCTGTTGCTGGGTGATCCTCCCCCTCCAATAAGTTGCAATAACGTAACCAGTGTTGCCAACCGGCCATTGTTTTTCCTAGGAAAGTCCTACTATGTAATCGGGAATTGTAGCCCTCAAATTTCTCTATCTAAAGCGGTTGCTAACTCAAAAATAGACAATTTTGAGTTACCCCACTATTGATCTCAACGTGCGACTTATTACCTAGTACCTACCTAGGTAGCAGGTACTGGTAATACTGTCCAGAATAAAATCAGGTGTTGCTCTGTGGGTTGAGTGTTTCAATAGCTTCCTAACTAGCGAAGGGGAAGGAAGGGAAGAGAGATCTTTGTACTTGTTGCATTCCTTTTAGGTCCATGCTACCATACTCGTATAACCCCAACAGTAGTAATCTGGGTTCCCAGCAGTACTAAATCAGGGTCTGTCAAACCTGGCCTGTCAGACCGGTACCCTCGAGAAGAGGAGGCCCAACCGCTCAGGTGGCTAGGAGCCGATGAGTCACCCACTTGGGGCTTGCGTGAGGGCTGGTGCCCAAGCCTCTACTAGCCTCAGTTCCCATTCCAACAATATGGTGAGAGCATCTACGTATTCTCAGTTGTGATCATTATTATCGTTCAGTTTCATTTGCTTTTCTACACACTTGCTTCGTTTGTTGCTTTTCTAACGTACGTAGGTATGCGAATATTAAAAAAAAAGAACATTGAGGTTGGTTTTCGTCATGAACTGAAAATGGTTCAAAAATCCACAGTTTCAGTTCAGTGGTCAGTTTCACAACAGAAGAGCAATCAAAAAGAGTGTGATGCCAAAAAATACTAAGAAAGGTCTTCCAGCCAACAAATAGGTAATTCGAAAGTTAGCGAACATAGATACGTAGGTAGGTACCTACTCTTTGATTTGATAAGTAGGTAGGTATTTACCAAGGTAGCTCGATAAGAAGTTATTGTACTTGTACTCTTAAAATATCATATTTTTTAAACTAGATATTTAATAGGTAATTTTGTAATAAATACTAGATATGTATTTGTTTTTAGCGAATTTTCGAAGAAAATGCAGCTATTGCAATGGCTTCAACATTTTTGTAATGCAAATTTTTGACAATTTTCTTCATGGAAATCCGTTTCAGACCATTCTAAAACAATTCCTAAAATTCAACACTTTTTCATATATATGTGTCACTCCACACGATATCTGCCTGAGGGATCGAGATAAAAAATCCAAAAACATTTAAAAAGTCAATAATATCAAAAGAAAGGATGAGTTCGTTGGCCAGAATTTTCGGAGTAGGTACTCTAAGGGGTCAAATTTTGAAAATTTATTGAAAGAGTCAAAAATCGCTAAAAAAAACCTGTTTCTTTAGGTTTTTGGTGTGAATTACCATCCTAAACATAGGAACTTATGGTAATAAAAAGAAAACGGAGTTAAATAGAAAAAACGTAGTCTATTTCCACGAAAATAATGAGTTACAAAGTTAAATCGATTTCGACGGTTAGGCCATCATCAGTAACAAACAATAACTGATGATGGCCTAACCGTCGAAATCGATTTAACTTTGTAACTCATTATTTTCGTGGAAATAGACTACGTTTTTTCTATTTAACTCCGTTTTCTTTTTATTGAAATGGGTTTCCACAACTTCGTCGCGAGTGATTTAGTTCGTAACTTATGGTAGGTATATTCGGAATCAGCGTGAAATTTCCTATAAGAATCACCCACAAAATCGGTTACAATTATTCTTTGAAAATTCGCTCATCAACTCATGATGCATGAATGGAACTTTTTAATTTTTTTTACTGTACCTACAGGTTTGCATGAAAAACTTCAGAGAGTAGGACCTACTTTGGGAAACTTCCTCGTGGATCAGAGGTATTTCATCGTTGTCTTACGCGGTTCCACCAAGTGATTCACAAGCTGGAAAAATGGTAACGTTTTTGAAATAATTACTCTCTTTTTTAGAGAATTTTCGAAGAAAATGAAGCTATTGCAATGGCTTCAAAAATTTAGTACTTAATGCAAATTTTTGAAAATTTTCTTCATGGAAATCCGTTTCAGACCATTCTACGATTCCTGAAAATTAACACTTTTTTACACGCATATATATATTTTTATATATTTATTTATATATTATATGTGTGTCACTCCAGACGATATCTGCCCAAGGGATCGAGATAAACAATCCAAAAAAATTGTAAAATGCCAATAATATCAAAAGTAAGGATGAGTTCGTTGACCAGAATTTTTGGAGTACTCCAAGGGGTCAAATTTTGAAAATTTAGTTTCAAAAATCGCTAAAAAACGCGTTTTTTGAGGTTTTTGGTGTGAAAATGAATGATGGTATATTCGGAATCAGCTTGAAATTTACTATAAGAATCACCCACAAAATCGGTTAAAATTATTCTTTGAAAATTCGCTCACCAACTCATGCTGCATGAATGGAACTTTTTTTTAACTAGCAACTACTCTAACAGAAATTTTCCAAAGTATCAATGAGAATAATTAAGATTGGTAACACAAAGAGAAGATTCATCAATCAATATTATTGAAAATTCGGTAAAACAGTCTCTAGTCAAAATATTGGAAAAGAGCGTGGTACCTATACCTACTTACCTAGCCAAATAAGAAACTTAGATTCTTGTAAGAACTAGTCTAATGTAAGTCTATTAGGGAATAATATATTATTCCCGTTGGAAAAAATTTCCCTTATATTGAACGGATTCGCTAGCAGATTAAGGAGGTAGATATCTTATGATCTGAACTGGGAGGAGATGGCTCTCCAATGTGCTTTCTAGTTGTACCTACAGCTACAGTCAAAAACGGCTCGCCCCAAGAGGTTGACTCATACCTGCAGCTGTTGGGCCTTCCCTTCTCGAGGGTAGGTACCGGTCAAGTTGTATCTGTTAGGTAGGTACTGTGTAGGCAGAGTGTTTCAAATAGCCTTCTGATTAGCAAAGAGGAAGGCGAAGGAAAGGAAAGTGAGATCTTTGTTTTCGTTTCATGCTTCCTTCTCGTATGACCATCCTCCTCGTTACAGTCTTCCCAGCAGCAGTAAAATAGATATGATATTATTACTACTGGTTGGATGGCAGCCGCTGCCTGAACGAGTCAGTTTTCGAGGCGCCTAAACTTGGGAAAACCCAAGTCAGCCGAAGAGTATTTTTTGATTTGTAGGTACACATTTTCCTATTCTGGCGTCGTTTTTACCAGTGTTTTATATCATGAACTTCTGCCGTTCTTGGTTCCTGCTCATCCTCGCATCTACTGTATGCTTCTCTTCCTCTTCTAACGAAAAACGGAAAAATGAATGAATGATTCGAGCTCCATTACTATCGAAAAGCAGATTTTATGTGAGGTGCAATGCCTGCCTATCGAGTACCTACCTATATTTCGCACCTACCCGTGTAGGTAGGTACCTTACGACAGCTTTAGGTCCTCTACAGCAGTCCATCCAGTACCTACCTAGTAATGCATGTACATCTATGACCCCACCCTCAACTCAAATCAATAGGTATTTTTTGTTCTGTGACCACTTTTCATATATCTCTTAGACTTGTTATTCATAAATCATCACTATAATCAATGAGTGCGAACAAAAGAAAGAAGTCTGTCAGACCAATGCCCGTGTCTAGGCATCAAACTATGGTCCCAGATCAGTGGGTTAAACCCATGGAAGTAGGAATAGATTTCCTATTCTATTCCTACTTCCATGGCTACCTACCTACTTACTTCAACTGTAAACTCCAATATGCATGGAAAAACATACCTCAGAATCGTCGACTTTCTGTAATTCCACCTTTACTTCAGGGAACGACGGTTTACAAGGAACAATTACGTCTTCTGAAGTGTAGAACGAAAATATATTTTGGTCCTCTTCAGAAACTAGAAGATGGGCAACATCTAAAACATCGAGAAGAAATGAACATTAGGTATATTGATCACGACATCATGAGGAATATAAGTAGACAAGAATACGAAGGAGCAACATGGGTACCTACTATCTACCTACACATTCGGCCTCATTAATGCTGAATCCCCCCCCCCCCAAAAAAAAAAAAAAAAATCGACGGTTTTATTTCTGAAGGGAGAAATTAGGGGGATTTCCGATTTGAAATCTGAAATTTGTTTGTTGGGTTTGCCCATTTGTAGATTCTTTATGAGGTTTTTGAGGGGAGAGTAAAAGGCATCTCTCGGTTCTTGCTGGCTTTATTCAGCAGCATTAGATGAGCGCTTTAGCCCTCAAGGGTCCTCGTCAGAGCTTAAGTTTTTGTTTTATCTCCTCTATCCTCCTGCACCACCTCCAAGTACTTTCTGTTCATCGGTCTTAGGGAACTCTGCTAAGGTCTTTCCAACTTTTACTAGTGTGTTTTGGGGCCTGCATTTCAACTTTTTCCTGGAGTCCTCTCCCTGGGCAGAACCCAGTTCCCACACTATATCCTTTTCTCACTCCAAGCTGGGGTGGCGGGTAGGTAAGTTTATGGATCAAAATGGGTTTCTTTTTTTGTAAAATTGAAGAGAATTTAAACTTGCAAAGGGGTTTCAATTGCTTGGCTGCAGCTTGGGAAAACAATGTTTTATACGTTTATACTATTCGTTCTTCATTCTTTACGGCGATCACGGGATCCTAG
>JAEMON010000001.1:35402240-35412332 GCA_030264115.1 Lygus lineolaris | reverse complement strand
GTGTGAATTACCATCTTAAACATAGGAACATAATATGTTATGGTATACCATAATATGGTATATTCGGAATCAGCGTGTCAGCGTGAAATTTCCTATAAGAATCACCCACCAAATCGGTTAAAATTATTCTTTGAAAATTCGCTCACCAACTCATGCTGCAAGAATGGAACTTTTTTACTTTCCTCAGCCCACCTGAAGGTGGAAGGAAAGTATTGCGATCAGCAGAAAACCCAATTTCTGAAACACCAGCTTTAACTGGTCCTAATCGACATCTGATCAATTTTCTCCACGTTTTGGAAAAGTGTATGAAAGTTCGTATGTATGTATGTAACCAACCAAACCACGAGCTTATAGGTCCTATAAACGGAATTTCATTGGTAACTAGGTAAAGTTACGGATTTTTATTTTTAATTCGATTTTCGGATTCCTTGAAGGGTTGATGCCACATGCGACGATAATCAGCAGGTAGACAGGGCACCGGTACCTACCAATTCAGACCGACTCACAATGGCTCAAAATATAGTTTTTCCGGAAGAAAATAACGTATCCGACAGTCTTATAGGAATTTCTGCGCTGGATCCGAATATATCCCATGTTCCATTACATAAAGTAGCTAATTAGCTCCGCAAACAACAAACAACCTTGACAATATTCACAATATTCACTTCGCTTTGAAAAGCAAATAGCGAAAATTCAGATGAGGGCTTTTTTAGTGGATTTTCGAACAAAATGAAGCTAATGCAATGGCTTCAAAATTTTTGACAATTTCTTTCATGGAAATCCGTTTCAGACCCTCCTAAAAGGATTCCTGAAATTTAACACATTTTTATATGTATATTATATATTTATATATGTGTCATTCCAGACGATATCTGACCGAGGAATCGAGCTAAAAATCTGAAAAAATGTGAAAATGTCAATAATATCAAAAGAGAGGATGAGTTCATTGGCCAGAATTTTCGGAGTACTCCAAGGGGTCAAATTTTGAAAATGTCGAGTCAAAAATCGCTTTAAAAAACGTGTTTTTTGAGGTTTTTGGTGTGAATTACCATCCTAAACATAGAAAAATATGGTATAATCGGAATCAGCGTGACACGTCCTATAAGAATCACCCACAAAATCGGTTAAAATTATTCCTTGAAAATTCGCTCATCAACTAATGTTGCATGAATGGAACTTTGACTATTGGAACCGGGCAAAAACTGTGCGGCCTCGTGAGTCATGTGAGATCTACCAACCGGAGTGAAGGTGATCAACATGATCTAAGAGAATGGGGAATCCCACCTATTTTTCACTTTCCTCAGCCCACCTTAAAGGTGCAAGGAAAGTAGAAGTAAGTATTGGAATCGGGAGAACACCCAATGGGGAACTTCCATGGTTATTTTTCATTTCGTAATTTGAAAGATCTCAGAGGGCTTCCAATAAGGTGCTACTTGAGGGGTATCCGACGATTGGAAGTTTCCAAAAAGGGGTCTTGTAATTTGGACCTAACTGTCTTCACCCCCCCCGAACCTAAATGACGTCACACGCTCCCTTTCAACCCATTTTCTGGGCAAACCAGCCGTACTTTCAAGCTGAAAATTGGCACCAAGGGGGTTTGAAGGACGCTGAATCAGATTTTGAGGTTCGAAATGCAAATTTCCTACCCTGCAAGTTCCCCATACCTTTGAACACCTCTTCAGAATGGTTCTGATCAACATCAACTTTCTTCAAGTGCTTTTGCTTCGTCACTACCGAAGGTAGAAAGCTATGGATTCGTGCAAGAAAAAAAAAGTGTCCTCCAAAATCAAAATTTCCATTTGCTTTTTACGTTTCAGAGCTTTCTGAACAATTTTGGTTCCGTGTCTGTCGGTATGTGGTCAATTCCTTGTCGCAGGCAAAACTATAGGAAGTTATGATCCGATTCTCTTTCCTCTGAAGCGCTCGTGTTATCACGTTCTTCCCCTGACCTTTTTTTTTCAAACTCATATTTCAGCCCTTATTAAACGTTTTCTCCCTGTTTTCTCCTAACCATCGTGTTTGCCACATCAAAATCCATGAAGCACCATTTGGATCTCAATATTGAAAACAAATCGAGTTATCGTTAGGTGTACGTTTTTCCCTTGCGCACACCATAATGGTTCAAACATTCCCCCGCACAGTACTACCATATATTTCCAGATAACAGCTCTCTCTTAGTGCTGCTATTTCACCTGTTCTGCCTGAACTTGGACATATGAGAAGACCCTAAAGAAGACTACGTACTTCAATGAACGTTGAGCCGTACACGGGAGGTATAGAAACATAGGGCATTAAGGCCTCTGGCAGATTCTCCACCAGTAATGCACTTATTTGTGGGTGCGGCAGAAACAGTTTAGCGGCTCCGGAAAGGGTGGATACCTCCAATATAGGAGTGTCGTCTATCTCGTGCACCTTTCAATACCGAAAATCAGGTTTTCGTTATCAGGAAATCCCTACACAAGAAACTTGCCCGGGTTGCACGACGGGGACTATTATTATTACCATAATCATGATTATTACCCTACGAACTAAATCACCCGCAATGAAGTTGTGGACAGCCATTTTAACAAAAATAAACCAGAGTTAATGCAAAAGTTGCCTATTTCCACGAAAATAATGAGTGACAAAATGAAATCGATTTCGACGGTTAGGTCAAGAGCTTGTTCCTGTTTGTTACTGATGATGGCATAACCGTCGAAATTGATTTAACTTCGCGACTCATTATTTTCGTGGAAATATACGCTTTCATTATCTCCGTTTTCTTTTTATAATTATTACTACTATCCAACCCCAGCAACCCCTACCTACAAACATACCGACTTAAAAACATTTTGTACAAAACGTGAAGAATTTTGATCAGATGTCGAACAGAACCGTTCTAAGGAGGTGTTCAAGGAATTGGATTTTCTACCGATTGCAATCCTTTCCTACCACCTTTCAGGAAAAGTCACCTGAGAAAAGTAAAAATATGCAGGGTGATCAAAATTAAGGATCAGCACCTCTTTCTGTGGAGAGTTATGGAGCCAGAAAACTCGGACCAATGCCAATCTTTAGGATTTTATTTGTAGATTACCTACTACATTACATTTTTGAGCACGTTTTTTTCTAAATGTTTTAATTCGATATTTGGTGATTATACTAATATACGGATGTTCACATGTGAACATCCGTATATTAGTATAATCACCAAATATCGAATTAAAACATTTAGAAAAAAACGTGGTGCACCACAGTGTGGAGTCTCCTTTAGATTTAGGACATCAGCCGTATTATGTGAGGACTGGAAATACATTACATGAAAGTCTGGTGGATGCGTTAATTCCTACCACCTTATATATTACATACCAACCTATACTACCCTATTAGTTGAACAGTCAACTATGAAGTAACAACTACTGTTACATTGCTGACGCATCTGTTCTTCTGTTGGCAGTCTGTTATCGATGGATTTTTAACTGTTCGCACTCATCAGCGTGGGATAGGCCATTTATCAAATACAAGCTGGGGCAGCCCATGAAAATCTCCATTGTCCTCTCGGTCGTATGACATAAGCCAGTTAACTGTCGAAACCAATTAAACCACTGCGAGGATGTCCTCGTCTGCTTGTCAGTATGTGGACCCACCAATAACCAGATCAATCTGAGGGTATTTGTGAATCCTCGGACTAGACGTCCCTTGTCCTTCGTAGGTAGCAAACCAGTGCTGAACGTCAAAAATGGGCTTGTCAGAAGCTTCACTCTGAAAATGGTTCGCTTTGGACTTTGTGCGACCGGGACTAGCAAATGTTCATTCATTCCCTACTGCAAAGCTTGCTACGTATCAACAGAATTCTATCCAAGAAAATCCTATCGCGCCCTGTAGGTAGGCAGGCAGATCCCCTAGTTCATCGAAATTTTCCTTTCCTATCGGGGGCGATCAAAATTATCTCCAAAATAATATTTTGAACATACTTAATGAACAATAATAGGTAATTGTTTCATAAATATTATGATTAAATTGAGCTATGCTCTCTGGATTGATACCAATGATCCTCTCAAAAGTCCAAAATTCAACTCTGTCCAAAAATGGACTCGGGAATTTTTCCTTTTACCCTCCGATTTGACCTTAGAAACGATCTAAGAGATCCAGAATAGTGCCGAACTAATGAAAGGTTGTGTACGAAGTTTGGCGTTTGGTCCATTCTCAAGAGTCAAATTTGAAATATTATGGATCAAAGGTCTTCAATTGATGTCTTTCTATGGTTGACTATGCCAAACGTCTCTATAGAATATTTTCGAAGAGGAGAATTTTTATAATAATTTTACCTTGTTGATTGTCTTCAAAGCTAATTGTTTTAATTCCAAGAGCAGATTTGGGATGGTATTGTTATAAAACTCCATGGATTACATAGCTCTGCCGTGGAATTATAGTTGTGCGAATTGGGACCACTGGGTCGTGAGTATGGCGGTTCTTCCATTTTCACGTTTGAGCATGCGCAGTCAGCAGTCTACTACTAACCCAAATGCTATGAAATTCATATTGGACCAACAAGGGCCTTACCCCAAAATTTCAGCGATTTGTTATCATTGGTTCGTGCAGTTTTGGCGGTTCGATACTCAAGTACCTACCTGAAGGAAGTAAAATGTCGGATTTTTCGTTCAGTGGATTCGTGTTCAGGATGGTCGAAAATAGAGAAATATCGATGGTTTTTACAGTTTGTCTAATAAGTGTGGAAACTAAAACATAAGGCCTCGCCGACTCTCCGACGGCCTACCAGATCGTTGCGCAGAAGAGACAAAAAGCTCCATCGTAGAACAAATTTGACATAGCTCAGGGCATTTAGGGAATCTCTGAAGAGAACCGTTCGATTAATTCTAACTGAGATTGTACGAATCCGTCAATGGCATTCAACCAAAAGTTGGTATCTGTAGAAACCAGGAGAGCAACATCGATGCAGCCCAAGAAGCAGTGTTGCAGAGATAGCCAGAACCGTTTGAAGAGCTGAATGCTTAAGGGGGTTCCGCCAGTGGTGTGAAACGTTTTCCCAACTTTTCTCAGCCAGTAATCGATCAATTTCAAATCCGTTTTCGGCATTCTTTCTATTTTTAATTTTGCAGGGCAACACACTGTCAACATTTTAAATGTCAAAATGTCACATTTTGTTCTCAATTTAAAATTTTTATGGTACGTTGCCCTGCAGAATTGAAAAATAGAAAGAATGCCAAAAACAGATTTGAAATTATTATTATTGGCCGACAAAAGTTGGAAAAATGTTTTAACGATAAAATGGTAACGGTAGGGGGAAAGGGGCGGTTATCTTAAAAAAAAAAAAAATATTGGCATGAAGTAGTAATAAGATTTGTAGTGAGAGTTAGTATGAATTCTACAATTCCCGAGATTCGTAAATTTTTGATGACGGTTCACACCCTGGCCGGAACACCCTCGAAGCTACCGCGATGAATAGGAACGTAAATTAGCGCTCGAAGCGGCGGAAAAGAACGATTTTCTCCCTTTCTTCCCGTTAAGCTTTAATTTTAGATAATTTTTGAAGAAAACTCAGCTATATTGCAATAGCTTCAAAATGTTAAAAATGTTCTCCATGGAAATCCGTTTCAGACCATTCTAAAACGATTCCTGGAGTTTAATATTTTTCTTAAGTATTATTAATCTTATGGACTAACATAAGATTATGTCATAACATAATCTTATGTTAGTCCATTTATCACAGTTTATACATATTGTAAAAACTAAATCCAGCTTTATTAGAGACTACCTACGAGTAACATACCCATGATTAGGACCCACACCCTGGGTCGAAACGCCGGGATTAAATAATCACACCAAGTCTAGTTTGGTCATTTCAACCACCCTGTCCTATATATATATATATACATACATATATATGAGGACCTTAGAACCAGAAGGGTGAACTCCACAATTGCTATTTCACAAATTCGCCTTCAAAGTCTATAATTACCAGAAGGGCGAACTTCTAATATATGTGTTAGTATGTACCAAAAGGGCGAACTTGGGGTTCATTAGGTAGATTGGTACCTATATTATTAGAATCTTGTTTCAGTATTTTCATGTAGTACCTACCTACTCTTCTCTGTTGATCCCATATCTTTCTTTGCAATACAATACAAATTAGAAGCCAGGGTACCTAAGTCTTTATTCTTGCCTTCAAATTAAGTTGGTACTCGTGCTACATACTTAACACGTACTACGTGCTTATCTTGTTTATGTCACGTTAAAAATACATAAACAAAAGATGGAAAACTAACTCAATCATGGATTTATTCAAGGATTGAATATCGAAATATCAGAAAACCACAAACAAAAAAAGTTAAAATTTCAAAACTGCACCGTCCAACCTTAATCTCAAGCGTAATCCAATACGAGTAAATCGTCTTCTTCGTCAAGTTCAGCTACCTCAATTTTACCTACTGACGCTCCTGGTTGTTTTTCGAAAATGTTCAAAAAATAGGTACCTATTCAGCTAGGTTCACAGAAGCTCCAAGAGGGAGAATGAAGGGGCGACGTCGCATAAGGTAGGTAGAGTGGGGAGCGAGCGCGCTCAGTTCGCCCTTATGGCTCTTAACAGATTCAGTTGTTTGGTATGATTTTGAAAGCTCCCCGTTTCTTTTACAGTCATTTTCACAACCAGAAGGGCGAACTGCGGTTCTCTGAATGTGGCCATGCGTAGTAGAGGACCTATAGAATCCGATTCTTTAAAAAAAATAGACTTTTTTTCGAGTTCGCCCTTCAGGCGCCCTTCAGGGTCTTAAGGTCCTCATATGTATATATATATGTGTGTGTGTGTGTGTGTGTGTGTGTGTGTGTGTGTGTGTGTGACGCCAGACGATATCTGACCATGGGATCTATCTAATAAATCCAAAAAATTCAAAATGTCATTAATATTAAAAGAAAGGATGAGTACGTTGGCCAGAATTTTTGGAGTACCTACCTACCTGCTCCAAGGGGTCAAATTTGGAAAAAAATAAGGGTCAAAAACGTGTTTTTTGAGGTTTTTGGTGTAAATTACCATCGTAAACATAGAAAATAATTATCATATATTCAGAATCAGCGCAAAATGTACTATTGGAGTCACCCACAAAATCGGTTAAAATATTTCTTTGAAAATTCGCTCACCAACTCATACTGCATGACTGGAACTTTCTTTCCTACTAATGGCCAAACTTAGGCCTCCAATATAGATTAAAGAACAGGAAACATTCAAAGTAAATTAGTCGAAAAAAGTGGATTAAAAGTCAGGTCTTCCCATATGAGAAGAAGAAGGAGTTTATTTTGATTGCGGTAGACCTATAATACCTACATAAATCTACAAAACCTCAAAGAGATAAGACTTGACCCTCAACATGATAGGAGAAAACCGACAGACCCCACTCCTATTATTGCATATATAATGTATACTGCCTTCGTATTCTTGCATGTCGTAGCAATCACCTGGTCCCTACCTACCTACATTCCTTAAAGTTCATTCATTAGGTATTAAAAATATTACGCATAAATATATACTAGGTAGGTACAACACAGCAAAAATTGGTATTGTGAATTTCATTATTAGCCATAGAAGTTGGATTGCACAAAAAGTAGGCAACGAATAATATTGCTTTTTCTCATCAAGTAAAAATTATATTATATATTACTGGTTAGAGTCTGGAACCGTCAGTGACAGCCGGAGTTTACGTAATATTAAAAGCAACGTCGCTGTATTTACTTACAAACTGATAAGAGCGAGGTCGGATGAACGAATTTCACATTTTGTCACATCCAACATGCGAGCCCTAATGGTCCAAGCTTGTTCTCCGCTCTTAAAAACATCTGGTCTAGAGTAATCCTTGGATTTCATGGCTCGGTGTATTTCAAATTTGCGAATGTATATTTATGTATGTACGCTCTAATACTGATCCGAATATTACGAAATCATATGGGACCAAGAAGGGCTTTAATTTTCTTAATTTGACCACTTAGAGTACTCCAAAAACGCTGGTGAACGGACTCATCTTTCCTTTTGTTATTATTGACATTTTGAAAAGTTTTTCTAGATCGATCCTAGGGTCAGATAGGTATTGTCTGATGGAATGAGACATACATATACAAGTAAATACATTCATATGACATTGTTAAACTTCAGGAATCGTTTTAGAATGGTGTGAAACGGATTTCTATGAAGATACTTCTCAAAAATTTGCATAAGTAACTGAAATTTTGAAGCCATAGCGATAGTGGAAATCGAGAACATCAGGCCTAGGCTGATTCTCTGACGGCCGAGCTTGAAAAAGTCTTCCAAGTTGGGTGGGCAGTATAGCTTCCCTGCTGTGACTGAAAATGTCACCGAAATTTGTAGAATAGTTCGGAGTATATGACAACAAATTTCAAGTTTGCGCACGCGATGTAGCTGTATGCTGTACCTAACTGATCATGTTACGAAATTAATAGCAATCATCTTGGAATCATCCCCTCGAATTTGAGCAAAATCGGCCCATTATATGAACTTAGAAACAGGCATGGATTTCCCACTAGGCCCGGGCCAAGGGGCGCACTTTCATTAAAAAAAAAGAATCGAAATCAAAAATGTTTAGTTTACAAAAAGATTCTACACATCATACCGTGTTAATATTGTTAGGCCTGACACATTTTATGTATTGTATAGTTGTAGTTTTTATTTCTACAAAAAACTATCAAGAAATTTTATTTCAGGCAACCATATCCTTCTATCAGTGTTTGATATCAGCAGAATGTTGGTGGTGGGGGGGGGAGGGGGGGGGGCAAATTTATTCGGGCCTAGGGACGCTGCAGTGGTAAATCCGACCCTGCTTAGAAACCGTACTTTCAGAAAATTCAGGAATGCGCATGCGCACACACTACTTGTGGTCGGACGGGACACGGGGATGAAATTCTTAGGAGATCGTCTAGAAGCTAACCGGTAATCCCAGAAGATGTCATCAAAATCGGACCATAAAATTGACCACAGAGAGACAGACAGACACGGAACAAAAATTGTTGAGAATGCTTTGAAACTTGAAAAAACCAAGTGAAATTTTGATTTTGGAGAACGCTTCAAGATTAACCCCTATGAACTTCATTACGACAGGAATAGGAACAATAAGAGCCACTGTGTTTGCTCAAATTTGAAATTTGTTATCACATGCAACATTTGCTGAACTGTGATTCGACCACTTCTAAGTTCTACATAGGTGTTAGGTGCCTTTATAATATCAAATTTCTTCAGGAAATTCCACACCAACCAATACCTACTGTGGGGGTTCCATGGAATAAGGAATATAATCATCTATTCCTTTCTTCCACGAAGGAAGATTGATCCGGGGATGGTTGCGCTCATCAGGTTTCAAAGGAGCTGGAGCGTCGGAGGCAAACCGTTGACCGCTTATCAGCAGGTAAGCCGGTACCCGTCAACACACTACTCATTGATAAGAAGAGGGTGACATCACGACACACGGCGCGGAGTGCCGGGCAGGGTTCCCGATGTGTGGGATATGTCCTGAAACGCGGGATTTCGCAAGTGCCCTTGGGACTTTTTCTGGACACACAAATCGGGAATTTCAGCACCTACTTATCTATCTCATTCTCTTCATTTGAAAATTTCGTTTACTTATTTTAAAAATTAAAATGAATACATTCGTGAGAAAAGTGAAAAAAAAAAAGCAAGTCTAACCTACCCACCTCGCCATTCTGGGGCATGTCCTAAAAGGAATTGTCCTGACGAAACAGAAAACAATAGAACCAGCCATCCAGCCTTGACTCAAGTAAAATAAAGAAGTAAAAAATCTGGTGCGAGGCTCCACATTACTTTCCTTACCCGTAGAAACCCGATAAATTGCTATTTTATATGATATTTTTTTCCTGGGGCAGAGGAGAAAAGAAGTCCCATTCATGCAGCATGAGTTGATGAGCGAATTTCAAAGAATAATTTTAACCGATTTGGTGGGTGGTGGTTCTTATAGGAAATTTCACGCTGATTCCGAATAGACCATATATGTTCCTAGGTTTAAGATGGTAAATTACACCGAAAACCTCAAAAAACGTGTTTCTTTTAAAGCGATTTTTGACTCTAAATTTTCAAAATTT
>JAEMON010000001.1:35365474-35377270 GCA_030264115.1 Lygus lineolaris | reverse complement strand
CCACCAAATCGGGTAAAATTATTCTTTGAAAATTCGCTCACTTACCCATGCTGCAGGAATGGAACTTCTTTTTTTTAATTGTCAATGCTTGAACTGCGATTGCGGTCCTTAGGAGTTCGTGATGAATGTGCATTGGGTGTATAGAAAATTTAACGCTGAATCCGAAAATGTGGTCAAAAGTGGGAAGAAATTGTTTCAAAGTGAAGAAACGTGGGGTTTTATGGCAAAATACACTGCCAAGGACATGGCACAGAAGCTTCCTCGTGGCCTTCACAGTATGTCACCATTAAATTTTTATAAAACTAGAAATGACCGGTCCGCCATGCTCGTGAAGATTTTAACCCGCCATTTAACCTCACGCAACGGCTAAAATTCGGCGAAAAAAAACGGCGTTTCCCTAAGTTTGCGCTTGCGCAGTAGATATTACTGATCCGACCGTGATGAAATTCATGGGTCTTGGGTCAGCCCCCAACTACCCTCCGAGTTTGAGCGAAATAGTTCCATTAGGAACTGAGATATCGTAGTTTCAGGAAATTAACGTTTGCGCATGCGCACACGCTAAAAGTGGTCCGATGGCTATCCAATTAATAGGGCACTATCTAGATATCAATATCTGAAAATGTCACCGCAATTAGTCGAGTAGTTCCAGAGTTATGGCCATGAAACACATTTCAAAATTACTTACGCAGTACTTTATTGCTGATACAATCTTGTCGCAATTAGAAGGTAATGTTAGCGCAAATTTGAGCGAAATAGGTCAATTAGGAAATGAGATATCGGGGTCTCAGGAAATTCACGTTTGCGCATGCGCTCACGCTACCCATAGTCTGATGAAGATGGAATTCACAGGGGACCATCACGGGGCTAACCCGCACAAACCCTGAAAATTTGATTGAAATCGGATCAAAATTGTGGAAGTCATGGCTGTGGCAAGGAAATGTGGACAGACAGACACGGAACCAAATTTGTTCAGGAGGCCCTGAAACGCAAAATGCGAGTGGAAATTTTGATTTTGGAGCACACAATTTTTTTCCATTTTGAAAGTGAAAACAAAGAGATAGAAAGAAGCGGTTGGTGGTATTCTACCCCATTTTGGGTCTAGTTTCACCCAATTTTTTTTTCGCTCACGTCCTGAATCACCCTGTATATTATATTAGTTTTGCCTGGGACAAGGAATTAACCACAGACAGACAGACACAGAACCAACACAGTTCAGAAAGCTCTGAAATCTAAAAAGCAAGTGGAAATTTTGATTATGGGGGACAACATTTTTTTTCTTCTTGCGCGAATAGGTAATAGCTTCCTACCTTCGGTAGTGAGGAAGCAAAAAGATCCAGGACCGTGGTGAAATTTTTTGTGAGTAAAAAAAACCGATGTTACCGGACTGTATCCTCGTTATCGAATGTGAGACATCGATGGGGAAATATCGAAGCAAAACATCGGTCTCTTTTGATGGTATCGATGTCCCATCCCTACTCTACTCCGAATCCCAATCCCAGCCTCCCTCCTCGCGCCGGAAGCCGAACCACCGAATGAATGGACATCATCAGTAGGTACATCACAACTCAACGTCGAAATTACCTCAAGTTGAGCAACCTTTGTTTGATTTGAGTGCCACACGCCACTACCCACGACTCCGGATGTGGCCTCCAGACCGCTCTTCTACAGATGTTTACAATACGTTTTGTCGATAATGTGGAGAAGATAGTGCCCGGCTGCTCTTGATTGTAGTATATGAACAAGACTGAGAAGACAGTGTGACACAGTTAGGCATCAACCGGCTATCAGCGATGACCTGGTAAGTAGATCTACCTACCGGCTTTTCTAAGTGGCTTGCTTACGTTGTGAAATAGGTACCTACCTACCGATAATTCTCTCGTTCAAATTCATTTGGGTGGATTTGAAATTAATAATCTCGTATAAGATGCGCCGGTTAGACCTAAGAAGGGTTATATTTTGAATGACGATTTGTCCCTTTTTGTAACTCGACGACTCACTATAGTCTTTCTGCATCAGATTTGGGCAAACGCATTATGAAACTAAATTTTTGTTTTTGTTAATGAGGCTGTAACCACTCAACATCCACGTTAAACTATATGAAACCGCCTGAGTCTCTAGAATCCAATGTAGAGCCAACGTTAATTAATGACATGTGTAGTTGGAGTGTATACCTAACTAACTAGAAACTGATTAATGGAACTAAAAAATTACTTTAAAGGCCTTAACTAAATTCGCTTTTAGTTAGGTAGTTATTTACTCCAATTAAACATGTAATCAATTCCCGTTGGTTCTATCGGATTCTAGAGACTCAGGTAGGCGGTTTCAGCCGTAAGTATATATAGTCTTACCTAGGTGTCAAGTGGTAACAGCCTTTAAATATCGAAGAACAAAATTAGTTTCAGAATGGTATTTGCCCAACTCGGTTCTGAACTGCTCTTTATTTCGTTCAGCCTTACCTTATAGGCCCAATTACACCTACCGAGTGCTCGGCCGAGACAGTGCATTCGGCCGAGCAAATCTCAGTGTAATCAGACTAGACCAGGGCCGTCGAGAGAAAATCCGGGCCCGGGGGGACACAATCATCGGGCCCCTCCTTTTTTTAAATAAATAATTTGAACATTATAAATCAATCATGTCGGTAACTCCGTAAATAAATTAGAAATAGATAACAAGTGAATAACATACAGGGTTTATCAAATAAAGTGTGAAGTACTTCACCCACGGATTTAACAACTAATTTCCAACAAAATGTGTTGGATGTCGCTGATTGTTTCACCTTTTTCAGTCGTGACATCATCTTGAATTTTGAGGGGTTCTTCTGGTTTTGTTTCGCCAGCCTTCCTGAAAAGAGGAAAAAAATCATACCCCTCGATACCCCAACATTGATTCTTAAAAGAACTAGTGATCGAGGGGGTCCCTACTGTGGATAGGAAGGCCGGCACGATGAGATCGATATTACGGGTCCCGGGCATGGGTCCTGAAAAGGACCAGTAAATCATGTTCGATCATCGGCCGGTCTTGAGGCAGAGATTGAGGGTTGAGCTGGTGCGAAACACCGCGGCCGAGAGGTTCTTTTAGCGAATTTTCGAAGAAAATGAAGCTATTGCAATGGCTTCAAAATTTTTGTAATGAAAATTTTCGAAATTTTTTTTCATGGAAATCCGTTTCAGACCACTCTAAAATGATTCCTGAAATTTAACCTTTTTTTATATGTATGTATATATATATATATATATATATGTGTGTGTGTGTGTGTGTGTGTGTCACTCCAGACGATATCTGCCCGTGGAATCGAGATAAAAAATCCAAAAAAATTCTAAAATGTCAATAATATCAAAAGAAAGGATGAGTTCGTTGGCCAGAATTTTTGGAGTACTCCAAGGGGTCAAATTATGAAAATTTAGAGTCAAAAATCGCCAAAAAACGTGTTTTTTGAGGTTTTTGGTGTGAATTACCATCTTAAACATAGGAACATATGGTATATTCGGAATCAGCGTGAAATTTCCTACAAGAATCACCCACC
This sequence comes from Lygus lineolaris, assembly GCA_030264115.1. Lineage (NCBI taxonomy): Eukaryota > Metazoa > Arthropoda > Insecta > Hemiptera > Miridae > Lygus > Lygus lineolaris. Next base: position 35,373,747 of record JAEMON010000001.1, on the reverse strand, counting down.
AAATCGGTTAAAATTATTCTTTGAAAATTCGCTCACAAACTCATGCTGCATGAATGGAACTTTTTTGAAGAGGTTCCACAGTCGGGCTCTTTCCTAAAGATCCCCCGAGTGCACTGTAGCCGCCTGTCTGATGTCTCAGGTACTGCGGTCGGAGGTGCGCGGAGGGGTCCGCGAGTTTCCGAATCCATCCCTTTTCAGAGCTGAAAAAGAATTTTTATTAATAACCGGGGTCTTCTAGAACGTCGTTTCCCACGAAGATAGTGAAGAACGGAGTCTGGAAGTTCCTGGCGAGCGCTGGTGATGTTCGAAGCTGGAGAGAAGATCGCAGGTCGAAGATCGGAGGATGAACGCTGCTCCGCGGGTTGCTAGCGGGTATATACATATACTATGGTGTACCAATCACCGATGAGTATTTTCGCAGTCCGCGAGCGATGCGAGCGCCTCTAAGGGAAGATAGGATGAACCTTCATTGGTGAATGCTGATTGGTCTCGGGTAGGTCTATGTGACCTTGAATTGACCTCTGGGGTTGATTGGATAATTTCGTTGTGCGATCTCCACAGGTGCTGATTTCTTCAATTTTCTTATTTGAGTGGTGGGAGAACTTCGTCAAGAAAACGTGTGCGAAGTTTCACGAAAATCGGCCGAGAAATAAGTAACGGAAATATTTTATATGAGCTAATATGCTGGGGTTGATTGAGATGATTCCTCTTTACGATCTCTACAGGTGTTATTTATTCAATTTTCTTGTTTGAGTAGTCTGGGAACTTTGTCAAGAGAATGTGTGCGAAGTTTCATAAAAATCGGCCGAGAAATAACGAAGATATTTTCTGTAAGCCCGCCGGGCGTCGCACGATCTTTCCTTCCCGCGGCTGCTGCACATAAGCTGGCTTGCATTCCTCTGTTCCTCTAGATGTGTAAGTTGTTTCCTTTTAGATACATTCATATTTCTTCTCTTTAGATGAGTGATAGATGTTCTTTCATTCGTCGGCCATTTTGTTCTATTATTTGAAATTTCAATTTCAGCCCCCTTCCTCGGGTAGGCCGGCGTGTGGTTTTCCCCTGCGTTTCTCTATTATCCCTTGCGGTCTTTTCTCGTCGTTTCGGAGGGTCTTTATTTTTGTATTAATTATTTATTTCTTGTTTGTAGAGTTTTTCCTTTCTTAGTTTCCTCGTTTCTTGTTCATCCTTGAGGTTTTTTGTCGTTGTCCCGTGGAATTTATTTTCTTCTCTCGATCGATGCTGTGGGGTCTGTGCGGTCATTCTTTTACCCGCGGTCTGGTTGCTCGCGGTCGCGGGTAATTTTTCCCGTTCGTGGCTTTATATATAATTTCGTATTTTTCCTTTTTTCTTTCTTCTTTTGTTGCATATTTTCTTGTTCGTAGGATTTTATGAAGTGCTCTTCTTGATTGTGGTTATTTATTAATAAATACGCCAAACCATTTTTTGCTGAGCTAATGAATAATTGAGGTAAATACAAGCAATAATTATTTGGAAAAATTCAACCTACAAACATTTTCTCGCCCACTGAATCTACTGAAAAGGTTTTTGTAATGCACAAGGGAGATAAGGAATTTCACACTCTTTCCAACGGTATTATCAAATTTGCATTTACTTGGTAGATTAAGGACGTTATGGCTGTTCCAGTAACTTCAGGTCAAAAAATCGGAAATATCCTTATAAGTAAAAAAGTGGGGGTTTAAGCGGAGTAAAAAAAAAGAAAAAATGTTGAGAACACCATGGTCTTACCCACACTCGTTTTCCTCCACTGAGTACATCCTGTTCAATTTCATCCAATTTCAGGTATGAGTAAATTACAATAGCCTTTGAAGACTTTTTTCATCACTCTTTTTCTTCGAGTACGAAGCGGTGCCACGTCGACGGAACACTTTGCACGACTGTCTCGTCCCTACCCGGCACAAATGTAATCACCAACTAGCCCCCTTGAAGTAGCTCGGCCGAATTCTTGTGCATCCTTTATCCCATGAAGGAGAAACATATGTGCATGATTAGGGTCCTGATCCAGGACAGAAACGTTGCCTGAACAAAATCATCCTGAAGACGACTATGGTCATTAATCAACTTCCTCAATATTATATTGAACTAGTCAAATACCTACCACAGCTTATATGTATATATTAATTACGAACGTCATTCTTATAGCCTCAACCCTACTCAACTTTTTGTCCGACGATTTTGTCCCAAGATCATGTCCCAAAACACCTTATGAGAAGAGAAAGTATAAATAGGAATTACATTCGTAAATTGCTCCTCGTTCTATACGAAGTATAAAAGAGATAGATCCCGGGGGGTCCACTTTGTTCGACGTTTTTTGAGTGTTTTTGGACAAAAAACACGGAAATTCCATAGAAAATCGGAAAACACCTCGAAATAAACGTTGTAGGAAATTAAATTCTGCGTCGAATATGACCAACTCCAGTTCCTAAGATTGTACCTGCGATGTTTTGCGAATTTTGGAAGTTTTGATCTGTTGATAAACTGCTTGATATGAGCAGGAAGGAAGGCAGGTAGTATGCACTTAAAATGTAGGTTTAAATGTTTTTATTGGAGCTTCGAAAACAGCATTATTTGATATTCTTAAAAACTGAAGGTATTATTTAATAGTTAGGTATTACTGCGTCATCTCAAACATCTCACAGCCAGTACATTAATGCATTGAACACTTCGATGAACCACTGATGTTGTTGCACTGCGGATTAGTTGAGTTTCCAGAGACTGTTCATATCAAACGCATACAAAGTGCTCTGACTCTGAAGAGATTTACCTTTAGTTTTATAACTGTATCTACATAAATAATTATTACAGGTTCCACTTCGGGGTCTTCGTGGTTCTGGCAGCATGCACAGGGGTATCAAGTCCAGCAAAGATCCTCGTGTTCCTCCCCATGCCATGGAAAAGTCACCATTTCTTCTACCATCCAGTCATCGAAGCTTTGGGGAAAAGAGGGCACCAGGTTGACTACTTGACGCCTGTACCTCTCAAGAATCCTCCACCAACTGTGAAGCACCTTATGATTGGGGACAACCTAGCTGAGATGATGGGTAAGGAACTCCTTTCGTTCAGTTTACAAATTACTGACTATCGATATATTAATAGGGATCGTAGAGATGGCTACTCTAAATTCGAGAATTTGCAGTTGCAACGCAACATCCTGGTTGCACTCAGCACTGGTAAATTCCTCCGAGGACCAAATAACTGTAACAAGGGTTGAGGATCTGTAATTCCCATAGACACAAGGTATGGTTCATACACACAGAAACTTGAAAAATTCCCATTTTATACTGAGAGCTCCTTTGTCAATCTTGCTGTATTTCCGTTCTGTATCAGAGACGATTCTCGATGCAAATGCAATTGAGAGTTCCTTAGGTACCATCTACAATATGGCTAAGTACCGCACCAAGCCCCTTGTGCTTGTGTTGACAGCTAGGGTAATTGGTAATTCTGGGTTAAAGTGCACTACGTAGCACACGTTCAGATACTATCTCTTTTTTAATGGTCTTGAAACTTTCTTAGCATTCTTTCGTCCACTTGAACTTACGGTTTTTCTGTATAAGTTCATACAGTGGATGAGCAATGGTGGCCAGCTCTGGGAAGAACTGTCCATAGAATGAGACTAGGCCCAAGAATGCTTTAACTTGTCTTGCAGAGGCCGGTGGCTTGTTGTGGCTACGTTAATCATCTTCTCTGTGGTTTTGTGTACTCCTTCTGCATTTATCTTGTATCTCAAAAATTAAACGGCTGACCTCGAAAATGTACATGTATCATGGTTTAACCAGATGTTGTGATCACGTAAGATCTTAACGACCTCCTGTAATAGAGAGAGGTGTTCATCATCATTCTGTCCAGTTATTAACGAATCTTCATGCACTACTGTACATTTAGTGGCTCCCAGAATAGATTCATTAAACATTGGCCGAATGGCAGGTGCAGTGCTTACACCGTAAATGAGACGCTGAGGCCAGTGGAGCCCACGGTGTGTATTGATTGCCAAGATCTCGCAGCGGCTTTCTCACTGATACGTCACTACGGTTTCCAATGGTTGAATCTTTGCTCCGTTGTACGCTAGAAGCCAGCTGACCCAAGGAGTCAGCCTTGCACTCGGTGATGGTTTATTGAATGTATACAGGTTTATTATAGTATAGTAGGAGGATGATCCAAATCAGTAGAGTCGATCGAGTGCAATGGAAATAACTGATCATCTTCAACATCTCTATAATTATAGTTATATGTAGGTATAATCGTAATCTGGGTCGTTGTCCATATTGTAATACTTGTTTTCACACTCTTCCTTACCACCCACAGCTCCATCCAAATCACTAAGGTGTTTAACGTTTTTGGTTTTTTCGTTCATTCTTTTTCTTGAAACAAACCTCCACTACACGAAAATCAGCCTTGCAGTAGGTAAGTGCAACGTAGGTTTGTTGACCTACATTCAATCTGGTGCTTTGTGTGAAAATTTTGCTCATGTTAGGCATACATTCGACATTGTAGGTAATATACATTCAACTTTAATTTATTTACTGGGATAACTGATAGGCGAGGTATTTCCGATTCTATGTCAGACTCTTTTTCAACAGCTGTAGCCAACAACCTTTTTGCGAGGTCGATGACATCCTCCACAAAGAGACGATCCAAAATGACCCGGGACCCTTACAAGAACATCCCTGAGCATCGTGTTCAGCATGGACTCATTACACTTAAAATTAGCTGCCAATCCACGTGATTCTGACATATAGGTATACCTACTAAGCAATGTTCTCCCCCTCGTGTTGCTTGCGGTTAGTGAAAGCATGTCTGCTAGGTAGAACAAGAGGGGTGGGGTTCAAATGTTAGCGCAGTATCTCCTTGAGATCATCGTACGACATACTATTGTAAGTACGTAGCTGGATGCAACAACGTTTTCAGCAGCGAACAATTCTCAAGACTCAACAAGGAAACAAAAGTATGAACTTTCTCAAGTTCTGGGATATCTATTTCGCATTAGAGAATACGCCTCTATCGACGCTCTAGGTTGATAACTTTGGAAAGTGCGAACAGACTCATCGTACCTATCTCTCAAAATTAACATCTGAGTGGTTGTTTATCACCTGACCAGACTCAGTAACCACGACGGGATCCTTAGTGGCAAACTTAGATACACTAATTTTTCTAAATTTGCACTCTGTACTGCGAGTGCTGCTGACTCAGGCAGTTCCCTCTCATCAGCAAGCTTTGAGATCCCCGCAACAAGTTTTAAAAGAGACTCCTTTTGTCTCGGTATGGCTTCCAATACCATTGAACTGGCCCTAAGGCCAGTGCAAACAACATAACCCCTTCCCTTTAACTTTCCAACTATTTTCCATTATTTCTTCGTTAACCCATCCACCCCCTACTTCCCAATGGTGTTCACCGCTCTTGGAGTGAGGGAAATTGTTCCAACCATTTTGCATTGCTCTGTTTCGTTCCAGAACCCTGGATATCCTCGGAAGTTTGAATTAGGAAACAATTGTTATCGTGAATTGGTAGTAGGTATCCAGTTGATGGAAAATAACTACTATGTAACTGGATACCTTATTATTATTATATTATATACAAGTATGTTGTTGACAATTGTATGGTAAATTGTGTTCCTTTTAGTCCAAGTAGCTCCGGAAGAGATGGTACAACCCTGGTCACCAACTGCATACTACCGATTCCGAGATCAAATCTACGACGGGCTAGAGCACGTCTTCAAGAATGAGCCTGCAGTCAAGAACCTCCTGTCGTCGACCGATAAGTATGATATGGTGATATCCGAGTGCCAGCTTATGCAAGAACTCAATGCCATCTGGGCTCATAAATTTAATGCCATTCCAGTATCTTTACTGTCTGTACCTGATTCTTCTTTCATAAATGAACTGAATGGTTTGCCCGACAACCCGTCATACCAAGTAGACATCTTCTCTACTTTCACAAATAAAATGAGTTTCATCGACAGACTGAAAAGTTCTTTATCGCACGTGTCGAGCCTGGCTATAAATTATTACAAGTTGAGAAACCTTCAGCAGTTGGCTGATGAACTTGCAAGGTATCCTGGATGGGAAGAAAGACCACCTCTATCCGAATTGGCGTCTGACATGGCTCTAGTACTGGTAAATTCACAAGTTTCAGTCACCTACAGCACACCAAAACCTCCGCATGTTAAGGAAATTGGAGGAATGACTCTGAATGTACCGTCAGAACTTCCTGAGGTAAGGATATCCGATTATCAATTATAATTTTCAAGAAAGCTTATTGGTGTGGCAAGGATTTCACGTTTGCGCATGCGCAGTAGCTACCACTGTTTCGATCTTGATGAAATGTATATGGCATCGCCTATCATTTGATTCCAAGCCTCGAAATTTGAGCAAAATCGGACAGTTAGGTCGCGAAAAATTACTGACGTTAGAAGATTTTTACGTTTGCGCATCCGCAGTGGCAACTATTCATCTTATCAGGCTGAAATTCATACGAAACCATCTAGGGCCTAACCCGCGCGATACCTGCAAATTTCATTGAATTCAGAAGAAAATTATGCTATTAGATGAATTTATGCTTGTTATAATGATTCAAGGATACAAAGACTGACAGACATGTGAAATATGAGTGGAAATTTCTATTTTAGCGGGAAAAAATATCACCCCCGAATACTACCTTGGTAGACTTGGAAGCAGTAGAAAGAGAGGGAAGTCGACCCACGAGTCAATGACATTGGAAATGAGGTCTAACCAAATACTTCTCTTACCAATCTTTCGGCCGATTAACAGTCATCTTCAGGTCTCGGCAGTGAACCATCCATTGCCGTACCAGCCGAGTATAGGTTCATTTCTATATCAGGTAGATACAAGACATCTTTTAGGTACTATCATACCATCGCTGATCTATGCGAACTTTTATAGAAATATTACCTTTACCGGTTGCATACATGAACTTACCGTTTCCCATCCTTACTGAAATATGTTCTGAAAATGGTATGAAGTCTTGATACCTTTCTCGTCTGCCAGTCATATGAACACTAGCTCCTGAATCCACAAGCCAGTTGTCAATCCAGCCTCGGTAGCAAGTGCAGTCTCGTTTTAGCATGCAAAGTTTCCTGTATTTGTGGTTCCCTGGAGCTCTTCTTGCTCCTTTTTCTTCCAGTGCAGACAGTCTCGCTTCCAATGTCCTGGCTTATTGCAAAAGTAGCATGGTCATGGTCCTTTCTTGGGTTTATTTTCTTCTATTCTAGAAGTTGGGGCCCCTCTTCACCTTCAGTAAGGCCAATTCTTCTGGTATGTCCTCTCCCGAAATCCTGGTCTCCTCTATCAACAGCCTTCAGACAAGATTCTGCATTGTCCTCTTTTCCAGTAGCTCCAAGTCCCAAGCACTGTGAAAATGTCTATACGTGGATGGTAATGTCATGAGTACCTTGGACATCATAAATGACACGTCCACTTGAGATCCTAATAACTTCAACTCATAGCCCAAGTCGTTCGTGCTTCGATATGAGTTGCAATATCATTGGAAGGATTTGTCCTGTACTCGAAGAATTTCTTCTGAGCTAAATGTAATATCGAATCAGAATTTTGTTCAAAAATGGACTACAACTTGTCCCACATTTCCTTCGAACTTTGACAATTCATAAGGTGAAGCGTCGGCTGCTTACCAACTGAAGATAAGATCACCTTCTTGCACTAAAGCCGGGTTCACATTAAGCCGCAATGACGTAATCTCGTCCTCAAGGCCGTAAAACCGTAATTCGGTCTAATTGGCTAATAATTAGCCAATCCGCCGGCCGTCCGGTTTGACGGCCTTGCGGACGAGATTACGTCGTTGCGGCTTCATGTGAACCCGGCTTTACTGTCCCTGAGTTTCCAGGCTTTAAGTTCTTTCCTGTAACGTTCCTCCGTCTGCGCTTCTGTTTCTTCTTCATTTGGCTCTTTCACAGGCTTCTCACATTCTCCATAAATCATGTCACCGAAATCATGAGCTTCCAAGATTATAGTCATTTGGAACTTCCAAGCTGCCCAACCTTTTGCTCTCTCAAGACGATCAATCTTGTTCACCTCGGCTTCCATTTCTGTTTTTCCAGAATATACCTACCTCCTGAATATATTTCATACCCTTTCTTAACACATGCTAAGTTTGATCACGGAAGTATTATTATAGTATTTTACCTTTTTCGCATTGATTTAAACCTTTTTTACTTTGAATTAAACCTTTTTCGCATTCATTGAAACCTCTTTTACTTTGAATTAAACCTTTTTCGCTTTCATTT
>JAEMON010000001.1:35337768-35353125 GCA_030264115.1 Lygus lineolaris | reverse complement strand
AAGAAGAAGTTGCCATTCTGTCAGAACTAGCGTCACACCATGAAATACGAAGAAGCGAAGAAGAATAAGGTAGGTTTCGCGTGACAGAAGCTGTAGTAAACACGTCAAGTTGGAGTGACGTTAACGTGGAATGAAACAAACAGCAAGAAACTGATGAACTCTGAACCCAATGAAATCTGATGATGGGAGGCAAGAAAATTCCGAATTTCAGCCTTTTTATTGTTCAGTACCCAACCAAAAGAAGAAAACTGGCATGCGGAATACGATACCAACTCAACAGTTCAAGCTCAAGGAGCGAATCTCCGAGAAGTCGATGTACAGGAGTCGGAAGGTGGCGAGGGGTGAATCCAGCCGATGCGCGGATTCTCTTCAATACTCTGCCTGACTAAGAAAAAATCCAATCCCGTCGCCAATGAGGTATTGAAGAAATACACTGAGAGTGATGGTGTGAAACCGATTGTAATTACTGGTAAAGAACCACAGCAACTAAAAGGAAAAAGGATCACCGAGAGAACAAGCGTTACGCTTGAAGCGTACGGGCACAAGCACAAGGGCACCATGGAAGAAACAGAAATGGCAAAATGGAAGAAACTGTTTCTTCCATGAAGGGCACAAGGGTTCCAACAACGGATCGAATCAAACAGATCGATAGTATACATAACATCGATTATCTACTTCCGATACAACACATCGATAACAGGAATCGTTATGTGTTGTGAATGTGTGTGCACCCCTCTTCTTTACACCTGCATTATATATATATATGAAAAAGTTTTAAATTTCAGGAGTCGTTTTAGAATGGTCTGAAACGGATTATATTAAATTTAATCTGATATCTGATATCTGATCTGAATCTTAATTTAATCAAATTTAATTTAATTTAATTTAATTTAAATTGTCTGGCTTCAAGCAGACAAAAGTAGTTCACAAAACACCTTCCTTTGTAAACTGGGCTCCTGTTGCGAGATTGCCTACCGTGGAAAGCACAAGGCGCCGTTCGAGTTTTGGACACAGCTGAGCGGGCGCAAGAAAGTGCAATAACATAGTAAAGAAAGTGCAATTATGCTTACAAGTTTGTCAAAATTTGGTTTTAGTACAACCGAAACAGAAACTTCTGTGGTGGAGAGGTTTTCTTCCCAACATATTCCGCTATTCTTATTTCCATGGTTACTTCCATGTGTGGAAAATCGACCAAAAGCCACTCCGGAGATTTCGCTCACACTTTTGTAAATCATACCATTATGTAATTCTGTAAAAATTAATAACTTACTTTCAGAAATGTAACCATTAGTCGCTATCGAATCAGAATCTGTAATCTAAATTTCAATCTTACACTCACAGCAATTTTCAAGTTTTGACTCCATTTTTTTTTATCATACATTTTGTAATTCTGTATTGTCTGCAGGGCGTGCACTAGCTTTATAAACATGCGAGCAAGAGAGCCAGCTTCCACCCTTGAGGTACATCCGTGATCTTAGTACCCGAGCTCTCCACGAGCGACGGGAGCGCCCTAGGCGCTGTTGAGTGCCCCTCTCTGAAGAGCCCACTTTCACCCCCCTGAGTAGGGGGGATATAAGGCGCCTGCACAGCCCTCGAATTGTCACAACTTGACCATGGAAGAAACAGTCTGTTTCTTCCATGACTTGACCACTTCTTGGCGGATGATCCTCCCGCACTGGAAGCATTCTAGTCAACTATCTGGTTTGGAAACCATTGCCTTTGCATAAAGCACCACCAAAATTCAGTCCACGGTTACTAAGCTTTTGCTTTAGCAAAGCAGAGGTTTTTAAACCTCTTCCAAATTATAGGTAAACAGCTACCTCTGTAAACGCTGTGAGCAGTTCACTGCTAGAACTTTCGGCACAAACACCACTGCGAGAGGACACCTGTTGAAACGAGAAGTGATCGACGACTGACCGGTGACCGTCACCTAAACCGTCTTCATTGTTCCTAACCGAATCCTCTTTCACGAGGATTCACTTCGTCGCTTTTTATCGACAATTTGCACACGCACAAAAAGGGAAAAAGCCCTTGCGTGGAACCATTAGCTATTTTTGGTTCACCTCTCGTCATTTTCAACGGGAGTTGGGAAAAGTCTCGAAATTTGTCACGAGGAATCCCTTTTTTTAGTTATTAAGAAATTTACACACGCACAAAAAGGGAAAAAGCCCTTGCGTGGAGCCATTAGCTATTTTTGGCTCACCTCTCGACACTTTCAACGGGAGTTGGGAAAAGTCTCGCATTTTATCACGAGGAATCCCTTTAGTTATTGAGGAATTTGTACGCCAAGAAGGGAAAAAGCCCTTGCGTCGAACTATTTGCTGTATTTAGTTCACAAATCATTAGTATTAAGATATTTCATTCGCAGTAGTATTTAAGAAGAAGAATCCAGAAGAATATTGTAAATCAAACTTCAGAAGTGGCTAAACTCTCTGCCACATGGACTAAGGTGTCTACAAGTCGTCTTACATCTTGCTGAAGTAGTAATAATACCTTGAGGGGAAGAATTTCAATATCTTCCTAAGAAAGCTCTAATTTTTGAAGGGTGACTAAATTCTCTGTCACGAGTCTTTTTATTGTTTTATTCTCAAGAGCGGAAGTAATCTAAGTCTTCCTAAGAAAGCTCTAATTTTTATATTTGTAAGTTAAGAGTGGTTAAATTCTTTACCACATTTTAATCGAAGTAGAGGCGACGTTCAGAGCGGAGAAAACCAAGATTCTCCTAAGAAAGCTCTACCTCTAATTCTGTAACGCGGCAAAGTTCTAGCCCTATTCATTAAGTCAAGTTAAAGCCACTGTTTTAAAGGCATTGTTCAGAATCCAGTTATTTTTGAGACCTTATTTCTGTCTCTCTTTCATATTATTTTGTAAGGATTCGTTAATTAAATTTACTAGGTTTACTTCGTATTCATCCTAGAGAAATTCTAAATTCATCTTTTAAGAATCCTGTTCGTTTCAACTATTAGGATTACATTGTTTTTGTAAATCCCTGAGAAATTGTACGAATTCGCTTCATTTCGTTACATAAATTTTATTCACATTTCACTTTCTTTTGTAAATATCCTTCCTTAGTATTAAGTTCTTTAATTTACACATTAGGCTAGGTAGGAAGCTCTTCCATACATCGCAAAGCCCACTAGAGCTATACAAATCTAGCAAACAGTTCCTCACCCCGTATAACCGCATACCTCCCGTAGTTTTCAACTTACTACACATGGTTATACTCAAGGAAGATGGAATTAAATGGAAGCGCCCTCACCCCAGGGGTTTTGTGTCCAAAACTTCCTAAAGTCTCTCGCTCCGCTGGTTTAGTTTACCGTGCAGTCGCAGCGACTCTTTCCATCCAGCTGGCAGGTAGGATACTGATGAAAGAAGTCCGTTTATTCAAAGCAAATGAGTGAATACTTCCAATGTTGAAGCCAAACAAAACGACAGGGCAGGAAACTGTTAAAAAGTCTGTATGTTGAAATGTTTTGACATTTTGAAAATAAAATATAATACCTACAGAGACTTTTGTTGAGATTGGCAACAATGTAGAGGGACTTGAGACCATAAACAATAATACAGTGTAGGTTAATCTTGAAAAAAGTCCGTTAACTTGGGGGTAATCGACAAAAACTGCGTTTTTCCTTTACCTGCCTGTGTTAACTAGGCCGCCTGCGGCTGGATTGCCTACCGTAGGAGCACACGGCGCCGCTCGAGTGTTGGACACAGCTGAGCGGGCGGCTTTTACAAAGGAGGGCGCTTCCATTTCATTCCAACTTCCTTGATTACACTCCAGTTATAGAAATCGTATTCTCTTAGCAACAAAGGGTCCATCTATATGGATGCTACACTAACCAGGTATTTTTTCGAATATTCCGTTGTACAGTATCCATCCGCGATCAGTGATGCAAACGGTAGTGATCTCTACAAAACCAAAACGTGATGATAGCTGTTTCTCTACCTTCCCTGCTTACCTAGTGTTTATTAAACTCCTCGACGAATTTCTTAATGCTGCGACCGTTCTAAAAGTTTTGAGAGTCAGCGAATCTGAAAATAGTGCATGATCGTTCTGTTCGTTGCAACCCGAAGTGTATTGTATACTCTCATACCGTTGATTGATCGATACTCGAGTTCGAGTCTGTGAAAACCCGCGAGTGAGTTTTTTCATGGATTGAATTTCACGACTCGCTACCTAAGTCATGAAAATGGATTGGACCCCTGATGAAGATGGACTACGGCAGATCCTACAGCTTCTCAAAGAATCTCAATCTCCCGATACTAACACCCAAAGGGCTGTACAACAAGTATCCTTTCCATATTGGATAAGTACGACATAACCCTCCCCCCTGATCATGTTTCCACTGAGAACTCAAATGTTCGCCGTTATTTGTTCCACATTACGTATCGGTATAAATTTCTCGCCCTGAATTGTTGAATTTACAGTAGAAAAGTACCTACGTGTAGAAATTCACAAGCGGTACAATTGAAATTTATTCCCGTAAGACTCGTACAAATTTATGGTAAGTACATATAAATGCACCCATCCTCCCTTCTGACTCGTTGATATTGGAAAAATCGGAGTGAAACTCGTAATACATTGGGGAATGCATTATTATCATCTCAGTGTCCTAAATTCTTCCTAAATAATTGTGAGTACTGTTTACGAAGTACCTCGATGTGACATGAATATTCCGTAGGTAATGGATTCATTCGGCTGGTGGAGAAGGTAGGCGCCAAATACTCCCACCGGCTGTTGCCAGTTGGAGTCGGTAATCCACTACAGATGATATGATGTGCTTGCGCTTGCTACTCACGCAACTCTCCTCGCTGTCATATGATGTCTGTCGGTATAGAACAACATGCAGTCGGTTGATGGTGGCATCTACGCGCCCATAGAATAACCTACATGAATGATGATCCCCCCCCCCCCCCCCCCCCCCCCTCCTCTCACTCTCTCCGTAAAATAGGTACAATAGGTACTTCTTTTGTCCCTCTCCACATCCCTGTTCGTTGTGTTTTTTGGGCCCTGCCACTCCACTGATTAGTCTGACTCCTGGCATAGGAGGAAACTAGAGATGTGCCGATACCCATGTTTGTTGGAACGGTTCCTGCCTGCTCCAGCTCCAGGCGCAGAACAGTTCGAAATTACAGATCCTGTTCCGCTTATCGATGCTAGTTAGTTTGACAAGCGCTCGACCCCCCATGAATCGGGACGGGATCGTTAGAGGGTTGAGAACGCTTTGAGGATTGGAAAGATGAAACCGTTGAAGACATCGTTCTTCCATAGTTTCATGTCCCCGGATCTTCAATGGGTTCTTGTTCTTCGTTCTTCATGGTTCTGACTGGTGAGTAGGGGAATCATGAATGGGTGGAACCATGGAAGTAGGAACCTAATATTATTTCCATGGGTGAAGCCCTGGAGTTGTGTTGTTTTCAGATTTGGAAGTAGTAGAATATCCATGACAGTAGGAGCAAAATCGCTCTCCTCTAGTTAGTAGCTACCAGTCCTTTGGCCAAGAAGGTATCGGTAATTTGAGCAACCTGGTACGGTTCTGGAATGGTTCCACTGAAGATTAGGTTCCACATTGCTGATACGAGAGTATCAGCACACCTGTATGAGGAATATTCGAGTTAAGGGTACCAGACATACTCTTTTCATATTGTATATAACTTTTTGGCACCACAATAAGATTCCTTCTGAAGTATTCTATTATATTCCATCTCCCGGTAAAACCATTTCAGGTCTCTCATCTTACTCATACAGTCACCTGGGCTGTCACCGGTGACTGTAGCTAGAGGGGAGAATAAATTTTGTGCCCAACGTCATGGATTAGCTTACAGAACAAACCCCCCGCTTATTGCTATGTCCACTCTATGCGGGGCAGCTTCCCCTGGCGCAGGCCGCCCAGCGAAGCTGTACAAGTGTGGATTGGACGCCTGGGTAGCCAGATCCTAACCCGACAAGTCGGCCCGGATCAATGGAAGCTGAGCCCGGGGGGGGGGGGGGGGGGGGGGGGGGGGGGGGGGGGGGGGGGGGGGGGCAACCTTTGTAGTGTGGGCATGGTCTCTGAAGTACGTATTTTGTCCATGATTTTTAGTTCAATTTTATTTAGGAAATGTTCTAAATCATATTTGTGCAAGAAACAATTGAGGAAAACTACTCTGCATCTATATTCCGTATTGAGTTAGTCAACTTCATCATCCAATAGTTGTTCATGAAATCACAGAGAAAATTATTCATGACATTTTCTTTGGATGCTGGGATGTTGAAAGGTACCCAATACCTCCTTTTAATAATGATTGCCGCAGCAGTCGCTGCTAATGTAGTATCTTTCTCGACTCTCATTTTGGATTGTACTGGCTGGTCAATGAGGTTCGAACCTCCTCAAAGTACCATACTTTTTTAACAATTTCACGGCCACAACAAGTGGCTGGACACGGTAATCGAAACAATCCTTCGACTCCCATTCAAAGGCGCACACGACTGCAACAATTAATTCAATAATTCACTTCTCTCTTCTTTCTGCTTACATCAGAAAACGTCAACAAGAGCTTCTCAGGATCACATTTCCTAAAATTGCAGTGTCTTGGGGTGACTAATAGTGGGTTGCAATGCAGGCTCCTCCCAACTCTTTGGCTCTCTCACCTCAAAGCAAAAAACAACTGCCTGCTGGACTGACATCCGCCACTCCCCTAGTCATCACACACACTCTCCTGTAAGGTCAGGATTCTCAGCTTCCTTGAGTCTGGAGAACTCAAATTCATTAGCCCCCAGGAAATGTTGTCAACGAAAGCTCGACCCCTCAGTAGAAAGGAGAGACAAACCATCGGTCTTTGATGGCTAAGGTGGTTTGCAGTGAGACATAACAGAGTCCTTCATATTTGCTGTTTCAATTAAGGTTCGAACTCCCTCGAAGTGCCATATTGTTTTTACAATTTCCCGGCCACAACACATACCTATCTACCTGCTGGCTTTTCACCGATATTCTGTACTAACTTGATCATTTTGTGATTCCTTGCTTGTTATTGATGTGTGTACGAATATAATGGTTGTAAACTTAGTTTTCAATTTCCAATTACTTGGTGGTATAACTTCTTAACACGCACCTTCAGAAATTGGAAGAGTTGAATAAATTCCCGGATTTCAACAATTACCTGATATTTGTTCTAACCAAAGTAACAAGTGAAGGTAATGTATCGTTTTAGAAACTTCATATTAGGTGTATGAAATTCATTTTTCAAATATGTAAGCAATAATGTGTTAATGTTTTGGTGTGGGAAGGCAATCCATACTCCAACTTTGAAATGTCCTGATGACTGAAATGTCCTATATCTCTCCTTATTGTATCATTCTAATCCATTTTCAGATGAGCCCACACGGTCCCTCAGCGGCTTGATTCTTAAGAACAATGTCAAAGCTGATTTCGAACGAATTCGAGGGGATGTCATGGATTTCATCAAGCAATCGTGCCTTGCGGCTGTTGGTGATCCGAGTCCTCTCATTCGAGCAACAGTTGGCATTCTTATCACGACTATTACTTCAAAAGGAGGGCTGACTGCTTGGCCGGAACTCTTACCTGCATTATGTAACATGCTAGATTCTCAGGAGTATAACGTCTGTGAGGTACGATCATGTCTATGAAATGAACAGGATCATGTCAATTCATGCCCGTGGAATGAACAGGTTTAAAAATATAGCAGTCGATTCATTCCATGTTTCATTAGGTACCATGGAAGAAAGGAGGTACCTTCTCTTATGATTAGGTATCTAATTAGTGTAATAAATCCCATTGGATTTAAACTCTGATTTAAGAACAGGTTCTCCAGTTTTACTGGTTGAATATTATCAGTTTTTAATTATTAAGAATGGAATTTATTCGTAATAATAAAACTTTTGATTAAAAATTGCAGGGTGCTTTCGGCGCACTTCAGAAGATTTGTGAAGATTCGAGTGAAGTACTTGACAGTGACGCATTGAACCGTCCATTGAACATTCTGATCCCCAAATTCATTCAATATTTTGGACATTCAAGTTCCAAAATCAGGTAAGCAATTTAGAGGTACTGACAGAATTATTTTCTTGTTTTTTTTTGTTTGTTTGTAAATGGGAGTACTATGGATAGACCACTTAATCTACAGCTACTTATCCCTGTTTTAGGTCCCACGCTGTTGCATGTGTGAATCAATTCATTTTCAACCGAACTACTGCATTGATGCTCCACATAGACACATTTATTGAGGTAGGTACCTGCCATATTAAGTTCCAATCCAAGTTTAGATCAACATGTTCAAAATAGTTTTTCTCGGTTTCTCCGTGATTCATGTAAAAATCACTCACAATGCTTGTGGGTCAAAAGGCGCGTCCACACTATGTCGAATCAAGCCGTTCGACATCATTCGACCTGAGTCGATCGACAAAGTCGAATAAGTGTGGATGTGCCGTTCGACCTCAGCAACATGTTGAAAGTCGAATCGAACGAGTCGAATTCGATCGCTCTCGAGGCGGTCCAGAACAAAGGAAGTCGACCCAACCTGAATCAAAGTTCATAGTGTGGTCGCGTTGATCGACGTTCAGTCGACGTTTGAAGCCTTTTCGCACAACTGCTAGGCGTTCGCAAGGCGGAATCCGAACAGCCGTCTCTGAACTTGGTATTATTTTTGCTGATTCTCGGTCCAACCACGTTCAACAAGTGTTCGAAATCAGAACTTTTCATTATGAAAAAGTTGCAGAATCCCACGTCGTTCCAGTAGGTACTCAAGATTTAATTCGTCAACCTCATCCAGCAACAAATCTTTCATGAATTCGCGAGCCCTGTACTTTTTTCTTCCCCGAAGGATGCTTGGGCGAATCCAAAACCTCCGAGGGCGTCGATCACGTTGTTCCCCTGCTGCTACTGCGATAACTATTGCAGCAGAATCTGCTAAAACAACATCATCATCATCACTCAACATAATGGCATTGGAAATCACCGAAATCGCCAATCGTTTCCTCACGCCGGATGATTCGATGCTGATCGGCAATTCGACACGTACACACTACCAGAGCAGTGTGGACATCTTGTCGAACCGACTTGTCGAATCGAACGCGTCGACTGGCCTGATTCGACATAGTGTGGACGCGCCTAAAGAGTTTGTATTAGGGGATGGAGGGTGAAGAATGGACCAAAGACTCTGGCTCTTGGGGTTACGGATCTGGATAACCAATTGGATTTGCAATGTATAGCAGTATTGAATTTGTTCATCAATTTATACTATGATGGCTTATGATTTGATTTATAAATGATGGCTTATTGTTTTCCTATTGGTGGTTACCCCTATTTTAGGCTCCGTCTCTTGGCCATTACTTGCTTCAAAAACTCCCATTAAATGATGGTGATATGCCCACTATATTTACTGTTCTGAACTCTCTGTTGTGGGTTGATCTGAGGATTAAGGATATATAATAACTCTTCGGGTTTGAGTTCAAGGGAATCTCATTTTATATATTCAGCATCCATAGGCGCTACAGGAATGGTTTTTATTATGTTCATTGTGTGTCGTCACATGTTTGAAGTAGGTAAATTGTGAACTAGGTAAATTATGGCTATTTAATTTTCCCAATCATTTATCAATGCAAACTAGAGATCTAGAAAAAATCTACCATCTTCCAACCCAATGGATATTACCTAGATCCCATTCATCCTCTCTCATGGGCCGTTGCATTGATACAATATGAACACTAACTATTTTATTCTTTTTTAAAATATTTCTTGTCCCCCTTACAAGGTATTTCGTTAGAATTATAGCAGTTTTTTGTAAATCATGCTGTTATAGTAGTTTCTCTGTTCAGGCCTTGTTCAGTCTTGCCAATGACAGCGAACCTGAGGTCCGTAAACATGTATGCAGAGCGCTGGTTGTGCTTTTGGAAGTTAGAATTGATCGTCTTATTCCTCATATGCATCATATCATTGAAGTAAGTGCACCTGTTTTGAATGAACGAGAGAACCAAGAGTAACCAGATGTAACTGAACCATTGCAACATACAATGCTGAATGTGTATATATTCTCCTTCTAATTGATGTATTCATATTTTCAGTATATGCTCCAACGAACTCAAGATGGCGATGAAGGTGTAGCTCTCGAAGCTTGTGAGTTCTGGTTATCATTAGCTGAACAACAAATATGTAGGCAAGCGCTCACTCCACAATTACCCCAGCTTGTGCCAGTTCTGGTTAAGGGTATGAAGTATTCGGAAATCGACATAATTTTGTTGAAGGTAGCGTCTCCTTCTATAATATTCAATATTTGGTAACTAATGAATTGTATGGATTGGAAGTTAGCTGATTCTGGGAAAAAAACTATCAACGCTCTCTTCGATGATTTTGCAGTGGAATTTTATTAACGTTATTCAAAGAGACTTTCAAAGACAGCAAAATCTGCACTTGTCATTTTGTTTGACACTCAATGTTTTACTTAGTAGACATCTATGTAATGGTATAATTTGACCCAATTATCATCTCAGTAAACTGAAATGCATGTTATCTTATTATTTTGGACTTGAATTTCAGGGTGACGTAGAAGAGGATGAATCAGTACCTGACCGACCTGAGGATATGAAACCTAGATTTCATAAATTTCGTCCTACTAAGCAAAATCCAGATTTACATGGTGACGATTTGGATGATGATGGTGCTGATGATGAGTCTGCACTGTCTGATTGGAATCTGAGTGAGCCACTCCTACAGTTATTTGAAACTTCCTGAATAAGTTATTATACAATGACAAACCTACTATATGTGGGGGACATTTAAATCAATTAATTCAAACAAGTTTTGATTAGGCACTAACAAATAACATGCACATGTATCTGACTAACATTATCTCTTGGCTTTTGTGAAATGGACCTTATGTCAATGTTGTGAAATTGAATGGTTCTTGATTAGCAAGATTCTTGCGTGTACAACCCATGCGCACTTATGATATTATTTTGATCGACCCAAAGTACATTGATGTAGCAGTAGCACAAAAATGTAGGCGCTGTGCTTACGAAAATCGCTAGTGACACTATGTATCCGACATGAATATCTGTAGTACTTAAAATTAGGCTTGTGGATCAATGGCTATTAGCCTTACTGCTATAGTCAATATTATCTTGCCACCTATACCAATTGATTGACTTTTCCAGGAAAATGCAGTGCAGCAGCTCTAGATGTGTTGGCTAATGTCTTCAGAGATGATCTCTTGCCAGTACTATTACCGATTCTTAAAGAAACACTTTTCCATTCTGATTGGGACGTTAAAGAGTCTGGTATTCTAGCATTGGGGGCAATAGCTGAAGGTAGAACTTCAAATATATTTTTAATCTCCTATTATACAAGTAGATATAATATATATCTCCTCATAAAACATTACCAAATGTTTCAAAATTCGCATGATATGCGAAAATCTGTTATTCAATTGTGAAACTGTTAATGTTTTATAAGGAGTTTCTTTATTCTTTCATGTATAGAATTACTACTTGGCAAGACTGTAGCAGTCACAATACATACTGCTAGGGAAACCCTCTACACTCATCAAGTTTACGATTGATATGGGCATTGGTGTATGTAACTTACCGTTTATTAACCTTCGAAGGGGCGTGCCTTTTCAACTCAATCGGGTGGGCGCGGGCGGATTTTTGTTTTTTGGTTTTCCAACAGTTTTCCCTTGGAAACATGTGTCTTGGTACTTGTTAAAATAAAAAGTTGGTTGCCTAGTATTGTTACTATTTGGGGACGAAATAAAATTCACTCACAGTAAATATTCTATATTGAATTTCTGCAGCAAAATATGTAACATTAATAAAATTCACAAAATGTACTTGTATTCTTACATTTAGAAAAATTAGTTGTTTTTTTAAATTCACAATATGTATTCTACGTGAAAATAAGTTTTTTCTTCTATCACATCAAAAATTTCTTCTTCAAAATCACTCTTAGAATATTATCAGAAGGTAGCTTATTCAGGGGTTTGGCTTGCTTTCAACCTTCAGAGATCCCTAAATAAACAAACAACGTTATATTAGACGTACTACATTGACTAACAAAAAATGTACACTTCATGTATCTATGTACATTCGTAGGTATATTACATGTAAGTACCTAGGAGACAGTACAATAGGTGATATAGGTACATGGATACCTAAATACTCATAAAAGTCTGATAATATCAGTTTATCAACATCCACACGTACATATTACCTATGTAACATATATACGTACATATATTTACATACAAAGGTACGAGTACATGCATAAAAATAAAAAGGTATCTTGTGAATCTGGACAACATAGAAGTAATACACACTTACATTGTGGAAGAGCAGCCGTGACAAAATGAAATGCTGGAGGGAAATTTGTCAGAGACGACGTCAAATTTGACACTGGCTGACTGACGGTACGCACAGTCTGGAGAAGCGATGACAACGTGATCTTACTTCATAGATAGTGAAGTGAGAACACCGTTGGGCCTCGTTAGTGTGTGTGAACCTGAAACGGCAGGGCGCGAGTGCTTCCAAAAAGGCAGACATAATTCCGCCTGTGTGCCTGCTCGAAGGTTAAGGGCGGGATTCATAGACTAACCTTGAGTGGAGGTCTTCTCAAGGTGAGGATTCCTCGATTAGAGGAACTGATTGACTGGAGGAACGGAGTGGGATTCGTAAACCAACCTCGACCTCGATTCGAACTTTGAGGATTCCTCGGATCGATTCCTCACAATCAATGTCGGCATCAAATTCTACAGATTTTTTGTGAGATTGGCAACACTTTTAGATAATAGTACATAAAGTTCAGGGGTTTCAAACTCTCAAACTTGGGAACTGAAACAGAAACTGCCTGGTATTGTTGTGTTTGTTTGTTGTTCATTTCCTTTTCAATTATGGAAAAAAGCGCAATTTATTCAGCGAAGAAGAGGGAGACAGTCTCAAACAAGTGTCCTCTGTTTGAAAGGAATACTAATCAACAAAAAAATGGACACTACTTCAGAACTATCGGTGGTAGGAAGCTATGTATTCGTTCAAGGAATGGAACAAGTTTTTTCCTCCGAAAATGAAACCGAAAACCACATCCTTTTCACGTTTGAGAGTAGCTTTCTGAACAATTTCGGTTCTGTGTCTGTCTGTCAGGCGGTCTGTGGTCAATTCCTTGTCCCCTGCAAAACTACATGAAGTCAAGATTGATGATGATGTGATTGATGATTGATAAGTTATGAGTATATGATTGAAGTGATGATTTTGATGGCATTTTTAGGGATTGTGTGGGTTAGCTCCTAGACGGTCCCATATTAATTTCATCGCTATCGGACAACCAGTAGTGTGTGCGCTTGCGCGAACGTGAATTTCAATTTCCTTAAGCAACACTGTTTCTCAGTTCCTAATGGACCGATTTCGCTCAAATTCAGAATCAGAAGGTATTTTGGAGTTGCCTAAAATATGATTAGGTACCTATTGAATTTCTTAATACTTGGATCAGTGATAACTACTGCGCATTTCTATACTACAATCAATAAATACATAACATAAACATAGCCATAACTCCGGAACTACTCGACCGATTCCGGTATAATTCTCACTATCTACTGACTGATTCTCTACGTCCATGTTTTTTTTTTTTTTTTTCTCCTGTCACTGAGACCAAAAGAGATCTATTGTGACCTACGTCCATGTTACAAAATTGAAGAACCTATACCTACTGCCTACCCAACTTGGGAGATTTTTCTTACCTCTTAGGGATACAGTCCATTTGTCTGTGGGTATGAATACTCGTCAAATTCCATTCCTAACTTTCGAACAATCCCGAAAGAATAAAGGCAAATAGCTTGAGAAAGGTCACATAAGCAAAGAGAACACAAGAACAAATGAGCTTGTTTATTGGGGGTATGGGATAACCTGTTGGGCATTCCCGCATTTTTGAAAAGTTCCATTCATGCAGCATGAGTTGATGAGCGAATTTTCAAAGAATAATTTCAACCGATTTGGTGGGTGATTCTTATAGGCAATGTCACGCTGATTCTGAATATACCGTATGTTCCTATTTTTAGGATGGTTATTATAATTGTATTGTATTTTAAATAATTGACTTTTTATAGCGATTTTCGACTTTAAATTGTCAGAATTTGACCCCTTGGAGTACTCTAAAAATTCTGGCCAGCGAACTCATTCTTTCTCTTGATATTATTGACATTTTGAATTATTTTTGATTTTTTAATCTCTATTTCAGGGTTAGATATCGTCTTATTAGTCTCAGGTGCCAAAAATACCAACAAACATAACAGTCCCAAACACTAATTTTGTTGAAAATACTTTTGGGAAGTTTATTTCTTCTTGTTTCCTTCTTATGATGATTTCAGGACGAAATTAATTTCAATTCGTCTTAAAATATCATTTTTATCCATACAATTCAGTTTCGAGGAACGCTCAAGGTACCTATCTCGGAACCTTGGAAAATCGGTCCTCGGAATCGGTTTTTTCCTCGGCTGGAGGCCTCCTCACCGTTGAGTTGAATCTATGAATACGGCCGTACGGAAGTCGAGGACGCCTCGGAGGATTCCTCAAATCTTGCTTTCGAGGAACAATTATGAATCCTTGAAGACCATCCCAAGGTCTCCTCAATACTTAAGGACCGTCTATGAATCCCGCCCTAAGTATCAGCAATAGGAAATTTGTCTCTGAATTTACCTTCGTTATAAGTATGTAAACATAGAATTTTTAAATTAAATGAACTGTTTTAAAATAGCTCGAACACTTTTCCGGCTGGATTTAACGATTATTCCTATTTTCAAAAGCAAATTAAGGACAACAAGCTTGGGAAACACCTCAACCATGCCCTAACTCAAATCAAAATCCTATTTATTATTTTTAACGTTTGTGATTTTATAAAATTCATCGATGTACATATGTTATACAATAATAGTTACATACTTTACAACGTGAATCATAGTTTTAAGTTTATTCAATCCAGAGAAAACTGGAAGAAACCGAATTTTAAGTTAATTCAACCCAGAGAGAATTGGAAAATAAACCAATGAAAACCAGGTTTTTTAATTTTTCTCAAGCTCGTCGTCCTGGGCACTCTTAATCATCTTTTTAATCTGATTTAGGAACCCGTTAAGGGGCCAAGGACCCATGTAATTCAGTTTTCCCCATTTTTCCCAACCAATTTTTCTCCGATTTTGAAGCAGTTTGCAGCATTCTTCTTGTCATTCAATTCTCTAGGGAGAGTATCTTATGTATAATTTTAAGTTCGTAATTTTGAATTTCTTCACTTCCTTTTTTAAAAGTCAAATTGGCATAAAGGCTAAACGTCCTCCGCAGAGAATAAAAAAAAAACGTCTGCCAAGTTGGGTGGGCAGTAAAGC
>JAEMON010000001.1:35230777-35252330 GCA_030264115.1 Lygus lineolaris | reverse complement strand
CTACCGCGCAAGCGTAAACTTGAAATTGGTTGTTATAGACGTAGCTAGACCAATTTCAGTGAAATTTTCAGAGATTGATCGAGTTAGACTCTAGAAAGTCCCCTATGAATTCCACCGCCATCACCCACTGATAGCTTTTGCGCATGCGCAAACATCAATTTCCTGAAACTACGATTTCTCAGTTCGTAATGGACCGATTTCGCTCAAATTCCATGTGTAGTTGGGGGCTACCATTACCTTCTAATTTCGACACTATTGTATCAGTAATAAATATTGCGCATGCGCAATTTTGAAATTTGTTTCTTATCTGTTACTTGACTAATTGCGGTGAAATTTTCAGAGATTGTGCGGGGTAGCCCCTAGATTGTGACCTATTAGTTGGATAGCCAGTGGACCATTAGTAGCGTGTGCGCATGCGCAAAGGTGAATTTCCTGAAACTACGATATCTCAGTTTGTAATGGCACGTTTTCGCTCAAACTCAGAGGGTAGATGGGGGCTGACCCAAGACCCACGAATTTCATCACGGTTCAATAAAATCTACTGCGCAAGCGCAAACTTAGTGAAACGCGGTTTTTTTCGGCGAATTTTAGCCGTTGCGTGAGGTTACATGGCGGGTTTAAATCTTTTTTGCCCCCGTGCTCTGATTTGTCCAAAAATAAAGATATTTTAATTTTTGGTTGCCCTGCATTCTATCGTCATGAGCATGGTCAACCAGTTATTTCTAGTTTTCTAAAAATTTAATGATGACATACTGTGTAGACCAGGAGGGAGCTTCTGTGCCATGTCCTTGGCAGTGTATTCTCATTGTATTGTATGTACACATAGTACCTATGCATGTATTACTTGTAAGTACTCTCTTAGACCAAGAGTCAAGAATGTAAGTATCCTCCCGGTTTTTGAAGTCATTGTATGGGTATTTTATTTATAATACATAGTATTAGTACTAGATCTATTCTATGATTATAATTTTCCGAATCCTTGTTTTGATTTACGTTATGAAGGACCTACAACTCTAGGATAGAATCATTACAGGCACTACCCCATTGTACACAAGAAATGATGTATGTGAACCTCGTGGTATAATTACGATTTATAGGTACTTACTCTGCAGAATGATGTGACCTGTAAAGGGAAATAATGAACCGTTGTGAAGTAATTTTCAGCGTTTCGTGATTGTGTTGTAAATGAAACCTCAACGCTCAGTAGTAAGGAGAGCCAAAAAGCAGGACATCCTTATCTTCTCTAGAACAAGCCCTCAGCACCATGCCTCCTCAGTCAGTCCACTCCCGACCTCCTTACGCATACGTACCGCGCAGTGCCACATTTCAACATTATCTTTGTACCTGGGAAATATAGTGATTTACAAAAAAACTCTAATATTGTCTCCAGTTACGTTTCTTATATTAATTCATATTTTCGTGTTGAATGATTAGGGGGGGTTCATTGTTTACAATAAATCAATTATGGTAACTTGGACATGTGAATGCTCTCTTATATCTTTCTATTGGTAGATATTCACTTACCTACCTAAGTATTTAGGTAAGTGAATACCTACCTAGTAGATAAGTATCTAATATTATCATCATAATAGATTTGTGCCTCATACATTGATCATAGGTAGGTGATACTTTCTGAAATGAATAAAAATGGGTACCTACCAACTATTTATTCCTAACCTCCTTCGCCCAACACAAGTATCATTGGTTAGGTATGTACATAATATGAGGAAAGTAATGAAAAATTCCGATAGAATCTGACAAGAAGGTATTTAATGAACACCCATAAAATATGCAGTAATGAATAACTATAAAATTGTGTATTATTGTATTATTTTGTGCGTAGAAGTGAGGTAGGTTGTAAGATGTTGTAATAGGTAATCTTAGGTCCTTTCATGCGTTATGTAGAGCTCACGATAGACAGGTAGAACAACTGTAATAAAAATAAATAATTTGAGTTTAGGGTACCTAAACCCTACCTATCTACTTACCTGATGTTTTTAAATTTCCGAATGTCTTACAAATTGAACAAAACATGACCCAACCAATTCACTTATATCCAAAAATACCAAAAAACGTCTGCCAAGTTAGGTGGGCAGTATAGCTTCCTCCCTTTAGTAACATGGACGTATAGAATCAGTTAGTGAACATTTCAGCGAAATTGGTAGAATAGTTCCGGAGTTATGCCTATGACAATAAGTTTGAAGTTTGTGCAAGCCCAGTAGCGAAAGTTCGTGCAAGCCCAGTAGCGAAAGTTCGTAGGTAATTTTCTTGGACTCAGCCCTAACTTCACAAGCAAAATCAGTCCATTAGGAACCACTGAGAAATCGTAGTATCAGGGAATTCACGTTTGCGCATGCGCACACGCGAAAAATGGTCCGACAGCGATGCAATTGATAGAAGACCGTCACGGGGCTACCCTGGACATCTGTACAATCTCTGAAAATGTCACCGAAATTAGTCGAGTAGTTCCGGAGTTATGGCGATGAAACACATTTCAAAATTGCGCAGCGCAGTAGGTATTACTAATACAATAATGTCGGAACTAAAAGTTAACTGTCAACCTCCAACTAACCTCCGAATTTGAGCGAAAATTACGAACTGATAAATCGTAGTTTCAGGGAATTCACGTTTGCGAATGCACACACGTTACTGATAGCGTGGTCTGATAGCGATGACATTCATAGCGGACTCCCTAGGCACTAACCCGCGTAATCCCTAAAAATGTCACTGAAATTGGGTCAGTAGTTCCAGAGCTAGACCTATAGCCTGGTCCAGACTCTCGCGGAGTAGCGCGGGGAGTATCCTCGCCGAAGTTGGGCAAGGCAAAGCACACTCTCGTGGAGATCGTTCTTCGAAGTTGGACAAGGCGGAAGCACACGCATCCACACTCTCGCGAAGTACTATCTGACAACTGAATGATTAATGGGGTTCCTCGTGTCCCTTTGACTTGGGGTACAAAACCGCTCAAAGAGCGAAGTCAGGTGAGGCGAAGAAAGGACGAACGAGGTTCTCCTAGCCTCGTCGCGAAGTCGGACGGAGTGAGGCGAGGAGGTACAGGGAGGGCCGAGGAACATCTCCACATTCTTGCTCCTCGGGCTACTCCTCGAGAGTCTGGACCATGCTTGTAACAACAAATTCCAAGTTTGTGATTGCGCAGTAGCTATTACTGATCCAATCGTGATTATATGTGATTGTCTTGGAGTCAGCCCCCAACTACCCTCCAAATTTGAATGGAATAGGCCAATGGGGTCTGCGCATGATTTTTTAAAACAATTTTTATTGAAAGGGAATCGATTGAAAATGGCCAAAGTGGGGTTATTTCATAATTATGTGGTCCCCCTATTTTTTTTTTTTTTTTATCGACGGAGAGAAATGTGAACGTTTGAAGAAATGCGCGCGGAAATGGAGCGCGCTGATTGATCGAAGCGCATCCATGCTGACCACGTATAGGAATATCCAAGAACGGTTTTCAAAGTGACAGCAGGGGGCGGTGACGTACGTACCTCTGGAGGTACGTCACACCTCCCCGCAAAATTCAAAACATTCCATTTTAACATTACGATTTCTGCTCCCACATGGAGTTTTTTGTCCTGATAAATAGTGTTTACTAGTCATGGCAACTCATATAACATAATTAATGGTTTTTTTCCAATTTTTATTCCTCATGCGCAGACCCCATTAGGAGATACCGGGGTTTCAGAAAATTCACGTTTGCGTATGCATTCAGGCTAGTAAAGGTCCAATGGCAATGCAATTCACATGGGACCGCCAAGGGGCTAATCCCGCATAATCCCTGAAAATTTCATCGAATTCGGACCATAACTTCATACCGTTTTGCCTGGAATGGACAAGGAATTGACCACAGACCGACAGACAGACACGAAACCAAACTTGTTCAGAAATCTGTGAAACGTAAATAGCAAGTGGAAATTTTGATTTTGGTGGACAACATTTTTTAAATTTCATTCACGAATACATAGCTGAGGTAGTGAGGTAGCAAAAGTGAAAAACAGTAGTTATTTATTATGGGGAAAAGATTTGAACCCGTGCTCTCTCGATCATAGGTCTGTAATTTGGAACCAAATGCTGCGTTTGCCTTGGTTGCTCACAATCTCTCAAAAATTGCCTAACGGAATGAGCCTCTGGAGAGGTTGCGGTGCCAAATTCACGGACGTAGCTTTTCAATAAGCTGTCGTTATATGCTCGGTCGGACGGAGTGTATGGTATAGGTTGTACTGTACATATGTAGAATGGTACCAACATGCTTGTGATTCATTCTATTTAGGGACGGACCTATCAAAATAATCGCAACGCAGGTAGGTCTATGCAAAAAGTACTTACCAATACTTCAAAAGATAAGTATTAAGTATCTATAAGCATGAATGTTATTCATTGACAACCACAAAAGTCAAGTTATGTAGTAGCCTTCAAGTTGATGAGCTGAGTTTTCAGGCTCATATTTTTGGTTAGAATAAGGGTTGGAGATACCATTTATAATTTTTTTAATTGTAATAGCTCCAAATCTTATTGTGAAAAGAAAATGGTCCATCTATTCACAATTCAACATAAATACTATTTTTAGTGTTCACATTCATCTGTCAGAGCGTATCCTTCTAAGCATAATTCTTTTCATCGCTGGCGAGAAGAAAGGATCCCCATATGAGAAAGTCATAAATTAATATTCTCTAACTTCGTTTATCACACACAGAATGTCAATGAGTTTTCTTTATTTTTCAGTTCCTTCACCAAACATACCGGGGTCTACTTCCTCCATGGTTGGAAAAATCAGGGTTAGGGATTTTATGACCGCACCTCTTATGGACACACCAACAATTGAGGATGAAGACTCAGAACAACCTCAACCTACTCTGGGTCTTGAGACTGAGGAAGTGCCCTCATACTTCTGTGGCGCAAACAGCAGCAGCAACTCCCCAGCGAGTGATCACTCAAAGATATTAGCGAGTTCCAGCAGCCACTCACAAGACCCTGTACCCAATCAAGCCAGCACCAGCACTTCCAGTGGGAAAACTGAGGAAAAACTGGCCCCTAAGACGTACATTCATATTGGAAAGACGAAGGCTAGTCACATGGCATTCAGCCCATCGTCTTATGAGTTTGTGGTAGCTTTCCAAAAAAGAGTTAAAACGTGAGTATAAAATAGTTGGGTATAGTGTTACTGGTTGCCATGACCAGCCCCATGACCGCTTGGGTTACTTGAGGGCAAGGTGCTCTCTCTGTGCACCTGAGTGTGATGAAGAAATTCAACGGGGCATATACAGGGTGTCACAATTTTGGAACCATGAAACTTCAGGGATCGATTATACGTCTAATTTGCAACAAGTTCATCCTAGAGTTTTTTTTTTTTTTTTTTACTTGAACGCTTTGTTTTTAGGTGTATTTAAATTCTAGATTTTTTTGGTGTTTCCGATCTTATTTGATTGAAATGGCCATTGACTTCTCATATAGCTCAGTAAAATAAGATCGCAAAAGGGTGGTTGTTCGGAAAAAATAGGACAAAGCAGGATATTGTTTTAATGTCTTTATCTTGTCCGAACGTCAAAAATCCGAACACCTGAGGATTTTTTTGAATAGTATTTCATTAGAGTGGAATATATAATTTTGCTGGCCAAACTGTGGTCGGGGGTGGCGGTGGGGTGGGGGGGAGTAAGCCGCTGTGACCGGTGAATGACCTTGGGCGTGTCTATGGATGTTGTACTATGCACTACATACATACATATGTACAATGTACATTGTACATTACGTATGTACTCTACATATTTCTTCAAGAAACCAACTACAGTAATTTTACAAG
The DNA here is from genome assembly GCA_030264115.1 of Lygus lineolaris. NCBI lineage: Eukaryota > Metazoa > Arthropoda > Insecta > Hemiptera > Miridae > Lygus > Lygus lineolaris. The sequence goes on along the minus strand of JAEMON010000001.1, from coordinate 35,246,518 downwards.
GTCGTGAGGTTTCGTTCTGTCAAAACGCCGGATGACGTTGCTGTTGTCTAGTAGACGAAGAACTTCTGGGTTCATGTGTTCATGAAGCCGCTGCTCGTGTTTAATCGCAAAGTCCTTAGCCACTTCGCTTGTTTCCATCTCGAGATCCCGGTGGAGGTCATCATTTCGTATGTACCAGGGGGCGTTGACAATACTCCTTGGTACCTTGTTCTGAAATGTTTGTATCTTGATGTTTGACTTTTTCGTGCAGCCCCAGAGCTAGATGCCATACGTCCAAGTGGCCTTAGAATTTGCTTGTAGATAAGCAATTTTTTGTGTAGGGATAGATCAGAGTACCTGCCAAGCAGCCAGTACATTTTTTTAAGTTGATATTTAATTGATCTCTTTTTTTAATGACATGCTCCTTCCATCTCAGTTTTGCATGAAGAGTCATTCCTAAATACTTTGCTGTAAGGGATCTCACGCCTATTCAGCATGACTGGTATTTTTGTTACATTTTTGTTTTGTAAAGTTAATATGTCTAGATTCTTGTTCATTGAGTTTGAGCCGCCATTTTTTTTGTCCATGTACTGACATTGTTAACAATAACTTGTAAATTCCTAGTTGCTTCCTGTAACGCATCGCCAACTGCTAATAGGGCAGTATCATCAGCAAAAGTTGCAATTGTTGTGTCGTCATCGCTGGGTAAATCACGTGTAAACAGAAGATAGAGCAAGGGCCCGGGCACGCTACCTTGCGGAACGCCTGCCTTTATTTTCTTGAGACTGGAATACTCTCCTTCGTGTTTCACTCTAAAGTGTCTCTCAGAGAGATAAGATTTCAGAATTAAGTAGAATTGCTTTGGTAGATCTCTCTCAAGTTTGTATTCAAGCCCTTGGTGCCAGACTTTATCAAAAGCTTGGGAAACATCGAGGAAGGTGCCTGCGCAAACTTCTTTCCTTTCTAAGCAATTTTCAATTATATCAGTGATACGATGCACTTGATCTATGGTAGAGTGTTTTTCCCTGAAACCGAACTGGTGATCGGGGATTAGTTCTCTCTGTTCGACCGTAATACTGGTAGCAGAGATAAGAAGAGGGAGGTCTATAATTGTGTCGCTAATTGTGAAGACTATTGCGGAATGATCAGACATGAGGCTTCCGCTGTCTTCGATGTAGATAAAATTACTCGATATTCCTTTGATCACGAAAAAGTCAATAAGATCTGGAGCTTTTGCTCTATCCATGGGCCAGTACGTTGGTTTACCAGAAGAATAGAAATCACTGTGTACTTTTTTACCAGCAGAGAAAAGCTCTCGGCCTTTCGTTGTGGTTAGGCGTGAGCCCCAGTAATTATTTTTTGGCATTGAAGTCACCCCCAATGACAAAATTGGGTCCCAAGCTTTTGAGTTAGGACACCTAGTCCTCTTCTTTGAGATTATATCGTGGTGGGCAGTAGATCGCTGCTGTGTTGCATTTTTTGCTATTTACTTGTACAGTTATTGGGGAGACTTGCATAAATTCTTCTTGAATTGCATGGTGTACGTAGTGCTTAATAGCACTCCTGATAAGGACAGCTGAACCCCCTCGAGGTCTTCCTTCCGGATGGTCCTCTCGGTAGCATTCATAACCATTGATTATAATGTAGGATGACTGAACAAAATGAGTTTCAGAAACCAGGCATATATCTATTTTTTCTTGGCTCAGGAACAACTCCAGTTCTGAGGCATATTGTGCTAGTCCATTCGCATTCCAGGCAGCTATTCTAAATGTGTTTAGAATTTTCATGATTTCAACGACAATTCGGGTTTAATACTCTTTTCTAGCGTGGAAACTCTTTCAATCAACAGTCTGTTGGTGTGCATTTGTTCATTTAGCATTTCGAACATCAAAGTGAGCATTTTGTCAACAGAGGAGTTCTGAGTATTGCTGCGCACAACACTAGCATACGACAACATATTTTTATTATTTGTACAGGCAGTACTGACTTGACTTTGAGGCTTCAATGCAGTTTTCAAAGTAGTTTTTTCGGCAGATTTCCCAGAATGGAGTTTTTTTCTTTGATCTTTAATTTTCTGTAACTCCCTAGCTACTTCACACCCCCGATAGTTTGCTGGGTGGGCATCTCCACAATTAACGCACCAAGGGTTCTTGCTTACCAGAACAATTGACACATCTAGTTTCACGCATACAATAGCTTTTTGTATGATTAAAACCTTGACAATTTTTGCGATGGGGAATGAGATTCGTCGTTTTCTGTAGAGGTTCAATTTTGACCCTAATGTTCATAATCTCTTCAATGTCATAGATTCGTTCTATAACCTCCGTATTCTCGAAATTTAGGGCTGGTTTATCAATCACAATTGCAAGCCCGAATAAAGTCTGACGAAGTCAAATCTCTGATTATCTCGCACATACCCGTTTATCAATTCACTTTAGCAGTTGACTATCCCTGATCAGTGACTATATTTGACTGGAGATTCGAAGCTCTAGTTATAATTTAACTGCCTAGTCAAACTCTGATTTGCTGGCAGCCATATTGAATTTTCGTATTTCGTACTATTTCCATTCCCATCTCCGTGACAGTTTCGCGAATCTTTGATTCAAATAATACATTATTGTGAAATAGATTCTGATTGATGTATTCACATGAGATAGGGATTCGGATTTTTCAGACGATAAAATGCACGGCTTCGCTTCACCAGCACCGATTCCCCCTTATCATTGATTCCTCTGGTGTTTTTTTTTTTTTTTAAAGATTCACTGCTTCAGTTATTTCATAGTTTTTCCTCTTAAAGTCACTAACTATCTTAGCAGCATCACACGTATAGTGCAATCCTCTTGCAACCACTCTGATTGGTCGCGTGTTTTTATCTTGATACGTATACCATTGGAAGTCCTTATCTTTAAGCCCAGAAGCTAAAGATCGGTATGTTTCACTATCTGGCGCAAAAATTGTCCAAACCTTAGATAAAGCCTTGACAGTACATTGTTGCGAGGCTACTGTTTTGATGAAGTTATAAATGGGGTCTGCGCATGAGAGATAAAAATTGGAAAAAACCCATTAATTATGTTATTTGAGTTGCCATGACTATTAAACACTATTTATCAGGACACAAAACTCCATGTGGGAGCGGAAATCGTAATGTTAAAATGGAATGTTTTGAATTTCGCGGGGGGGTGTGACGTACGTACCTCCAGAGGTACGTAAGTCACTGCCCCCTGCAGTCCCTTTAAAAACCGTTCGTGGATATTATACGTAGTCAGCATGGATGCGCATTTCTCTTCGTCGATAAAAAAATAGGGAGACCTCATAATTATGAAATAACCCCACTTTATCCTTTTTGAATCGATTCCCTTTCAATAAAAATTGTAAAAAAAAATCATGCGCAGACCCCATTGTGTTATACTCTGCTACGGCAGTGACTTTATTCAGAGGCGGGGGCTGAACAGTTTTACTTTTAGTTTTATTTTGCTGCATAGTTTTGGTGTTGTCCACCTTCTTGTTAGACTTTGAGGTTCGGGTCTGTTTTTTTTAGGTTCGTCTACCTCAGGGGAGGAACCAGCCTTACGTTTTTTATTGATTATCCTATTTTTTTTTAAGAATTCAATTCGTTTTTCTTTCTAATTCTTCCTCGTCGGTTTCAAACTCTGTATTCGTTTGAGATTGGCAGTGCCCTGAATTAGTTTTTGATTGAATTGCTTCCTTTAGAGCAGAGTTCTCCAATTCAAGTTTAGTAATATTGGTCTTGGACTCACACATGGATTCATTAATATTGGCCAAGTAGCCACATAATGTTTCAATAAGTGAATATAGCTCACCTATAGAAGTCTTGATGCTCGGGTCAAGAATTCGGGCTGAGAACTCCTGATGTTGCGTTTTAGAAATAACGTCGCTGACCGTGAAAAGACCGCCACTGTCCGAGTTCTTCGCGCCGACGAGTACAAACCTCGCGGCACGGGAATGTTTACAATTCACTCAGCTCGTTCGATGTTTTTCGCCTTGAACGTTCGCGAGATACTGAACTACAGTAATGTACCTAGGTACATAATATACATACATATGTACCAGGTATGTTGAACAATTGTGATTGGGTAGGAGAAGCGGGGAAGGAAGGAGATGGTGGAGGGGGCTAGTCGAGCCATCTGTGGCAGTCGTTGAGTAAGTAGTCCTTGTTCTGTATTGTGTTGGTAAAGTAACGTTAAATAAAGTCTTGAAAAGTATTCGTCTGTGTCTTTCAGTGAAGTTTACACCCCCTAAATTCTACAGGTTGTGGCCCCAGTGAACGCGGAAAAAACAGAACAAACGTGAAAAGTGTTCTCGACACGGGAATTCGCGGAGTTGAAAACGGTCGCCGGAAAAGTGACGCGAAAAGTACGTACCTACATGCAGAGGAAATGGCGAACGCAAACGTGACCGGTTTGAAACCCTTCGATGGAACGAATTTTTCGAAGTGGGAATATCGTGTTCGTGTGATATTGGAAAAGAACGATGCCCTAGAAGCTCTTGACGAAAACCCGTGAAAATGGACGATAAAGAATATTTGAAAAAGGATCTGGAAGCTAGAGACATACTTGTGAAATGTATCGATGACCGGGTACTCGATTGCATTCGAGGAAAGAAGACCGCGAGAGACATGTTCAAGGCCCTGGAACAAACCTACGTCAGAACGGGAATTTCAGCACAGGTAGCCATACGTCAACAACTCGGAAGCATGAAGTTTCGGAAAGGATCCTTGGAATATTTTATTGAAAACTTCGACCAGAAAATTGAGGAATTATCGGCAAGCGGTGCGACAATGAGCAAAAGTTAAAAAATATCAATGCTTCTAGCGGCCATGCTTGAATCGTTTCGAGTTATCGTGTCGTCACTGAATATTGCATTCTACAAGGAAGATACCACGATCACCTAACAATACGTAAAAGGTATCCTCTTGCAGGAAGAAGCCTCTTTGAATGGAAACTCGGGTGGTGATCGGAATCAAAATCAACCTGTTGCTTTCCCAGGATGCCGTCGAAAATTTTACAGTGGCGGGAAATCAAGAGGGCGGCCATCATTCCAGAACTCGGCAAGTTTTCGAGGCCATGGTGGGGGCTATCAACATCAATCCACGAGCCGTGAGTTCAATAATGCTCGGGAAAACAACAACAATCATGTTAATTCGTTCCCTTATAAATGCCATTCCTGTGGACTTCGAGGTCATCAACGCAAAAACTGCCCAAACCGAAATAAATCAGCAAAGTTCGCAGAAAACGAGTTAGCCTTTCTTTGCTCTACCGAGACTGATTCTTCAACATATCCAAAAGCAGAAGAGCAACAATTGCTCCAAACCGAACAGGAAGATGACAAGGTTATTTCATTGCTATCAAGTTCGGGAAATGATTGTTTGTTTTACGCGGATTCTGCTTGCACGAACCATTTAGTTACCAAAGAACTCGGAAATTTCCTTATAAATACTCGTGATATCGACATCGGAATTCCAGTCGCGAAAAAGGGTGAACAAATCCGTGCCACGAAGTGTGGAACTCTGCCGGTCGTTGTGAGTGGTCAACAATGTCTTTTAGTGCAATGAGCTTCCTTTCAACTTGTTATCGGTCCCGAAAATAGCAAGTGCTGGTTTTAATGTGACTTTCAAAGAAAATAACGTTCACATAATGAAACAAAACCGTACATTGGTTACTGGAAATCGAACGGGAAACCTGTACGGAGTGAAGTTTGACTTGGAAAATAATCAAGCCAATGCTGGTGTTGCTGGTAACAAAATGTTGCTACATCGTAGGATGGGACATTCATCAGTATTTCCTGTAGATGGTAGCTGTGAATTATGCATCCAAGGTAAGCAAACTAACCAGCCTTATGTGTCAATACCTATCGATCGGAAACCAAATCGTATTTTGGAGGTTGTCTCTAGTGATGTCGTGGGTCCCATCACTCCATGCACGTACGATGGATATCGATGGTATGTAGTGTTCATAGACCATTACTCGCATTTTGCATGCATTTATCTAATGAAGGAAAAGAGAGAAGTGTATGATAAGTTCCGTCATTATGAAGCCCAAGTTACTGCTCGTTTTGGTACCTACACGTATATCCAGATTCAGACTGGACAATGGAAAAGAGTACAAAAATCATAGATTCATGGATTTTTGTGATAGTAGAGGGATCGAGATTGAATGGACGATTCCTAGAAATCCTGCCCAAAACGGTGTGTGTGAAAGGTACCACCGTACCATCATGAACCTTGCACGTTGCATGATTATCGATTCTGGTTTGGAAGAAGAAATGTGGGGGGAAAGTTTGAGATCGGCTGTTTTCGTTCAAAATCGTGTAAAAACGAGAGCTCTTGAACCTGCGGTTTTCCGCTGGTTCCTGCGGTACCAGCGGAAATCTGGTTTGGCCAGGGAGTAAACTTGGAGAAGCTACGTGTGTTCGGGTCAAGCGCTCATGCTCTAATACCCAAGGAAGATCGTACTGGTAAGCTGGATCCCAGGAGCAGACCTCTGATTATGGTGGGCTATACTCTCAATGGCTATCGCCTGTGGGACTCCCAGAATAGGAAAATCGTCACTGCCAAGAGCGTTGTGTTCGATGAATGGCCACAGAAACCCTGCAACTGTGAAATCCCTAATCTTCAGAAGATGCCAGAAGAAGACCTTGCTAAAGAGGAATCAGAATCGAGCTCAGATGAAGATACAGACTCCGATCAAAACTCGAACTCGGGAACTACTGATAAGGATGAGGAAAATACAGCAAAGCCGTCAACTTCATCGAGTGATCAGCCGAGAAAGGGTACAAGGAAACGAGAACTACCTCAACACCTGAGGGACTATGACCTCACGTATGCAGCTCTATCTACTGGATGCCTGCCGTCGGAGATCCCGAACAACTTCGAAGAAGCTGTATCTTCAGGATGGAAAGGAGCGATTGATGAGGAGCTGGATTCGTTGATCAGCAACAACACTTGGGAATTGGTGCCAAGACCTGACAACTCAAAAGTCATCCGATCCCGGTGGATTTTCAGGAAGAAATTGATGGAAGGAGTTGAGGTGCGAAAAGCTCGATTGGTGGCGCTTGGATACCAGCAGATGGGAGAGGTTGATGAGGAGGTTTTTGCCCCGGTTGCTTGTATGGTCACTCTGAGGACGTTGCTTGCCCTGGCTGCTGAGATGAAAATGAACATCCACCAACTTGATATCAAATCCGCTTTTCTGCAGTCGATGCTCAAGTCTCCTGTATTCATGGCTCCACCTGATGGCCTGAGATGTCCTGAAGGCTACATATGTAAACTGAATAAGGCTCTATATGGACTAAGAGAAAGCCCTAGATGTTGGAATGAGTGTTTTAACAATCATCTATTGTCATTAAATTTCAAAAGGTCATGTGTAGATCCATGTTTGTATTACAATCACAGTATTTTTGTGTTGATCTGGGTAGATGACTGTTTATTATTCTCAAAGTCTTTAACTGATCTTGATGAGTTTAAGAAAAAGTTGAAATCGAAAGTTGAGTTGAGGGATCTTTCAGGAAAGAGTGAATTGTGTTTTTTGGGGATAAACATAATTATAACTGAAAATGGAATTCGTTTAAATCAAAATGAACTCATTGGAAAGGTGTTGGAGAAGTTTGGGATGAATGAATCAAAAATATGTAGGATACCTATTGAACCTAAGCTTAATTTATTGAAGGCAGATGGTGAAGATAGGAGTTTACCCTACAGGGAATTAATAGGCTGTTTAATGTATATCATGCTGGGTACAAGACCTGATCTTTGCTTCAGTGTTGCATATTTTACCCAATTTCAGAACTGCTATGATAGAAACCATTTCAAAAATTTGAAGAATGTATTAAGATATTTAAATGGCTCAATAAATGTAGAATTGAAATTCGGGAATAGTAACAATCCTACAAATTATGAAATTAAAGCTTATGCTGACACCGATTTTGCTAATAATTTAAATGACAGAAAAAGAGTATCAGGATTTTTGATAAAAATAAATAACAATTTGGTTTTTTGGAAATCGTCTAAACAAGAACTGGTTGCTCTTTCTAGTGCAGAGGCAGAATACATTGCTTTGGCTGCTTGCACTAAGGAATGTTTATTTCTAGCGCAGCTTTTGCGTGAAGTTTTTAAAATTGACACTTATCCTATAAAAATATATGAAGACAATCAGTCCTGTATAAAAATAGCGTCAACACTTGAAACTAAAAAATCCAAACACATAGATGTTAGGTATCATTTTCTGAAACTTCTTGTAGAGGAAAATAAATTAAAGTTGATATATGTGGATACACTAAACACATTATGACCAAAGGATTAATGAGAACTAAATTTGAAACATTTATTGAGAAAATTGGTCTAATTCGTGCAAATGACTAATGTTTTATCCAATTGATAATGTACTTTTCTGAAAACTGATGATCTCACAATTGGGAGGAAGTGTTGAACAATTGTGATGGGGTAGGAGAAGCGGGTAAGGAAGGAGATGGTGGAGGGGGCTAGTCGAGCCGTCTGTGGCAGTCGTTGAGTAAGTAGTCCTTGTTCTGTATTGTGTTGGTAAAGTAACGTTAAATAAAGTCTTGAAAAGTATTCGTCTGTGTCGTTCAGTGATGTTTACGCCCCCTAAATTCTACATACTACATAAAAACTATTGTTTTTATTTCCTGTACTGTATTCCAGAACTGTATTTTTAATTATGGGTCTAAGCGGCATTTCTAGGTTATGTTCGCACATCCGAACAAATCGGTGATCCGAACTACCTACGGTCCCAATTGGTTCGGATTTTCGACGCTCTACTGTACATGGAATCTGAGTTTGCACCACCACTGGAGGTGTGCTAAACTTTTGGTAGCCAAAAAACCACAAAATTTTCGCACTTTTTTAAGTTTTTCGCTCATCTTTCATAAACTAAGCATCCTATAGAAAATTCCACTCAGAACAAATTTGAAGAGCATTAAATTCTCAGTCAAATGCACTATCAAAACATCTAAATTGGTGCAGCCGTTTGCTTGCAATCACTGGCAGAAAAACAACAATTTTTCCCAAATTTGCAGAAACAGCTGCAACAATCTTTTTTAAACATTTCGCGCTCCAATCAAGATGTTTTGCCATAGAAAGTTGTAAAGCATCAAATACTGAATGCAAAAATTCGCTCAATTGTTCTTTGAGGGCCGCTTTCTCCTACATGCACGAAGGTTCTGAGTTCAGAACGCGGTTCAACAACTGAATGGAGATTGACCTCAATGTTGTCTTTGATCATTGGCGTTCAACGCTGATCTCTGTTCAACTGGCGTTTGGTGTTGAACGCCCGATCATGGAAGAAGGCCTATCCTATTTTGGCAGGTTACGGAACTTGAACTCGGTTCAAGCGATGCTATTCTTCCTTGTGATGAACCTCCTTGTTCTTTGAGAAATTAAATTCATTGTCAGAAGCAGTGTTGCGTATATTTTTGACGCTCACGTGTTGAAACCTAAAGTTTGTGTGTTTGTTTGTTCGTTTGTGTGTTCGTGTTCGTTTGTGTATTTGTTTGTTCCTTATGCAAAGCCAAACGGCTGAACTAGTTACTGAAGTACCTGAAGCAATGATCTTCAGCAGTCTGGGGAGTTTTCCCTAGAATTGAATGTGTACCTTTCAGTGTGAGTAGGTAGGTAGTACGTGTCTGACCAATATTATGACATTTTAAGAAAGGTAAACACGCTAAAAAAAAAAAAAAAAACGCTAAACGCTTTTTTAACGCAAATTTTTTTTTTTTTTTTTTCATAACGACGTAGATCTTCTCTGGAAAAACCCAAAACGTATTTTCATTGAATTTCTTCATTATTTTCTTTATTTTAGCGAATTTTCAACGAAAATGAAGCTATTGCAATGGCTTCAAAATTTTAGTAGTGCAAATTTTTGAAAATTTTCTCCATGGAAATCTGTTTCAGACCATTACTGTTGCTTAACCCATTCAATACGGCGGCCATATTGAGAGTCCTATGCAGTGGACTGCTCAGTTTTTCATGAACGGTCGTCAATGACGGCACAACTTACCCTAATTTGGGAACAATGTAGTTTCTAAAGGAAACGTCGGATTCAGAAACGGTGAACTGCGGGTTGTTCTGACTGTTCTTGAGAGTGACTGCAGGGACATAACAGGCTTCCACGAATGACTGAGACAGTCTGAAGCACGTTTGAAACTAAATGAAACCGAGCGCCTCGGGGCGCTCGCCGTCATTGGGTAAGGGTAGGGAGAGCGCCTCGAGGCGCTTGCCGTCACCAAGTATAACATCGGAGAGCGCCCCAGGGCGCTCTCCGTATTGGATGGGTTAAAATTAACACTTTTGCAACATTAACAATTGCAACAATTGCAACATTAACAATTGCAACATTAACAATTGCAACATTAACAATTAACAATTGCTTAAAATTAACACTTTTGCATACATATATGTACAAAATAATCAATAATCAATAATAATTTAAAAAATCAACACGTCGAAGAAAATCATAAACAGATGGAAGAAATAAGAGGCACTGATAATAGCAGTGTTCGTTCAAACATGGCAGCCTGTCAGATGTCAGCTACTACCTCGATGTTCAATTTTTACAAGTTCCACACTGATCGCCGACCTGTAGGTACACCCGTGTCTGTTGGAATTATCTGATGTCGGACGACGGAGACATATTTTTGTGTTTGTAAGAGACAACGGATAAAGCTGAGGTGGAAAAGGAGGGGGGGATGAAAGAAGAGGAAATTGGTCATGCGAAAAAGCAGAAGTAGGTATGGAAAATGGTGTATTGCAGTCAATTTTTGTCTATATGGGAGAGTTTTTGTCGGTGAGAGCTTATCAACAAGGTGCAGTATGATGGGTATCCGACGATTGGAAGTGGGCAAAAACAGGTCGTAGTAACACATACGTTAGGTATCAACCCTGATACCATGACGTCATGCGGTATTAAGCTTTCAAAAACGAAATTTCGAGCTGACCATTTGTAGTTTTTAAAGATCACTGGATCCCGAATTTAAGGCTGAAAATGCAAAATTCCGACTCACTGGAATACCACCATCTTCCCTGATCTATTGATGTACAGCAGGAGGTTCGTCAAATATTTCAGTGTCCGAGGAGAAATTTTTCGAGCTTCTCAGTTTGATTTCTTGAGAGATACAATACTCAAAATCTTCGTTCTGATCTCTGCCCACTTGGGTGATGGGTCGGTGCGGCTCCAAACATCGAGATAATTGTCATCTCTATGGCTCCACACATTTCGAGGGCGGCAGAACGCACAATAATTGTTTCGACTGCTCCACTCTACCGACCTAGTGGACGGCCACTCATTTACTTCCCATTACATTTCTACTGACCTAGTGGACGCCCAGCTGAGGTTTAACCAACCCTAATCACCAGGCCTCAGCCAATTGCCGCGCATTTATGGCCCTACACTGAGCGGTTCTTTACAATCAATCCTTCTTGATGAATCCAATCACATCCTTCAGATGAATTTATTATTTCCAAAAAGCAACTTATTTCTAAACTTTTCATTTCATTTTTCTCACGTATAGAGGAAGATAATTGAAAATACAATACCAATCAGGTAATTTTCTGTAGACAATAATTGTCCATTCTACACGTACATAGGTAACATTATGGGTCACCGCAAGTTTTAATGAAATTCGTTCATAGTTTCAGGAAGTTCAGGATTCGTTCATCTTCAAGAGGAAGAACAAGGTCAGAGTGGAACGTTTGAGGGGTGTTTTGTGCAAAGGACCTGAACAGTTGTCCCATCTTTGCTGGTGCTCCCAGGGAGAGACATTGGCCATAACCAATGTTAGCTTAATCAGAATTAACGAAAAAAAAAAAAAAAAATCAGAACAATTTTTGTTCAAACCAAGTGAGTTCATTAATTTCACTAAAATTGTTATGGAGTTACTCGATTGATTGGTTATCAGTATTTGGGCAGATAACACCTGAACTGTGGCATTTTATTTTTTTTGCAATTTGACGTTCTCTATTATTTCCCATATTTATACAAGTTCCAGTCATGTAGTTGATGAGCGAATCTTCAATGAATCATTTCAACCGATTAGGTGGTTGATTAATATTGGGAATTTTTCCAAATATCCCATAATGTTTCTATGTTTAAGATTGTAATTTACACCAAACATCTCAAAAAAACAGGTTTTTTGAACCTTAATTTTCAAAATTTGACCCCTAAGAGTAAGTACTCCAAAAATAGATGGAGTACTCCAAGAGGTTAAATTTTGAAAATTAAGGGTCAAAAAACGTGTTTTTGAGGTTTTGGATTTGGATTTTGGTGTAAATTATTATCTTACATAGGAACATAATGTGGTATTAAGTATTTGGAATCAGCGCAAAATTTCCTATCCCATCAAATCGGTACAATGATTCTTTGAAAATTTTCTCACGAACTCATTCTGCATGACTGGGACTTTTTCAAAGTTTTCCGTTTTCCCCAATAATTTTGGGCGGTTCCAATGGTCAAAAACGTGCATTTTCTAGGTTTTTTAATAAATGTTTGCCGAGTTAATTAGCTGTTGTAGGTATATGAACATTGTAAAATAATGAAGATCGTGATAAAGTATGAACATCGTTGAATTTTCTATTAATTTGGAGTGGAACTTATTTTTGCTAGAAAATGACCATTTCTGACCACTGTGCGGCACACGGCGTGGCACAGTGCAGTAAAAAACTCTCTGAGTTCTGCCGTCCAGCAAACAAGCGTCCCAAGCAGTTTTGAGCGGGTATGGGAGGACATTTGGAGTATTCTATATCTCAATATATGGTTCAAATCAAATTGAGAAGCTCGAAAAATTTCTCCTGGGACACTCTGAAAATTTTGAAAAACCTGCTGCTGTACCTACATCAATAGATCAGGGAGTTGGTAGCCCTGTTTGATAGTGATAGCATCTCTCAGATCTGCCTCTAGAAACTCAATTCGTTTACTGGGTCATAAAGTGAAACCACCTGTGTGTTGACGCAGGTTTGGTGCGGTGTTAATCCCTACTCAATCTCTAAACATCAGTTTGTTCGGCGGTGCTAAGATTTTCGTGGCTCAGTTCAGTAAAATTTTCCGAATCAGCCGTCGTCAGCACCCATGATTTCGTATTCCGTCATCACAGGCCTCTCTGTAAATCTATTTGAGTGGAGCTTCTCGGAAGCTAAATGAACGAGTTTGATTGTATTCGTTGCCGAGAACGGTTAACTGTGAACCTGATACTAAGTAGCAGAAACACCGAGATAGGAGAGATACTGGTTACTCGTTTGTTGGATCGTGCTTTGTCTATGTTCATCTTTGGACCTATTCAAAATGCCAACACTTTCTATAGAGGTAATGCTCAATTCTATCATCGTCCTAATGAAAACCATGGACGATCGCATAGATAAAAGGTTTGAGTCTCTCAAGAACGATTTCTTGAGAGACTCCAATGCTGAAGAAGTAAACAAACAACTAGAGGAGCAAGACAGACGCATACTGTTTTTGGAACGGAGGGTACGGGACCGTAACATAGTTACTTTTGGCATGCAGGAAAACGGTTCAGTCCCTGGAGAGTTCAAAGAAGATCTCGAATCCAAGGTTATTGCGTTTCTCATTCAAACTTTAAACGTAAGTTGCTCCTCAAATGATGTCGACGGTTGTTATAGGATAGGGAAAAATCAAGTTGAGGGCAAGGCCGCCCAGTAAGAGTGAAATTCGCATCTCTGAAAATCCGCACTCAAGTGCAAAAAAAAAGGCCCAGCTCTCAGAGATACCGAGTTTGGCGTCAAACCTGACATACCATGGGAACTCTGAAAGCATACCTAACCATGAGAATCGGAAGGATCCGCCGAAGCGAGGTAAAAGGAAACAAGGGCCCAAACCCGGGGGACACATGAACTCCTCGCCCACACCTCCGTCCAAGAAAACCCCTGTATCAGCCGGGAACGGAAATAAGTAGTCGGGAAGCGGGACTGGCACGGCCTTGAATCGAGTAACCTGATGAACATTGCGTTCTTCAACTGTCAAGGGTATTTTAATATTTTCATAAATTAGGTATGTACCATTTTTTCTGGGGAATAATTTTGATTTATTTTGTGTGGTAGAGGTTTGGTTAGACAAGGAGATAAACTTTTGTTTTGGCAATTATACAACTTTTTTTCGAGGAGCGGAACGTCAAGTGAATATTGCTAGAGGTAGGTAGTGGTGGTCCGTTAATCTTTTATATGCAGGACCTTATATTAACAGATGTACGCTTCTGAGGTTTGAGGGGGTATTGTGAGTCAATAGAATGTACACAGATCCGTTTTTATAAGAACTTGTTGTTTTTGCCTACCAATACCCCAGATATATTTATCCGGACAGAACTTTGTATACCCCACACTTGCTTATTGATTAGGTATGCGTCGGATGTTGGACTGGTATTAGAAAGTCATGAGGATGAATGATGATAGGTATCCTGAGCTCTTCCTCTTGCAACTAAAAAAAGTACCCAGTCAACCTAGCGAAGTACACCACAACTATGGTTTTACAACTCGGTCAACTGTTCAGAGAAGTAAATTCAGCACACATTCTGGAAATGAATGACCACAAACTATATGTGGAAGCTAGTGAGGCACTTGCTCTGTTGGAATCAGGTGTTCTCAAAACTGATCAGGACAACTTGCAGGCAATGCGGTTTAATTTACATTTTAGTTTGCTGGCACACAATCCAGGGAAATGTTCTCATTTTCTGGATGACGCATCTCTGTCGTTGTTTGCCAAATGGGGAGTGGCCCAACTGAGAGTGATAGGTTCATAAAAGGTGAGCATATGGCTTGCAGTCATCAAGACCTGTTTCGACTATAGCGAAGTATGTCCTGTTTGCAACTCAGGTGAGGCGGACACAGCAATGCACCTCATAACACACTGTCCCATATTCATGATAGAAAGGTGGTGAGGCCGTCTCGGAATCACAATTCATGCATATCTTAGAAGGAACAGTGAAGATTATTTCTAAATTTATGGCCTTCTTGCAGACAGTAGTCCGCCTGAGGAAAATTATTACAAATGAGGGTTTTCCTTAATTAAGAATAGTTCTTGAATTAAAAGTGAACTGAAAGCATAGGTAGGCATTGAAACAAAAAACAAAAAAATAGTTGACTAAAGTATTAAATCGCCCTTGTTAGCAAACATTATTTACGGAAACATTACACTTATGTGTGAAGGGGACATTTTTTTTAGGAATTTTTTGAATGTTTTTGTTCGCGATGAAGATCCCTTTTTTGTCAATGTTGAAAAATCAGATTTCCATTATCTTATGCAGTAATCTTACGAATAAGAGAGGAAAACTTATTGAGATAGTTTGTACGAAAACTTCTTTTTTTATATGCATTTTCTATAACCCTATTGTGATTTTGTGAAGCTCATATATATTCGCTGTTTTTATTTTTTTATACTAACTCTCGTAGTACCTGCGTGGTTTTACAATAAATTGTTTATTGATTGATTGATCAATAGATCAGGGAAGATATGGTGGTATTCCAGTGGGTCGGAATTTTGCATTCTCGACCTCAAAGTTGGATCCAGCGCTCTTCGAAACCCCTGACTAAAAATTTTCCAGTTGGGTTTTATGGAAGGCAAAACCCTGAAATCTCAAAGTCAGCAGCTCATGTTTCGTATTTGGAAGTATTTCCCAGAAAGAGAGAAAATCCCATCGTTTCCCCCCTAAAGAACGTCTTTAAAGTCGTGGAAAGAGTCAGCGATGCTGTGAATTATCACCAAAATCCTATCGACGTGAGGGAAATCC
>JAEMON010000001.1:35186070-35197689 GCA_030264115.1 Lygus lineolaris | reverse complement strand
TCCATTTCGTATGTGTAGTATTTACCCCAATCGTCCGATACCCCTAAAATCTGAATACAATTTGAGAACATACAAATAAAATACATTCAATTTAGAGAGAATATCTATTTCGTTTTGAAAACACAATATTCGTTCTCTAAAAGATTTTGAGGAAAAATTTAACTTCTTATTGTAAAATAATCAGCAGGAAATAATCAAGTATAAATAAAATATAAAGCTTAAACAAAATACAATGGTATCAGACAATCTTATTATACTATCACTCATTACATTTAGTACGAGCAAATTTTAAGTATCAGTCAATTTGAACATGCATTCAAGAATATTCAGTAAATACAGTATAAAAGATTCAATAAAAAACATTAATTTAAGTGTTTCAACAAAGTTTTAATATACAAATATTCTTTTCACAATTTTTCAAAATTGGCAGGAGGTACCTAATGATTTAGTAAAGGTACCTGCTAATTGAAATTCAGATTGACAATATGTCACAGAGAATTGATTTTGATTAACTTTTTCCATAATAAATTTATACCTACCTAATGTCAATGTGTTTAAATCGTTTTCCGTTACATCCATTTTCAATTATTTTTATCGTGCTTTGATTATCTATATGTAAATTTACTCTCAAATTTTTATTTGTAAGTTCATTGAAAAAATATTTTAGAAAAAGAACTTCCTTTACACATTCACTAGCACTTATTAATTCAGCTTAGCGGTGTTAGTGGCAATGTTCGTTTGACATTTGGTAGACCAGGAGATAGCACCACCACAGTAGAGTATGATGTATCCTCCTGTGCTTCTTCGACTAGTTTCATCTTTTGCGAAGTCTGAATCGCAGTATGCATCAAGTTTTAAATGATCTTGACCTTTTGAGTACTTTATGTCCACGTCTTTTGTACCTTGAAGGTACCTGAAGATACGCTTCACCTTCAATATACATACATGTCTCCTTCTGTAGGATTTTCAACTTTTCTTGAAGCCTGGTTCACTGAGAAGGTTATATCAGATCGAGTGTGGTTTGAGAGATATAGTAGACTTCCCACAGATTCACGAAATGGGTATGTCTTGTTTGGGGCCAAGTCTTCGATGGGGGACAAGTGATTTGGAAAATATCTAATTTGATACTTTTCAATAAAACTCTTTACTGACCCAATTCGAACATCCGACAAAAAACCGATCTCTTTGGATGTATTGGCAACCTCCGAGAAGGAGCACAAAATAGTTTATATGTATTTTTGAGAAGCACAAATCGTCTTCCACACGAATACAGCCGTTTTATTGAAGAGTATCAAATTTGATATTTTCCAAATCACTTGCCCCCCTTTATCATTACAGCCCTGTGGACCTTCTCATCTGTCAGCACAAAACGTTTTAGTGTTGGCACAAATCAGCACAAATCGAGTACAATTCGCGTACGCTATCAAAACATCGGAAAACTGTAACGGATCGTTTTACTGACGGGGGTACCCGATTCGAACACCCAGCAAAAAACCGATCTCCTTGGATGGATTGGCAGTCTCCGCGAAGGAGCACAAAATAGTTTTAGGTATTTTTGAGAAGCACAAATCGCTTCCCACACGAATACAGCTGTTTTATCGATAAGTATTAACTTTGATATTTTTCTAACCACTTGTCCCCCCCTTCGCCATTACAGCCCTGTGGGCCGTCTCAACAGTAAGCACAAAACGTTTTAATGTTGGCACAAATGAGCACAAATCGAGCACAATCTTCGGAAGTCAGTAGGATATTAGTATTCGAAATCTGCTCTATTTATGCTCTTTTACCACGGATTGCTTTATCCTCTGCCTTGGATTAGCTTGTGTCCCTGTCCTGACGAGCACAGAATTATATTTTTACGGCACAATTTAGCACATATATCGAGCACATTTCACAACTTCATTACCTGAATCGTATATTTGGTTTGATCCTTTTCCGTTAAATCTGTCCGCCTTTCTGGGTTGTTTTTCATACCTCAGACGCATATTTAGCACAGAATTAAAGAGGGACAGCACAATTGAGCACGATTCGGAGTTTTCTTTCTGTTCATCTGGTGAAGGTTGGGGGTACACCTTAATGGGGCCAAATTCCTTCCAACCGCAAGTAGCTTATACAGGGTGTCCCAGATAACGAAGACCACCCCCTTAACTTCCTTAATAAATCGGATAGAGGAAAATTCCAAATGGTAACCCCCTTATTCGCGCCCCCCTTACGTGCGCAGTGCGCACTAACTTTGTTATTTGAACTAGGAACCCCCATTTTTTATTGCAGATTCGGATTCTACGCAAAATTTCACAAACGATTGACACCTCAAATCGATTTTTTTTTATTGCGCGCAACCCTACCGGCGAGCGCTAAAAATCGCTCAACCTTGAAATGGCGCAAAAATCTGATTTTTGGGAACCCGGAGTGTGGCACATGAAATTTCATTATTTTTCGGCGCTGAATCACATGGTGATAACATTTTTTTTATTTGTCTTGATTAAAACATGTTTTAGGCTGTAATCTCGGTTTAATCAATTCAAATACAAAAAGTAATATCACCAAGTGATTCAGCGTCGAAAAATAATGAAATTTCATGTGCCACATTCAAGGTTCCCAAAAATCAGATTTTTGCGCAATTTCACGGTTGAGCAATTTTAAGCGCTTGCCAGTAGGGTTGCGTGCCTTAAAAAATCGATTGAGGTGTCAAATGTTTATGAAATGTTGCGTAGAATTCGAATGTGCACTGAAAAATGGGGGTTCCCATTTCAAATAACAAAGTTAGTGCGCGCTGTGCACGTTTTGCAGATGCGCAACTTTTCCTCTGACCTATTTATTAAGGAAGCTAAGAGGGTGGTCTTCGTTATTTGGACACCCTGTATATTACAAATTGGTTAACATACCTAGTAATAGAGCTAACAACGGCTGTTGGAAACTGAAAGTACCTACCTACTTTACGCTCTGTAGGGACTTGTCTGAGTTTATATATATAGCAAACGCCAAGTCGCCGTCGAGGTCAAAAGTACCAAACATGGTCCACTGGCTGGTACCACGGTTTGTCCGAATGTACATCGTACCGCCGCTTGACAGTATATGCTGCTTTGAGCAAACGCTTCTGTGCGATCTCACGTACCTACTTGCTCTAGCTGCTCCTAACATCTGCGCATAGGTTGTTTAGGATGTTGCCCTGGAGCTGCACCTACTAGGAGATGCATTGGAAGTACTTCCAATTCATATCCTCCAGTTCATCTCCAGCAAGTTCGGAATACGACATCTGAAATGGTTTTCACTACTTTACAGGGTCCGACCCACGGTGATTGAAGCTTGGGGCACCTACCCACTTGACGCCGAGGCCAGAAATACCAGGCTAGGTCACCAACTGCAAATCGGGGGAGGGGGCTACCGCCTTAACATCGTAGCGCCTCTTAACATCTTCGGCTGCTGCCTGTAGTTTTCTACGTGCCAGATCATGTATTGACAACAACTGTTCCTGGAGTTGCTTGGCGTAAATGGTTGCTGAATCAACCCCTGGAAGAGGTGAGCCAGTGAGCAGGTGTACCGGGAGTGTGAGGAGGCGTCGTAAGTTCAATTCAGCTGGTGTGAATCCAGTAGCTGTGTGTTCTGTGGCTCTGTAGGCTAAAAGTACGCATGGTAACCACAGATCCTAATCCCGTTGGTTCTTGCCTACCACTTTTCACAGCATGTTCCAGAGTGTGTAGTTGAACCGTTCTACGAGCCCATTTCTCTGGGGTCGTGAAGATTTGCAACAATGTCATTACTTCTTGAAATACCTGTGATTCAAAGGTACCCTGATCGGAATGGATTTCTATTGGAACACCAAACCTGGAAATTACAGTCTCCACCAGTCCTTGGGCAACTGTTTCTGTCTGGATATCAGGTACAGGAAAGGCCTCTGGCCATTTAGTGAAATGGTCAATCACCACAACAATGTACCTATTGCCACGTTAACTCAATGGCAGTGGACCGACAATGTCAATTGCGACTCTTTCAAATGGTACACCTGAAACAAAACTCTGCAGTGGCGCCTTATGTGTCTTCTGTCTGTTTCCTCTATGACCACAAATTTGACAATTCATACCACGAAGCTTTACATCCCCATGTAGTCCTGGCCAATAGTACATCGATCTTATAACTCCCAAGGTCTGTCGGCGTCCAAAGTGCCCCAAATTATGTGCAGAGTCCAGGATTTCCTTCCTTCGATAATTGTATGGCGATGGTATCTGTAGCCACCTGGCCAGTTGCCCGTCTGGTTCTCTGAAGTTGCGAAGCCATTGAAGAGCTGCATGGTCTGTTCCAATCACAAATTCTTTCTCACAGTCAAGCCCGAAAGAATGGAAATGCTTTAGGGCCCTCACTACACTAAAAAGTTCTTTCCTTGTAGCGCGGTAGTTGCGTTCTGGTTTTGAAAGACACTTACTGAAATAGGAAAGTACCCGTTCTGTTCCTTCTTGTACCTGGGACAAGACAGCACCAACCGAACGGTCACTTGCATCAGTGTCTAATAAAAACTCAGAACCAGGTAGTGGGTGTGCCAAAATGGGAGGCTCAGTAAAGGCTGTCTTGATGCTCTTGAATGATTCATCACAGGCTGGTGTCCATCTGAATGTTGCTGTCTTATCTTGTAGGGCATATAAAGGGGCCATTCGTTCAGAAAAGTTCTGTATAAAGCATCTGTAGCATGAACACATTCCAACGAACATCCTCACCTCCTTGCAGTTTGTTGGCAATGGCCACTCCCTAACCTTCACAATTTTCAATGGATCGGCCTCAATTCCATTTCCAGATTTTCCAGATTCCATTTCTTATCACAAAACCTAGATAGGTCACTTTCCTCTTTAACAAATGGCACTTTTTTGGATTGAGCTTAACTCCCTACCCCCATAATACGCCAAAAACCTTTCACAGCCAACTCACATGTTCATCAAAGTCTGAATTGTCTACTAAAACATCATCCAAATAAACTTTAACCCGTCCTAATCGAATTTCCTCTCTCAAGATGCCATGCATTGCTCTCTGGAATGTTACTGGTGCATTGTACAGTCCAAATGGCATGGTTTTTAAATGCCTGAGTCCTCCAGGGGTGCAGAATGCTGTTTTCTCTCTATCACGGTCAGCCATGGGTATCTGCCAACACCCTGATTGGAGGTCGAGGGTGGAGAACCACTGACTTCCCGCTAGGCCTCCCGTTAACTCGTCTATTTTTGGTAAAGGGTGGGAATCTTTCCTAGTGACATCATTCAACTTTCGAAAGTCAATGCAAAACCTCGTAGACCCATCCTTTTTTGGCACAAGTACAATGGGACTGGCCCAGGGACTATGAGAGGGGTCGATTACCCTAGTATCTTACATATCTTGGATCAACTTATCCACTTCTTGTAGGCAATGAGGAGCAATTCTTCGAGGGGCTTCCCTGATTGGCGGGTTGTTACCAACATCGATAGAATGGGTGTACCCAGATATTCTACTCAAATCCTTTCCTCTCTTTTGCTCCGTGGTAAGATCTGCAATGGCTTCATCAACCAACTTCTGAATATGTATAGGTACCCCCTCACCAGACAGTAGGTCTAGTACAGGTTCATCAAAAGGAGAGATTTCTCGTAATCCTTCTTCATGAATGTCATCCACAATAGTTGTATTTAATCTAGATGCAGCCTCAGTTCCCAGACATTTTCCATCAAAAATGATAGATTGTCCAGCTGGATCGATCAAACAATTGTTTTTCACCAGAAAATCAAGTCCTAGGATACAGTCCTCTTGTATATTCGCCAATAGCACCGGATTATTACGTTCAAACCTCCTTTGAACTGGAAGTCCACCATTACCTCGCCTTGAACTGGGATGAGTTCTCCAGAAATCGACCTCAAGGACTGGGATCCTTCTGATTTGATGGGTCTTCTGACATGCTTTATGAAGTCTACATTGAGTATTGTTTTTGGTGCCCCTGTGTCAATGACGATGTTACAAGCTTTCCCACATACTTTCCTTCCAAGAGCAAAGATGAAGCAGTTGATATCCTATTCGTGAGAGTTTCTTCTTGGGACAGTTCATCCATGATCGGCATGTGCCCCATCATTCCGAGCGCTTGGCATTTCCCGGAGAGGGAGGCTGCGGAAGAGCAATGGGCCTTTGAGGTTGCCAACCAGGGAATTGTATTTGTGGAGTATACGGCATATTATTCATAAATTAATTGTTCGGTATGGTCCCAGCTTGGAACATTGCCTGTAAAGGCGGAAAGGGGCAGAATCGAGCCACATGCCCTGGCTGAGAGCATCTCCAACACAAGATTTGTCGTTGAGGGAATCCTTGTTGTCGTGGACGGCTTTGATCACGTTGCTGAGTCTTTGTCATCCTCACTGAAACAGGAACCTCTTCTGATATCGATGCTGGTGGTACAGTCTCTTCACTCACTTTCCTCTCAATCTCCTGTTCTGTGACACAACGTACAGTAGGAAGTTGTGGAGAATTTGCCTGAGCTACAGTTTCGAACCGTACTGCTACAGTCAGTGCTTCATCTAAAGTTTTTGGCCAAACTCCTAAGACTTTGTCACGTAAAGTATGATCTCTCAGCCCTTGTACGAAATTGTAAGCTACCATTTCTTCTGCTGGATTATCTTTTACCCCAGTTGTCCAGACACGGCGTGCGAGGGTTGATACAGCTAGATGATAGGCAGTCACATCCTCTTTTAGGCCCTGTTTCCTGGTTAGCAACGTTGCCATGAACCTTTGAGAATGATTACAGTGGCCGAATCTCTTTTCCAGAACCTTGACTAGGTTATTGTAAGTCATTGTCTCTACCTGAGGGAGTACTTCGAGAGCTGCTCCAGTCAATGCAGACTCAAGAGCCACAGTTTTGGTCTGGTCGTCCCACCCATTTCGAGCAGCTATACCTTCAAATTGCAGTTTGTAAGCATCCCATTCAACAGTCCCATCATAGGTTTTTGGCTTGAAAACAGGCTTCGTTGTTAAACCCGTACTTGGTTGGGTTGGCTTGCCTGAACTACTTGATTCATTCGATACCCGACTCTGTTGAGGCAATGATGATATAACAATACGAAAATCATTCATAAACTGGGTCCAATCATTCCGCATTGCAAGGCGTAGTTCTGCTAGCGATGTACTCCATTCAACTTGCAACTGTTCCATCAAATTTACTTTTTCCACCAGCCAAAATTGTTGAAATTGATTCAATACATCCGGTTGAGTACGCTCGGTAGGTTCAACAGCAGTTGCTGGCTGATTTTGAGCTGTATCCGTCACCTCGTCTCCCTCGCTAGCAGTGGAACGTGTGTTCACCATTAGAACCACTGAAACTGGCACCAAATGTTGTAAAAAGGACTAGCTTGAATAATAATTATAAATAAATAATAAACACTTATTCGGTTGAACTTCAAACAGGGTCTGAACTTTTTATTGAAAACAGTAAACTAATGTCACCTGCTTGGTAACTAGAAAATCAAACGATTGTAGAATCCTCCATAATATCTTATTCCAAGTCGTGAATACAACAACGAAGTAGGTAGGTACGTTTTCTTGATATCCAAATCACTGAAGCTAAAGAATTTATATACATAGGTACCTAGGTGTACCTATACCTCCTGGAGTTTTGATAATGAAAAAAAAAAAAAAAAAAAACCTATTTCCGAGTGTCATCAGATAGTTGCGGTGTTTTATCTTACATCAGAAGTTGGGATCGCCCATGCCCTTTCTATTTAAATTGCCGATGAATCCACTGACGGTCGATGAAGCCAGGACGAACGTTCACGTAAACTTCAGTAATTCAACGGAGGAGAGCAGGATCCAAAGATGAGTGAACCTTTCTTTTTCTATGTCAAATCGTACAGATTCCATCCTGTGACCGAACAGCTATTTCTCTCCGTGTTCTGTCTTTTGAATAACATTGAATTGCGAAAATATTAAGCCGGGATACGAGTCCTTGATTAGCAGGAAATTGAACAATGCTAAACCTATAGCCTAACGCCATTTTTTTTTTTAGTCTTTGAATGTGGAAGTTGGACTGTGGAGCTTAGAGGCTGTTTGTTGTGGTAGTTGTTTGTGATTGGCGGACATTTCATCCCAGGCAAGGCGTTTTTGGTTGCTTTGTTACATGGAAAAGATTGTTATTGTTGAATTCATTGGCCTGATTTCAAGTCCACCCAATTTTTAGTTAATGCTCTCCATCCAATACTATTGTCTTACCCAATTATTTAGTGTTGTCATCAACATTGGCCTCTTTTTTGCCAGCCTAATCGTTACTTAATAATATATATATATTTTTTTTTAACTTCGTTTTTGGGCTCGGCAGTCGGAGGGACGGCTGTGGGCTGGGTGTCGGCGGGCCGAGTTTGGTTTTTAGTCCTATCTATCTATCTAGGTGGTTCTCGTATCGATATTACATCATTTGATTTGCTGATCCTTGCTTATCGTCATTCCCGGGACTTGTTTGCTATTTCAGTAGGTAAAAATTTTGCTGCTTTATGTCGCCGAAGCCAAAGTAGCGACCTGATGTAAACAAAGGAACTAGTAGTAACTGGTAGTAGTAGGTAAGTAACTAGTTCCTTGAAGGGGAACTGAGAATGTGTTTCGTACTTTCGTAAAATGGAGTCTCCTGAATTTAGGGAGATAGAGGATAATTGAATCTGAAAGGATGATGACCTCTTTGTTCAGCTAAAACACGAAGAAAGATTTTTTGTCCTTTTCAGTAGGTATTTTGACTAGGGCAGTGCTTCAATAATGTCAACTGAAATATTTTGGTGTAGAAATCACTAAATCTATTGTCTTTATTGCGGTATAAAGTTGGGAGGGAATTTGAATGAGGTGTTTCGATGGATGACAACTTCTTCCTGATAGTAGTAAAGGAGTGATGGTGATCGTGTAGTGGACGTGTCTACATGGTACGGGGTAAATTAAAGCCAGACACGAATGAATTCGCGACGTGATGATAAATACTTCTTATTTTTCGTTTAATAAGTATGATGCTAAATGTAAGAAGTTTTACATACTCACAAAGTTACATGTTTATTTTATTTTACTGTATTGTTTGATTATAAGGAATGTCACTTTGGTGTCAATAATATAATAATATTGTAATAAAGTGAAAAGTTGCCATCGCAGGGTAATTTTGAGATGTTGAAAGTAATATTGAAACAAACTGTATCACACTTCTTGATAATGTAAAAAAGTCTGACTCATGGTTTAATATTAGGTATAATTACAGTTGGGTAGAGGGAATTATCTTTGGGAATGGTTGTTAGGTTGATGCTTGAAGAGCTTTGCTGATGTTGTGGTTGTGATGTTCTGTGAATCACGGGTTTGCGAATCGTGAGGTTAATTTATTGTTTTCTAATAGTAGCACTTCAACTTCGTTATTGTGCAGGTACCTATGGTTTGAGATTAAGTAAGCATTGTTTATCAAGGCACCTATTGTTTATCAAATTGGAGTGAGGGAGTGAAGGTCAAGGCGGTCACAGAAGTTTGAGGATGATGTGGGGCCATTCCATAGCTATTGTGATGACTCGTAGACTTGAAAACGTGATTGTGTCTAGTTGTAAACTGATTGTATCCCGTCTCAACTACCTAACGGAGTCAACCTTCGATCGGCGAGTAGCGTTGAACGTGAATCAACGTTTCAATAATTTTTGGAATGTGAGTGCCCTCTTTCGGTGAGGTCGAGAGGCCCCTCGTCATTGGTCGTTGTTTTTATCTTCATTACCATTCTATCTTTATTAAGGCTGACTGCTTATTGAGGTGCCATCCGCATAAAAGGGTCTCCCACGTCCCTCAAATTTTGATTAATTTTCAATGCGGTGACTGTGATAGGTACCTTTGGAATTCGAATTCTCGTACATGAGCATAGCGAGCAGTAGCGTGAGCAAATCTCTCATTTACTTTAATTTATAGGTTGATGAGCATTCATTTGTCCATGATCGGATATTTCATTACAAGCATCATCCGTTTTCCAGCATAAACGAGTTCTTGTTTTATTTTCTTGATGGATATTGTTTCTGAATATTGATTTCTGAAAGTTATTTTATTATTACTATAAAATTATTGATAAGATTTCGATTCACCTTGACATTCAGAGTTGTTCTGGTTAGAACCTACGTTAAAAAAAAAAGAAAATGCGTGATTACCTATCGCTCATTCTGGTTCGGAAAATTTTTGGTTATGTACCTACTTGTGTAGGTACCAATTACTTAGAGTAACTTGTTTATGGGTTCCATCGAGAATCGTTTTGATTTTGATCCTGTATCGTGAAGATAATGTCCTCTATTACAAGTTGACATTCAGAGTTGTTCTGATTAGAACCTACGTTAAAAAAAAAAATAAAAATAAAATACGAGATTACCTATCGCTCATTCTGGTTCGGAAAATTTTTGGTTATGTACTTGTGTGGGTACCAATTACTTAGAGTAACTTGTTTATGGGTTCCATCGAGAATCGTTTTGATTTTGATCCTGTATCGTGAAGATAATGTCCTCTATTACAAGTCTCCATGAACATTGAATTAGTCACACCCTTCAAATCGGACTGTCAACAAGGCGTGATGTTTTATTAATGAAATAAGTTATGCTGACTCACCAACCTCAGTTATGCTCATCAAATGTATTGAATATGGCATCATAATTGCATGCTGGAGTCAAGTGACCTACTACATTCATGTTTCATGAAACCTTGTAAACAGGAAAGCATATTGGTCTGCGGTTGGTCATTGTCATTTCTGCGATTAGGTGGTTCAGCGTCCGATTCCTAAAATAATCTCAAAATTACAACAGCAACAAAAAAAAAGTCAAATTACATGCCTAATGTAATGTGTGGATTCGAACAAAGGGTCAGGAGTATGTAGTGGAATTGACTTACGCAGTTCCTCATTTTCTTTCCTCCAACACAATGAAAAGTTTGTTGAAGTCATCAGTTTGTGATGTTATAGTAACTGGCTTTTTCGTGAAATGGATTAGTCTGGTTAAAACGGGATGGATGACGTTATGTTTCTTTAAATTAACCACGGTCTCCATTTTGTCAAAAGCCTACTCACCGCGAGATTATATTAAATGATTGCAATTCTAGTGAAGATCACGAAACATTTTTAGTGCCTAAGCCTAAAGATGGAAACGATTACGACTTTTCTCAAGGAAGCCACAGCACGTCGTGATTTTTTTTTTTATTGGTTTAATTCGTACAGATGGGAAAATAGAGAACATGTTGAATAACATGGGGTTGTGATTGGTGGTACTTAGTAGTAGTACTGGTGGAGGTACTTAAGTCAGACTTTTGTCGCTGTCAGCAGTAGTAATATTGATTCTCAACAACTTTTACCGACTAAGTATGATCGAACATTAAAATGGAACAACAACAAAAAATCGGTAGATTGCCTCTTTACTCAAGAATTGTGATGAATAAGTGAATCAAGATATTCAGATGATGATGTTGTCGATTGTTTGGGGGTCATTGCTGTTACACGCGAATTTCGTGCTCATGGAAACTAGCTAGAATCTAGTCAGAATGGTCGAGTGATCCCCGCAAAAATGAATTGATGTGGTACATACCTAGTCAATTTGGTTCTATCGAGCTACTGATGAACGATTTATCATGGCGAATCTTCTTTTATGCGAATCTTCT
>JAEMON010000001.1:35159731-35172476 GCA_030264115.1 Lygus lineolaris | reverse complement strand
CATTGCAATAGCTTCATTTTCTTCGAAAATTCGCTTAAAAACACATTAAAACCATTCAAGGTTCTGGCAAACTAGGAAGGTTTAAGACAGGAAACGGTAGGACGTGGGATTTTGGACGGCTGCCAGTGTCCCGTCCCACGCCTAGAGCTCACACTAGGAAGGACATTCCTCAACTCCCTTTCCCCCACCATCGCTCATCATGCTCCCCTCATTTCAACCTCCCCACAAAAACATCTTGTAGACACAGCGGAAGTAGACTCCATTTGATTACCTGAAACTACGATATCGCAGTTCCTAATGTACAGACAATTATCTATGAATTTCATCACGATGGCTGATGCGCATGCGCAAACTTGAGATTTGATGTCATTGGCATAACTCTGGAACTACTCGAACAATTTCGCTGAAATGTTCATCAACTGATGCATACGTCCATGTTAAAAAAGTGAGGAAGTTCACCCAACTTAGCTGACGTCTTTTAAACAATTATGGTTCTGTATGTAATTATCTAATTTAAATAGGGACAAATGGTAAATAGTAGTTTAGCTTCATCATTAAAAAATTATTAATTATTTATTGGGAATTTATCATTATAATAATTAATCATTCATTAAGCTACGCTTGTATTACTTATTAGCATTTGCAGGGGCTCAAGAAAACTGTTTGAATTTTACTAGAAGGGTTAAACTATTAGTTCAAAGTAGGTATGATCGTAGTTTCTTACAATTATGCGCCCAATCGGTCGGTTTCATACGTTTTCCTAGTTAAGTCAGAATTTTTCAATCATATTGTTAGGATATATGAAAATGCAATACAACCAACTTGGTCAATCACAAGAACGAGAATCAGTTTTTATTGGCAACTTGAAAACTAACAAATAATCAATGTGACTGTTTCTTGGTGCCAGTCACTACACCACTTTCCCCTCCATCTGTTGGTCGGAGCTTACACGGTCTTAGCTTGTCAGCGTGCACTACTCTCTTAGAACCAGCTGGTA
The DNA here is from genome assembly GCA_030264115.1 of Lygus lineolaris. Taxonomy (NCBI): domain Eukaryota; kingdom Metazoa; phylum Arthropoda; class Insecta; order Hemiptera; family Miridae; genus Lygus; species Lygus lineolaris. The sequence continues at coordinate 35,171,479 of JAEMON010000001.1, read as the reverse complement.
ACTTGACCCGAAAAACCACATCTGAAATTTCCTCACTACTTTGCAAGGCCCAACCCAAGGACTTTGCAACTTCGGGCACCTGCCCACTCTTCGTTTTGGCCAAAAATACCAGACATTATCGCCAGGAGTGTACTTCTTCCGTGCTAACTCATGGGCCTCTTGTAAGTAGGAGTGCAGCTCCTTCCCGTAGCTTGTGTGGGTCTCAAAGCCTGGTGGGGCAACTGACAGCAAGCTTGCTGGAAGGGTCAACTCCCTCCCCAAGACCAAAGCAGCAGGTGAAAACTCGGTGGCTGTATGTTCTGTTCCCCGATTGCCATGAGCACACAAGATAGGCACCAGCCCATCATTCTGGGGTCTCATTGGGGTGGTTTTGGTCTTGTGGATGCCTAATATGGTGAGCACCTGAAACACCTCAGCCTCGAAATTCGTATCCTGGTCGGTGTGTAACTCCCTTGGTATTCCGAATTTTGAAAATACTGCATCCATCAGTTCTCTGGCAACAGTTACTGTCTGAGTGTCCGATACAGGGAATGCCTCAGGCCGCTTGGTGAATGCATCCACTGCGACCACAATATACCTGTTGTTTGCAGCAGTCCTCGGCTCAGAGGGTGCACCCGTGACATACTTCTGCATTGGCGCCTTTGCGTTACCCCTTCCTTTCCCTCGACGACCACAAGTTTGACAAGCTTTAAAGATTATCCTAACGTCCTTACTCATTCCTGGCCAACAGTACTGCAACATAACTTCACTGAGCGTTCGTCTCCTCTCAAAATGTCCAAAGTTGTGAGCTCTTCGCAATACTTCCTCTAGCATGGTCTTTGGGACAACTATCTGCTTTCGGGTCACTGTGCCTGTATCATTTTCCCATTGCCTCCCTAGTAACCCATCAGAGAGTTGTAGGAAGTCGTATATTGCCCACAGGGCTTCGGTTGTCAGGTCATATCCAACTATTTCGTGCACAGGTGCAATGGTAGCATCTCGTTTCTGCTCTAACTGCTAATCTCCTTCAACCAACAACTGTGTCTGCCGGATTTCTACATCTTTCCTATCTACCTTGTCTTTCTGACGTTGGCAATAAGCACATCCAATCCTGTACAAGGCCGTCTGGACATAGCATCGGCATTCTGGTGTTGCTGCCCTGGTCTGTGCTTCACCTCATAGCTATACGGCGTTATCAAGTCAAGCCAACGGGCCAATCGTCCATCTGGCTCACGGAAATTACATAGCCATTGAAGTGAGGCATGGTTTGTTCTCACTATGAACTTCTCCCCACTGCTCCAGTCCATATGAACCAAAATGTTTCAAGGCACACACTGGACTCAGAAACTCTTTGCGTGTAACACAATCGTTTCTCTCTGCCTTCGACAAACACCTGCTATAATAAGCCAGAACAACTTCTCTACCTTCCTGTACCTGAGACAGTACTGCAACTAATGCTTTTTCACTTGCATCTGTGTCCAGCACAAAAGATGCCCCTGAACTGGGTATCCCAACACTGGTGGACTTGTCAAGGCACTTTCAACATCAGCAAATGCGGCATCACACTCTGGCGTCCATACGAAGTCCGTCTTCTTATTTTGTAGCCCATATAAAGGTGCCATAAAAGGTCTTTTTGCAAAATGTTGTATAATACCTCGGTAGTAAGAACATAGTGACAGAAATGCTTGCAACTCTTTGGGGCACGTTGGCTTAGGCCAATCTACCACTTTTTTAGTTGTACCAGGATCTGTGGTTATGCCATCTTTTGATACAACAACCCCCAAGTATCCTATCTGACGCTGGAAAAGTTTGCATTTCTTGGGATTCAGTTTTACCCCAGCCTTCCGTAGAACTACAAAAACACGCCGCAACCAGGTGATGTGATCCTCGAAGATCCTGATCTCACCCCTTGTGATGTTACGAACTCCTGGAACTCGTTGATGGATGTGAATTGTGAGGCATTATCATCAGGATCGTTCTTGGTTTGATGATTCTTTAATGCAGATATCACACCTCCTGTGGTAGCTCGTTTCATTGGGTATAGTTTTACGCATTTTGACACGTTATCCACTAATACCAGTATGTTACGATTATTAAATTGCCCTGCCGGAAGCAGTCCACAGAACTCCATAGATAATTGGGTTTTCTAGCTGTAATCTTTTGAATTGGGCTCAAATGGCGAATGTTAGGATGGTTGCAGGTTTGTCAAATGTGGCAGGGTTTAATAAGGGCTCTGATTGTTTATCTCAGTTTTTGAAGAAAAATTGTTCTCGGAGTAATTTGTATGATTTTTCAATACCAATATGATTGTAATATACGTTAGTCCGTCATATAACTCATCCGGGTATTGGCTAGGGATACAAACTCTTTTTCAACGAAACAAATTATTCCCATTGGGAACCAATTGCATAGTTTGATGCATCACACTGGAGGTAAAAAGGTCGATCTAAATCTGCCAATTTCAGAAGTACCTCATCTTTAAATAAGCTTTTAACCCCTTCTAAGGCTGCTTGTTCATTTAGTGCCCATTTAATTAAATTTTACGCATTTTCTAACTTGTCAAGTTATCCACTAATACCAGTATGTAACGATTATTAAATTGCCCTGCCGGAAGCAGTCCACAGAAATCCATAGATCATTGGGTTTTCTTGCTGTAATCTTTTGCAATTGTGCTAAATTGCTTAATATGTGGTGAATGCGTGATTAGCGTGAAATTTCTCATAAGACCTCAGACTAAGTCCGTTACGTATGGGACCACACTGTATGATAAACATCCAAAAATAATAATAATGGCCTCCAGAAGATTCAAAAAGTAAAAAATGTCCGTAGATACAGCACCCCCTCCTCCCCCTATACGATTATCAATAATTTCTAACTAACTTTTCAGAGTAGGTATTCTCTATATTTGAAACATCCTCCCAAATTTACAAACGCTCGTACGTTTTTAGCGTATTCTCGGAGAGGCAACAATTTTTCTTACCATAGGTAATTTAACATCAGTCAAATTTAGGGCTGGTCTAGAAACGGATGGATCTCGCTTTTTTGTGGTCAGCGGACGGTATTCCCATTCGCCAACTCTAGAAGCCCTTTACTGCACTTGCCGCTTCAAACTCAAATTACCACATAGAACAAACACACGCATACGCTCTGAATCTGAGCCTCAGATATGTATACGACACAAAAGCCTTGTAAATCCCAGCGCCCACAGGATTACGACCAAATTGCGCTCTGCTCGTCCTTCTGGAACAATGCGTCCTGAATACTCCCTCGTCCAACTTCACCCAGCGCCTATCTCTCCAGTCAGGTAATAAGTGATATCCATATTTACATTAACAGATACGCATTTACGCCGTTTGAGGTAAATTGACTGTGAATTCCCTCTGAGCCGTTTACCGAGTGAGTACCGTGCCAGGCGGAAACGAATGGTCGCGTTTCTAGCATAAGAAAATTGATTTTAAAACATTAAATTGATGAGGATCCAATGGACCGTTTCAGCCTTTAATGGCATTCATGGGCCGAGAACCCGTTGACGAGTTTGCAATAGTGAATTACCGCTCGAGTGGGTTGTAGAGCTGGGACCGTCAATGTGAGGTACCCATAATAGATAGGTCGAACTATAAGGTCGGACTACGGCGAGGAGGAAATGAGCCCACGTTTAGTTCCCCTGAAAGGACGCGAATAATCCTTTTAGCATGGAACATGCTTTAGCCTTGAGCCCCGACTACCCGAAAACGTTACGAAATTGTGTCACAAAAATGCGACCCAACTGTCACCAACTAACTGTCACCACCATACTGTCACTACCTAACTGTCACCACCTAACTGTCACCATCTAACTATCACCACAAAAATGTAACCACCTGACTGCCACTACCTAACTGTCACCACCTAACTGTCACAAAAAGAGCGGCTAAAGGAAAACTTAAAAATCACCAAACATTATAACTACCTTCTGTGTTGGTGAGCTGGCGTTGGTCTCATTCGACGCAGAATTCTCAGGTCGTCAACTTGTCTTTTACACAAAAACAATTTTGGGCGGTTCCAATGCTCAAAACCGCAAATTTCCGGTTTTTTTTATGATGTGGATGATGCATGATGCATAATGATTTTGATGATGTGATACAGCTAACTAGCTATTTAATAATAAGAACGTAGAATATATTTTGTAATACGGGCAAAATTCCTTGAAATTTTGAACAGGGGACGGAAGAATTTTTTTTAAATTCGATTTCTGGATTCTTCTTCTAGGGTGGTGGAACCAGTATCATACACATTAGTGGGAAATTTCCAGTTTTTGCTCAATATTTTGGTCGGATGTCGTTTGACGAGCTTTGGAGGGGTTGATGTCTTTAGACCAACTCTTCAAGAAAATTAAGAAACCAAGAACATGTCAAAATAATATTCCTGTGAATTATAAATAATTTAGTTCGAATGTGGTTTTCTTCACCAGTGTCATACAGGGCGAAAACGGAGTCACCAGTGTCATACACCCTTCGGAACCAGTTTCATACACATCTACAAATCCGTTTCTGTTCAAATTTACAGATCAAGAACAGAATATAAACGCACATTGTACTTTATTTGCCGTTTATTGGTAAATATATAAATGTTTTGAGCGCAAAAATATCTTGGAAGTCTTGGAACAGGCATATAGCGACTAATCACAGTACCCTTTGATTAACTCCTGGGATTTCGAAGAAAAAAAGGCAAAAAGAACTCTTGTTAAATGAAAACTCTTTGTAAATAAAATGAATATAAATTCTTTGTAAATAAAATAAATATAAACTCTTCTTCATATCAAATTTTATGGAACTTGGTTCCAGTGTGGTACACCCCCGGACCCAGTATCATACACCCTGATCCAGTATTATATACCCCCTGATTCAGTATCATACCCCCTGATTCAGTATCATACCCCCTGTATGAAACTGGTCAATGTGATGGCAATGTCCAGCAAAGTTGGTGAAATAAATTTCAAGTCCTAACTAACCTAAAATAACTACGAAAACGCGATTTTTTGAAAGTTCCGGGTTTCCCAGTATCATACTGGAGAATTGGAGGTGATCAGGTCCCCAGTATCGTATACCCCCTCAAATCAAGTTAAAACCAGTTCTTTCGACAAAATTATCGACAGAAATGAATGCTACGAGTCCAAATACATGAAAAATCGCCCGTACATGATTACAGATAAGATAAAATGTGTGGTAAAGTGAACACAAGAGAGCATACCTTCTTATCCAAACTGGTAAGGCGACGTCACGAAGCTACCACCTCGAGGCGTCCTTAGTAAACACCAGAAACCAAATAAAAACCTCCCCCAGTGCTTCAAATTCTCGTGTGGGCCGTTCGATATAGACCCACCGAAAACTTTCTAGTCCAGAGAGAAGCGAATAGACCGCCAAGAACTCTTGTTATTTGAATTTGAAGACGCAAGCGTATGATATTGGGTAGGTGTTTGATACTGGATACCCTACAACCTTGAAACGTGAAACAACGAATTTTGAGAGGGTAAAAAAAGTCAGTATCACACTCACCTTTCAATCGACAAGACCTAGTTTTTGAAGTTATACTTCTTTGCGCCCGTTAGACACATGGGGATGGGATGTTGGTCGAGAAACCGCGTCACGCTCAAAAAGGAAGAACAAATTTTCGTCACGCTCAAAGGAAGAACAATCGACCGATTGTACGTGCTTTTCCCCTCGAGGATCCCGTTTTTGGACTCGTCCACGGATAGACCGACGGCCCCCCCGACGGGACGTATTTTGAACTCTTCTAGTTGTATGCTTTTCTCCTCGAGGATCCCGTTTTTTGGACTCGTCCGCGGCCGAAGCATGTTGTTGTTTATATTTTACGTACGTGCCCTCTCCCCTCACAGAATAGACTCGTCGGGGCTGGAAGAGTCTTCGAGAATGAGGTGGTGGGGGGAGGGAAATCACTCGATGTTTCATTTCATAAGCCAATTCATAAGCCCCCGTTCATAAGCCAATTGTGTCTTTCTTGGAATATATTGAATAATATTGAAAAATGTCTTATATTTCATTTATATATCCTGTCTGTTTGTGTGCGTGAGTGGGTGTATGAGAATGGCCAAAGAAGTATAACTTCCACCGTCTGGTCCGACGCAGACCCGTTTTTTTTTTAGTCCGTAGTTTTAGTATTTTTCATTAATTTCTGTACATGTTTAATTGTGATTTTTTTTACTCATCTCCTCATCTGACATTAACGCTTAACCTGAACCTACTTGACGGATCCTCGTGTGTTTCTCGTGAACCCAGTGGGTGATTAGTTTCGTCGTTTTTATTGCAAGTAATCGCTCTGATTCTGGCTGGTTGGGCGAACCCACGTTGCGATAAGAGATCCTATCCCCTCTATCGCCTTTCATCGGCCGACTCCTGTTCGATATCTGGTGAGTTCTTAATCATCTTCCTTATCTATTCTTACAAACTTGATAGAGTCGCCCTTAGATCACATGCCATCCTTCTACGTGTTGCTGCAACATCCTACGGATCTGAACTGACGGCTTTCTTAGTTTATTTTAGAGATAATCGCTTCGAGAACCCGCTCTGGTGTGTTGAATTCTGGGTCAAAAAATAACGTTCTATCACCATGATTGACCCGTCAGGCTTCCGGTAGTAATGGGAATCGATCGGCCAATGGCTCGGTATCCAAAGTACCTACCTGAAGTTCGCAAATCTAATGACAAATCGATACTTACTCAAGTAACTCCTATCATTGACCGTTTGTATTCTATGAACGTGAATGAGTCGGAGCAAAACGCTATTTAAAGATTACCTCATCCCTGATCTTCTTTGTATAATACAGGATCGAAGGGGTGGTGAGATGAAGTTGGTAGACTTCTGTAACAATTTATTGAGAATGTTCAGGGCAATCAATGACAGGATGGACGAGCTTGACGGAATGAGAAACGAAGTCTCGTCCCTCGTAAGTGCATACGATAATTCTCGAGATAAGCTTAATATCTCTGTGAATGATCATCTTCGTCTCGAAGACCTATGGGAGGGAAGAAAAAGGTTCTGGAGGAATCCGTCGTGCAGCACAAAAAAGAACGATTCGGCAACTTAAGACAAGAATTGCCTCTCTTTCAGAGGTGCGGGACACCAAAGTCGGTCATTCTCAAACCTCTTACAGTGATAGTAAATCACTACCTGCACCCAGACCCAACCTATCTTGAATTTGCATCCCTTAGACGAACAACGTGTTTGCGATAAGTCAGACATAGAAACCCAGACGGACACTTCATTGATCTGTGGTGTAACTACCACCACCGATTGTATGAATATTGAAAACGAACCACACCTTCCGTTTTTTCAAGGTTCAACTAATTCCCACGGAGAGATTTATGACCATTCGCTGGCCCGACCAAGGAGTTCCGGGGTATTTCTTTTAGGTGATGTTTTTACATCTGATCTCAGAGCCACCGTCTCACAATACCTACCCCTCAATATCTCAATTGCTTGAGCTTCTGTCCCTCTGCTCCTTTGCACGTCCACCGTCGTTATTTCCAATTCACTTCCCACTTGTCCCTCCCACGACCATCCCAGCCAGCCGATGGATACAGCTTTGCCCTGCGACCCTGAGCTGGAAATAGCTTCCCAGCCTCCCGCAAGAGCTCCTGATGCTTTGACACTCTTTCATCCCCGAACTCCTCCAAATTCTTGTTCCCTCGTCTTGACCTGATCTTCTCATTTCTCGGGTGGCGAATTCCCTGTCCCTCTCCACCCGTCCTCTCCTCATCACGGCGATTAAATATCCTCTCTGAATGTTGGGGAAGGGGATCGCCTCCTTCCGCGAACAATCCCTTTCCATTCAACTGCCCCGTTGATCCATCATCATCACCGTCCGTCCAAAGAGTAAGCTGCTGCTCCTCTTCATCTACCACCTTTCCCTTCAGGTGCAAATGAATTTTCAAGTGTAAAACCCAGCCACAGGTCCGTTCCATGACTTGTGGACTACCTTGAGTGGTATTGCTAGCGGCCCTCACCCAAGAGGATGGTGGGTTTGGCGTCCTTATATGCCGCGATTTCTAGGTCCTTAAGACTGTTGTACGTCCTACCAAGTGATTCGGGGTCTACGCTTTGCTGTGGGAGGTTAAGCTGCTGAACTGTCATTGCTCTGTTGATTGGAAACTTCTTCGAGTTTTCTTTGACGCCGGAGATGCTGCAGTTCACCACACGTGACTCCACTTCCTCCCTCACCATGTCATCAGTCCACCTGACCTTCATTGGCTGCTTTCTCCTCTGATACCCAATTCTTTGGCCATGTCTTCTTGGATCATTGTTACCGTTGATCCACTGTCGAGGAAGGCATAGGTTTCAACAGTCTTCTGGGGGCCATGCAGCTTTACTGGGACTATGCGGAGTAGGAGAAGTCTTTCCTTCGAGATGCTGACTGCAGTCATTTCATCTTCCTCAGAGGTTGCCTTCTCACCAGCGTTTCCATTGTCCTCCTCCTCATTGACTGAGCTCTCCACCTCCTGCAAAGATCCCACCGTTTGGGTGCTTTTCGGGTGCAGCAGCGTATTGTGGTGCTTCTTGCAGACCTTACAAGAGACCCTAGCTTGGCAAGTGTAGCCCCTATGTCCTTTTTGGAGACACTCAAACAAATTTCTTGCTCCCGGGCCCACTGGAACCTATCCTCGTCCTCCATTTGAGCGAACTTTCTGCAGTCCTTGAGGACATGCGAAGTGACGTTGCATTTCAGGTATTTAGGCGCCATGGGGTGTGGCCTGGTCCTTCCATCGTTCTTTGGAGCTGGCTTGGTCTTTTCTGTTCCTTGCCCGGAAGTTTCGCCTGTCTGGGAGTTCTGAACAGCGATGTCCCACGCTCCAGCATTCCGCATGTCCTCCACCTTATCCTGAAGCCAGTCATTAAACCTCTCAAGACTCACTGGGCCATCCCCTAACCTAGCTACTTGTTCTCCCCATTGTAGTTTGAGAAATACATTCAACTTGCTGACAAGGATGTTCAGAATCACTGGGTTATACAAGTACTCAGCCCTACCAACAAGCGCTACCGTGGTCACTGCATTATCCACCACTGCTGCCATTTCATCCAACCCCCTCAATCCGTTTTCTCCCACGGTTTTCAGGTGCTCTAGCTTTGCCATGACTTCCCTCGCAATGGTGTCCGGACGGCCGAAACGTCTTTGGAGGCGATCAATTACTCGCCCCAACCCTCCAGGTAGGAATAGTAAGGGACCAACATGTTCTTTAGCACTCCCTTTGAGCGCCTTCTGCAGCCGTACCAGGTTCTCATCATCTGAGTAGTGTGCCGATTCCGTTGAACGCCTGTACATGCTTATGAACAGTGGCCACTGCGCTGGATCTCCATCAAAGGTGGGTAGCTCAAACGTGGTGTTCTTCCATGCGATCCAACCCTTCAACTCGTCCACTGATACCTCATTACCACCACAAGGTCTTGGGGGTTGTATGTGAGCGTCATTGTTGCCTTGGTTGAATGGCTGGCGGTAAGCATCAATTCGGTCACTACCACAATGGTTCGAGTTGTTCCTAGAGCCAATCGCATTCATATTTAGGTTTCTCCGACTTTCTTCTACCCAGCTCGTTACTCTTCTGTTACTACTGACATTAGTTACCTCAGAATGGCGACTTGCAGACGCTCCGCTTCGGGAAGCCCCACCACTCTATGCAGAAACTAGTTCTAGAGCCCTAAGCCGCCTTTCTTTGTCCTCTAATTCTGCCCTTAGCTCCTCAACATCCCTCCTTCTAAGGGTTGACCCTGATGTGTTTGTAGACAAGCGCTCAGATGACCTACTCGAGTTCTTCGACTGTCTGTCGGCCTCTACCACTCGATCCCTTGCAATCAAGATAGCGACGCTCCTATTCCTCAGAGACAGCATTCTCCTGTCTCCCCCACCTACTGGGTCTTCCGAAGGATTTGTAACCATGGATTCGTCACTATCCTACTTCCACTGCACTGGTTCAGAAATCCTAGAAGGACCACGATTGTCACGGACTAATCTGAATAATATATGCGAACACTTTCGAGTAAGACAACTGAAAACCTGTATTTTGTTAGCAAGAAAAACACACACAAAGCACCTTTTGGAAAATTGAATGAATAAGACAGATTCGACACCATAACAACTATCACAAGATGATTTTAACAATAATATTATAATAACTCTGTCAGTGACAATTGTGTTCTATTTTAAAGCGATGGAAAAAATATACCTTCCTATTTGGAATTTTCGAGCTGAGGCGTTTTGAAAATTTCATCCCCTATTTTCTACCCCTTAGAGAAGACGGTAACGCCAAGCTTCGCGGCACAACTAGACCCCGAATGGTTCCGGTATACCAAATTTCATTAATTTTGGTCCATGGTAACTAAGGAAAGTGCCGCGTACGGAGGACGGACGGATTTTTTTTATCCGATTTTTGGATTCTACGTATCTTGAAACGTAAAACCTCAAAATTTGAGGGGGTTAACATTTGTGTTTATCGTGCTCGATTCCAAAGGTTCATTATTGAAAATAATAAACCAAAATGATCAAGCTATACTGCCCACCTAACTTGGCAGACTTTTTTCTAGTTTTCTAGATTTTCGAGATAGACAAACGTCAAAATGTTTTAAGGAAAGGGGAAAAAGTAAAGGCGACGGACAGGTCAAAAAACTACTTAAATCGGCCACAATTGGGCCCCTCACCCTAATAAACAAAGAAATTCGGTGTCAAAACAATGTTGACCGAAATCTAAATTCATGAAATTTTTGAGTCAAGTTCTTCTTAAAAACTCTTGGGAAGTTACCGTAAACAATTTTTTTTCTTACTCGCTTCCGAACGAAAATAAGGGGGGGGGGGGTCTCGTATACAAAAATAGAAAGGAAAATAATACTGTAGGTACTGTGGTATTGTTATGAGCGATACAAGTGATACTTCAAAATCAATTCGTGCTCCTGCTTGGAAAGGTTTATCTAGAACAGCTGGTACTTGGAAAGAGTCTTCAGTCGCGGACAATCACTAGTCGGAGATTGAAAACCGAACGATCTCGAGACCGAATGAAAAAGACCTCTGCGATCCGTTGATCCTTCCAGAAGGGGGATAAATACGTATATCATAGGAAACCATGAGAAACCCCCACGGGAGGGATTAGGGAAAGAGGATGGTTAGGTGGGGGAGGGGAGTAAGGAGGGGAGTACCTAAATTGAAATGAAATGAAGGGGGGAGATGAGAGGACAGAACGCCAACAGCTGGTCTCTTGGACATGTGGAAGGAGCCTTCGGAGGATTAACTTGCAACACTTCACATAATCAACGGGAGATCGATACGCCTCCGATCTCTTTTGGCGCGGCTTTTACTCCCCCCCCCCCCCCCCCCCCCCCCCCTACCCCCCACTATCACCAACCCTCCCGAGCAACAGTCAAACGGGATTTGGATCGGCACCTGCGACCAGCCGCCGCACTGTGGCTGTGGGGTGAAATCGGGTTTTGGAAAGAGTGCATTTTCTACAACATTTCCTTACTATACAGGGTGTTACACCTATCTTACTAACACAGGCCAGGTACCAATTCTACAGGTCATTTCCAAGAAAAAGTTTCTCCAAAGAATTTTAGCGAATTTTCGAAGAAAATGAAGCTATTGCAATGGCTTCAAAATTTTTGTAATCCAAATTTTCGAAATTGTTTTTCATGGAAATCCGTTTCAGACCATTCTAAAATGATTCCTGAAATTTAACAGTTTTTCATATGCATATTTATATATATTTACTAGCTGACCCGGCAAACGTTGTTT
>JAEMON010000001.1:35096781-35108857 GCA_030264115.1 Lygus lineolaris | reverse complement strand
TACAGAAAATAATAAACCGTAGTGTAATAATTTGCAGCGTTTGTACATAGCTACCTTCTAAGGTACCTACAATCAACCTTCAACTAAGAATGCCATTATCGCGTCATCAGTCATCGGTTTGCGGTCTAAAACAGTACTAACATAGTCAATTCTAAAATAGTTATTCAAATCAATCGACTGAAGTAGTGACGATGGGCCGCGGCGGTCAGGAAGTTGAGGGAGAATCGACGGTAGAAGGCGCCACCGCGACTCCCAAGTTCCCAGAAACTATCTGAAACTACGTTTAATAGTTGAACTCCTCTGGCGGAAACCCAAGATAAATCCGTCTGAACTTCTAATTCCGTTGGTTCTGGAAATGTAAATCCCGCCTCAGTTTCCCAGGACGGCGGATTTGTCGGGCGGAGCGCGGAACAGAACGGTGAACGTGAAATAACGATATTTACACCAAATACAGCATTTGAACTGCATTCTCAATCACTAGCCTGGAGAAGAAGAATAATAACTACCTCGGAATTTGACTATTCGAATGAGAAATTAAAACGGGGGTTGACACTCTCAGACGAGAGCTCTATAAAAGGGTGTGCGCATAGTTCGGAAATTCTCATTTTTGACCTCAAATTCGGGTTCAGCGTTCTCGAAAACCCCCGTGAGCTTTTTGACTGAAAATTCCGTCTGGTTGAGCCAGAAAAGAGCTGGAAAGAGGCGCGTGACGTCAGAATTATTTGGGCACTGGGGGTCCCCCCAGGCAGGAGGGGGGTCTGTGACGTCATCATTATTAACTTCCAAACCCTCGTATGCTAATAGGATACCCTTCATGTTGCACCATTTCGGAAAGCTCTTGCTAAGATCTATCATTTGGAAAAGGAAAAATAACTATGCGCACGCCCCATTGAGGAGCTTGTTTTCATGGGGTACTAATCCGTTTTGGTGAAATGTGAGAAAAACGGGAAGAACTATTGAGACCTGAAAAAACTTGCATTCAGCTAATAATTTTGCTTCCTTGCTACCGAAGGTAAGAAGATATATGCATTCATGCAAGAAAAAATAAAAAATAAATTGCTGTCCTCCAAAAAACAAAATTTTCACTTGCTTTCATAGCTTTCTGAACAATTTTCGTTCCGTGTGAATCACCCGATTTTGTGGGTGATTCTTATAGTAAATTTCACGCTGATTCCGAATATACCATATGTTCCTATGTTTAGGATGGTATTTCAAACCAAAAACCTCAAAAACCACGTTTTTTAGCAATTTTTGAAACTAAATTTTCAAAATTTGACCCCTTGGAGTACTCCAAAAATTCTGGCCAACGAACTCATCCTTACTCTTGATATTATTGACATTTTAAAAATTTTTTGGATTTTTTATCTCGATCCCTTGGGCAGATATCTTCTGGAGTGACACACACACACACACACACACACACACACACACATATATATATATATGAAAAAGTGTTAAATTTCAGGAATCGTTTCAGAATGGTCTGAAACGGATTTCTACGAAAAAAATGGTCAAAAATTTGCATTACAAAATTTCTGAAGCCATTGCAATAGCTTCATTTTCTTCAAAAATTCGCTAAAATTGATGAAATTTTCAGGGATTGTGCCCCGTGACGGTCCCCTATCAAATTCATCGCCATCGGACCACTAGTAGCGTGTGCGCATGGGCAAACGTGAATTCTATGAAACCCCCGTATCTTAGTTCCTAATTGACCTGTTTCGCTCAAAGTTGGACATTAGTTGGAGGTTGACCCCAAAACTATAACCTATGAATTCATTAATAGCTAAACATGAAATTCGCAGTCACAGGCATAACTACTCGACCAATTTTGGTGACATTTTTAGGGATTATGCGCGTTACACCCTAGAGCGTCCCCTATGAATATCATCGCCTTCGGACCACTAGTAGCGTGTGCTCATGCGAAACGTGAATTTCCTGAATCCAAGGTTTCTCAGTTCGTAATTTACCTATTTCGGTCAAATTCTGAGGGTACCTATAGTTGAAGGCTGATAATTACTTTCGAATTTCGAAACGATTTTATCAGTAATAACTACTGCGCATGCGCAATTTTGAAATGTGTTTCATAGCCATAACTCAGGAACTACTCGACCAATGTCGGTGAAATTATCAGGGGTTGTACGGCGTAGCCCCCACACAGTTCCTTATTAGCGAATTTTCGAAGAAAATGAAGCTATTGCAATGGCTTCAAAATTTTTGTAATTCAAATTTTTTACAATTTTCTTCATAGAAATCCGTTTCAGACCATTCTAAAACGATTCCTGAAATTTAACACTTTTTCATATGCATATAATATATTTATTTACGTGTCACTCCAGACGATATCTGCCCGTGGGATCGAGATAAAAATCCAAAAAAATTTTAAAATGTCAATAATATCAAATGTAAGGCTGAGTTCGTTAGCCAGAATTTTTGGAGTACTTCAAGGAGTCAAATTTTGAAAATTTAGTTTCAAAAATCGCTAAAAAACGTGTTTTTCGAGGTTTTTGGTGTGAAATACCATCCTAAATATAGGAACATATGGTATATTCGGAATCAGCGTGAAATTTCCTATAAGAATCACCCACAAAATCGGTTAAAATTATTCTTTGAAAATTCGCTCACCAACTCATGCTGCATGAATGGAACTTTTAATTCAATATCCACTACTAGTGTGCATGCGCATTTCCTGAAAATACGATTTCTCAATTCCTAATGTACCGAATTCGCTCAAATTCGGAGTGTAGTTGGCTGCTGGTGGCTCCTATGGATTTCGCCACACTTGGATGAGTGATGGCTACTGCGCTTGCGCAAACCTGAAATTTATTGTCAGGCATAACTCCGGAAGTATTCTACCAATTTCCCTGAAATGGTCACTTACTGATTCTATACATGCATGTTACAAAAGTGAGGAAGTTATCCTGCCCACCCAACTTGGCAGACGTTTTTTCCTATATAATTTCTCAATATTAATCTAAAACAAATTGTGGAAAATGCGTGTTAATTCATTATGTCGAACAATTTAGGCAGAGATTTGAAATTTCAGAATGCCGGATTTAGTACGTTTTGAAATGAAACGTGGCGTTTAGTACTTTTTGAAATGAAATAAAGTGGATAAAGTACTCTTTGAAAACAATCTTGTGTAGCTGTAAGATGTTTGCTTTAGTGATATCATGGAATCTATTCAATGAATAGTGTCCCCAAACACTTATTGGTGATCTATGAGCTCAATTTTTCGACTCTGGTCATCTCAAAATGATCTTTTCAGGATCTATATGAGCTCAATTTTTGATTCAGCTCATCTAGCCTGTGTAGGTTATGAATGATCAATGAGCTCATATATCATTTTGACTCAGCTGATCTAGCCTATGTATGAATAATCTAAGAGCTCATATTCTGACTCATCTGATGCACCCTATCCCTATAGGTACATAGATACCTCCATCTATGAGATCTATGAATGATGTATGAGTTTATTTTTCGACTCCTAATAAAGAGAAATAGCATCCAAAGATAAAATTATGACATGAGTTTGACAAATTGCCATCTCCTTCGTCGTTCATTGTTTCTCCACCTATTGTTCAATTTTCAAAAACTTTGCAACCACTGCAATCCCTAGTTTCTTCTGAATAAAGCGAAAAAATAAAGGGAAATCACAACTAATGGCACTATCATTTCATCAGTTATTTTGTTGCCTGTGAGGTTGAGGAAGCCATAAAATGAATTTTACTAGTTCTACCAACATTCATACTTGCCAGTCAACTAGAACAAGGTGATTTAACTGGTTGAAACCTTTAATATTACCTCGAAAATTTGAGAATTCCGAGGAAATGGGATATAGTATCTGTGTGCCCAAATTAGTGAAGCTATGGGTGATTTAATGTGGAATAAAGTACTTTTTGAGATGGAACAGATTTAAGAGCTGCCGTCCGTTAAATATAATACCTTTTGAAATAGAATCGAATTGTTCAAGTGGCATTGTTCGAATTGTTCAAGCTGGCTAAATCTGCCCTAACTGACCGTTATTTGCAATCGATAAGCCGGCCCTAGATCGCTCAAATTTCGATGGTAGTTAGGGATACTTTAATAATCAACGATCGAGCCATGTAGTCCATGGATCAGATGTTTGAATAGTTAAATGAGGTTATAGTGATTGGTACAACTCAGTACCATTGAGCTCTGACAACAATCATTTTTATGATTTTTGGTGGTATTTAGGGACACTGTAATAATCAACGATCGAGCCCTGCAATCCATGGATTAATATCTACTCTCAATCAGATGTTTGAGTAGTTGTATCGTTTTGTAAAGCTTCTCAAGTGACTGTAGGAGGTGAGAGATGGTGGAGAACGGGTTCAGTTGGATCGGGAATAATTTTTAGCGGAGAGGTGTTTGGTTTGGCGCTGGCACGGCAGTCGGGGATTGCTGTGGTGGGTGGTGGGGGTAAATCGACCAGATTTCCGGGGAGTGACTTGCGGAGGAGAGAGTCGAGCGGAGAGGGTGGGACGAGCGGAGAGGGTGGGTCGAGCGGAGGGGGTGGGAGAAGAGAAAGAGTAGACGTAAAGGGTGAAAAGCGTGGGAGGGGCCTGCGCGCGCAACCACCATCCACATCAAATGAGAAGGGTACAATAGCAGGAGCTTCCGCCCGACCTCCGGGATTCATTCCAAACATTATCAACCCAAAATCAACTGCGCTCAACACTCCGCAACGCTCAGTATTATGTAGCCATACACTGTGAGGAGAGAGGCGGCTCATGATGATTTAGATCAACAATCGAAATTCATAGAAAAAGTTCCAGCCTTGCAGCATGAGTTAATGAGCGAATTTTTGATTTTATAGCGTCTCCTAGTCAAAATAAAAGTTTAGTAGAGGTTTCCCATTTCATTGAACTGCTTTCCTGTCAAACAAATTTTCCAAACAGCGTAAACAAATTTTCCAATTTTCACATTTTTCAAAAGATGTTTGGTTCATTATTTTCAATAATGAACCTTTGGAATCGAGCACGAAAACATTTTTTTTTAACCCCCCCTCAAAATTTGATGTTTTACGTTTCAAGATACATAGAATCAAAAAATCCGTCCGTCCGCCGTACGCCGTATGCGGCACTTTCCTTAGTTACCATGGTCCAAAATTAATGAAATTTGGTATACCGGCCCCATTTGAGGTCTAGTTGTGCCGCGAAGCTTGGCGTTACCGTCAGTCTTCTCTAAGGGGTAGAAAATATGGGATGCGATTTTCAAAACGCCCTAGCTCGAAAATTTCAAATAGGAAGGTATATGTTTTCCATCAATTTCGAATAGAACACAATTTTTAGCGTCGAATGAGTCCTCGCGGCTCATTCTAGGACCAAGCGTTCTCTCCCTGTAAGGACTTGGGGGTTGAACGGGGAAAAGAGCAGAAACACGAGTGTGAATAGCAATCCTCCGAGTAGGCCAATTTCGGGTTCAAAGATGCAAATGCAACTTTTTTCCGATCTCATTGAGTCGAGACTTCCTTAGTTACTCAATAACGTTATGAAAGAACTACTACATTTCTCGGATATATAATAATTACAGGTATTAGATACTCATAGTAAATACTCGTTGAATTGTGAACCACGAGTTATTATTACGGTAGGTACTTACTATATACAAATAGGATCTTAACAGATGGGTGATAACAACATAGAAAATAATAAAATGTTGTGTAATCATTTGCAGCGTTTTTTTTTTTTTTTTTTTTCAATATTGAAACATTGAACAAAACATAAACGAAAATTTATGAAAATGGTGCAAAACATAAACAAAACGTAACCCATCGGTCTTTGAGTATCAAAAATTCTCTTCTCTTTTTGGCCCTCTTGTAAATGACCACAAGACGGCGAGGGAGACTTTTCCAGGATCTTCAGTCTGAGGACAACTAACGGAAGCTACCTAGAATAATCTCATGAGAACTTCAAGTTAGACAGTTCTCTCCCAATATGGGCGTCATGGTTCGACAGAAAGAACAGCGCCACGATTAGGAATCGCAACATGAAGGTTGTCCTAAGAAGATCTTAGAAGTTTGGATGGATGATTCATTTCAATCCCCTCGATTGAATCAACTTGTTTTACCTTTTACTTTCTATTTTGAGTAAAATAAAAAATAATCTCAATTCATAACTCAACTGGTCCGATGCGATCAATTCAAGTTTATGTTACTTTGATAATTACGCTCTCCTCGGTCGGGTTCTGAATTCTGAATCTCGTAATCTAGGTACCTACAACTTGTGCGATGTTTTGGTATATACCTACTACTCATCTTAATAACTACCTACCTACTGGGAATAAGCGAATCGGGAAAAAGAAAATCTAATCCAATTTTTGATATTCCAAGGGCCAATGGATCCCGTTTTGTTTCTGTTTTGTTTTATTTTTATCAATTTTCGTTTGCTTTGTTCAATGTTTCGATATTTAAAGAAAACTCGATTGAAAAATGTGTTTACGCTTCATTAATATATTTGACATAAGAAACCGTTCAATTTGAAATGGCAAACCTTTATTTCGAAACGGGAAACCTTTATTTTGAAGTGGAAAACCTTTACTTTGTTTCGGAAAACCTTCAATTTTTATCGGAAAACCTTTATTTTGACCGGAAAAGTATAGCTATATAGTTTTTTAAGAAAATTTCAGGGTCATCCTTATTAGAAAATTTGTGCTGATTCCGAATATACCATTATCTTGCCATGTTCAAGATGATAATTTCCATAAAAAACCACAAAAACCCGTTTTTGACTCTAAATTTTCAAAATTTTACCACTTGGAGTACTCCAAGAATTTTGGCCAACGAACTCATCCTTTCTTTTGACATTATTGACATTTTGAAATTTGCCTATGGAGTGAAATAAATATAATGTGTTAAACTTCTGGCATCAGTTAGAATGGTCTGAAACAGATTTCTATGTAGAAAATTTTCAAAAATTTACAAATTTGGAGCCCCAAAATTTCGCTAAAAAAGTACAGCGTTCAATCTGGAATAACCAATCCTGGATTCAATGGCAACCAGGTAATGGTTACTCTACCTGGATTGAATGGCATTTCTAAAACAGAATTTCTAATGAAACTCTAGCATTTCTAATGAAACGAGTTAATGTCGTTGGTTGGAATTTAGCATTTTCGACATCAAATTCGGATTCGGCACTCTAAAAAACACCTGCACAATTTTTCAACTCCAAAATGCAATCAGCTATAGGCAGAAGCAATAATAACTAAACAGCAAAACAAATACGAGGCTAAAGGGGGCGTTCTCCGACGGTGACGGCTTCAGCCAACAAATCGAAAGATGCCCTAAATACCTCACCTTGTGTCTTCAGCCAGCAATAACAATAACAAAACAAACTCGTCGGATATTGTACTGAGTAAATTCACCAGTTAGTTATTTTACTATTAAATTAAATTATTTACTAAATTAAATAATACCTACTAGAATTTTACTGAAATATGCACGAATATTTGGCCGTTGAGCCTCCCTTTTCATGGGTGTAATTTAAATTACGAACTGAGAAACCGTAGTTTCGGAAAATTAATGCGCACACGATACTGGAGGTCCGATGGTGATGAAATCAATAGAGAGGGGGGGGGGGGGGGGGGGGGGGGGGGGTCTTGGGGCTAATCCGTATAATCCTTGAAGATTTCATCGAAATCGGACCATCAGTTCGTATTGTTTTGCCTGGGACAAAGAATTGACGACAGAGACAGACATGGAATCAAAATTGATCAGCAAGTTCTAAAACGTAATAGGCTAGTAAAAATTTTGATTTTGGATGACAAATTTTTTTTACTTCTTGCTACATACATAGCTTCCTTCGGTGGTGAGGAAGGAAAATCTGAATTCCCTGTTTCTATTTATTCAATATATTTTTAAACGTATGTTAGCGAATTGTTGAAGAAAACTAATCTATTAATTGCAATGGCTTCAAAATGAAAATTTTCGTCATGGAAATTTATCACTTTTTCATAAGTATGTATATATATATATAAAAGTACGAGTATAGGTATGTGTGTCACTCCAGACGATATCTGACTCTAGGATCGAGACAAAAAATCCAAAAAAATTTTTAAATGAAAAAATTTAAAAATTCAATATCAAAGAAAGCATGAGTTTGTTGGCTAGAATTTTTGGAGTACTACAAGGGGTCAAATTTTGAAAATTTAGAGTCAAAACTCGCTTTAAAAAAACATTTTTTTTGAGATTTTTGGTGTAAATTACCATCTTAAACATAGGAACATAAATAGTATATTTGGAGTTTTGTGGGTTATTTATTTACTATTAAATAACCCACATAACCCCAAATAAATCACTGCAATAATTGAAACTTAGGGCAGACCAAATAACGTCAATTCCACCATCCCATAGCGATATGGTATACTCGGAATCAGCGTGAAATTTCCTATAAGAATCACCCGCCAAATCGGTTAAAATTAAACTTAATTTTCGCTCGAAAATTTCGAAAATTCGCTCATCAACTAATGCTGAATGAATGGGACTTTTTTAAAATATGCACTAAGTACTAATTTCGGAAAATCACTTGTGGGCGAGTTTTATGGGTCTGATGGTTATGGCTCACTATCAGGCAAAAAGAGGTGGTTGTTTGTAGGAATAGAGACCCCCCCACCCTCGGATACAACATAGTGTGCAAGTTGCGCCATCCTATCTGGACGTTATGTAAGCTTATTTTTCTCTGTGGCTGATCTCGAGGGAGTCGGCTGACATCCGTGGGTTCCTATGGTGACGGTTCTCATGTATTTCTCGTCGACCACCCTCAGTTATGGATCCCACCCTTCACGGTTTATTCATGACTCCGAAAACGACTCTTCTCGGAAGTGGATAACAGTCGGGAAGGAAAACAACGGACGGGGCGAGTGGGGGAGGGGCTGGCCCTAAGAAGTGAGTGGAGATTGACTAAGGAGCAGAGAGGGCGCCTCGAAGCAAGGCGGCCTCTAGGAAGGCCATGCAACTTCCGGGCGGGTGACGTCACGTGAAGCTTCAACTCCCAAATGTCCATTGATGCAGCATGAGTTTATGAGCGAATTTTCTAAGAATCATTTCAACCGACATGTTAGGTGATTCCTATAGGATATTCTGCGCTGACTCCGAATATACCATACGTTCCGATGTTTAGGATGGTAATTTACACCAAAAACCTCAATAACTACGGTTTTTGGCCCATGTTTTTCAAAATTTGACCCCGTGGAGTACACTAAAAATTCTGGCCAACGAACTCATCCTTTCTATTGTTATTATTGACATTTGAAATTTGTTTTTTATTTATTAGATGGATTGCAGGGTCAGATATTGTCTGGAATTACATAATTATACTTGTGTATATTTATGTATGTATAAGTATGAGAGGTGTTGTCGACCGTATTCCATATATAGAGTGATGAGTGGAGGTTATTGACCGAACCTCAATAACCTCCACTCATCACTCTATGTATGTATATATACACAGGGTGTCTCACGTTTGGTCGCACCACCGGCTAGTGATCGATTCTTCAGGTCATTTCCAACAAAAAGTGTCTCTTAGAGTTTTTTTTAACCCCTTAGTTTTCGAGTTATTTCAATTTTAAGATTTTGTTTTTTCTTTCGACTTTTCATCACTAAGACAGGTATAACTACCTTAATTTACAGTGTAAAATTGGAAATAACTATACCATTGGAAAAAGCGTTGAATTCCCTATTCCCTTGATGGAAAACCAAAGTTTTTTCAGTGGACGAAATGGGTGAAAAATGAACTTGAAGCGGAAAAATGGCCAAATCATGAAAATCACCACTTTCATTCAATCGCTCATTGGACCCTGCCATCTAGCATGTGATTTTTGAGCTGTAAGCTTAAAAGATGCGCCAAAATCTAAGCTTTCTAACGGTGTACTATGTTTTAATGTTGGTGCACCAATTAAGGGAGAAAATTGTGTTTGAATGCACAAAAACGTGGGGGTTTCAAGGAAATTGAGTGTTTTAGGGTGTTGACGACCTGACCATGGTCATGAGGAGATAAATATCGTTTTCTAAGTTATGTTTCACGCTGAATCGAATGGTGACCCTCCCGATTCGTTTTGAGTGATAAAAAATTGATTTTTCGATAAATAATAGTGAATTTTTGAACATACCAGCACATCCTACTCATATTTTAAATGTTTGTGTGTTGATTGAATTTTTCCAAATAATTATCGCTCAGATCTATCTCAATTGTTCACTAGCTCAACAAAATATCAGTTGGATGTGCTGGTAGGTCCAAAAATTCACTAAATTTATCGGAAAATCATTTTTCTATCATTCAAAATGAATCGGGAGTGTCACTATTCCATTCAGCGTGAAAAATTACCTGTAAAACGGAGCGTGGTTCGAGCTTTTAGGCCATGGTGGAGAAGGGAGTTAGGAAGCAGTAGGGTGCATGAAAGGAAAATTAAGTTTTGAAAAATCATCAGCATTTTGAATTCAGGCTTGGTTTTAGGCCTCGGAAATCGAATTCAAAAGTCAGTTGGTAGTTCAATCTTATAGAAAATGTAACACTCTTTCAGACGGAATATCTATTTTCAATTTTACTCTGAACGTTAAGGGAGTTTAGTGGTCAAAGATCGAAAAACACGAAAACTAGGGGTTAATATAATTTCTAGGAGGAACGTTTGTTGGAAATTAGTGGTAGAATCTGGGGTGGAGTCTTTAAAGAATTTATTCTTGGTACATGTTTCGACGATACTGTGCCGCCTTCTTCAGCCTAAAACGGTAGGTAGGTATTTGGGGCTATTACATATCAATAGATTAAAATTACTTATTTCTGTTCTACCTAATGTGTAATGTGTTCCACTGCCTAATTAGACGAGATATTATGTTAAATTACTACCTGAAAATGAACCTCAATTATATACAAAATTATAATCAACTATTCTACCTGGTGATCAGCCACAGCCTAATACCTAATTATTTACCACCTGATAAATCACTACTTGAAAATATTAGTGAATGGAGCTACACCTATGTACAAAGTTATAATGATTTGTTCAGCCACTGCCTAATTACTTACCATCTACTAACTTGCTGCCTGAAAATAACAACGTTGTTACATTATGAATAATGCAGGTCATGAAGGCAATGAAATATGTACAATAAGAACACTCAACAAGAATGCAAGTTTAGAGAAAATCCAAGATGTCTCTGCCTATATGAATAAGGGACCTAATAATGAACGTAACTGACACGTGGGAATAGCCCCAAGTACCTACCTACCGTTATAGGCTGAAGAAGGCGGCTCAGTTTCGTGGAAACATGTACCAAGAATGAATGCTTTAAAGACTCCACCCCACTTTATTCCACAACGGAAAATGGTCACACCATACCAGCCACATCAGTGAGGTAGGATCGATTCCTGAGGAGTTTGGTGGATTGGTTTCGGGACACCCAGCAGACCTGTAAAACGCCTGAAATGAAGTGAAATTGGCACCTCGAGGGACACCAACATTATCATGGAGACTACTTCGAGTGCTTCTTCCCCATCACAACTTAACTTTCTGGTTATAAGAGGTTGATGAAGGATGGATAAGATATTTCAATGCGCAATGAGAACCAATGGACCCAAAGTAGTTACGGAAATCTAATGATACAATAGTAGTTGTTTTAGTAAATTTTCGAAGAAAATCAAGCTATTTGCAATGGCTTCAAAATTTTTGTAATGCAAATTTTTCACAATTTTCTTCATGGAAATCCGTTTCAGACCATTCTAAAACAATTCCTGAAATTTAACACTTTTTCATATGTATACATATAGGTCTATATATTTATACAGGGTGGCCCCAAACGTAACGGACTTACTTTGAGGTCTTATAGGAAATTTCACACTGATCACGAATATAATATATATTAAGGGTCCCTGAATAAATCCTGACCACTTTTTCCGCAAAAAAACCACTTTTTTCGACGTTTTTGAGTGTTTTTGGGCAAAAAACACGGAAGTTATCCGGAAAATCGAAAAACACCTCGAAATAAACGTTGTAGGAAATTAAATTCTGCGTCTAATGAAATCAACGTCAGCTCTTAAGATTGTACCTACAATTTTTGGCGAAT
>JAEMON010000001.1:35028576-35045443 GCA_030264115.1 Lygus lineolaris | reverse complement strand
GAAAGACATACTGACAAACAGGCACATACGAAACACAATTTGTTCAAGAAGCTCTGAAACGTAGAAAGCAGGGTGAAATGAAAACATAAAAAATTTAAAATACTAATAGAACTCATAGAACATAGAATAGGCATTAATTAAATTAATCGATATTTTAACTATATTTATTAACTTAAATTAAATAAATAAAACTACAACAAGAAAATTTAAATCTTCAAACTATAAGAAGAAGATAAGGAAACATTTTAAACTATACAATTAATTGACTTACCTACTAACTTGGTTAAAATAAAATTGAATTCAACTGAATGAACCAAGAAAATAGGCATCTCATCTTTCAAAAAATTGCTTAGGTACCTACCAAAAATGTTGAATCCATCACAATAGCTTCATTTTCTTCGAATATTCGCCAAAAGCCCACCACTTCCCATATTCCAACATGGTTCATATCGATATCTATCGAACTGAAGCCATTTCCTCCTGCTTCACAGCTATTTGGTAACATATTAATGATTCTTAGAGAAAAACTGTAATTACGTCGAACTTCATGAGGCGATTGTTGATTTCATTTGTGGGATCGATGTATCTATCTAGTGTCCTTCCATATCAATATACCATGCAATTTCTTTCTGAGCAGGCCTCCAACTGTAGCGGCATTGGGGTCCATGAGCGGAATGCAGTTCCCAGGCGCCCTCGTGTCCTTGTCGAACAACCTCAGCACTGGCGCCGTGTCACCACCTCGGAATTCAAGTGGCGCCGGCTCCAACAATAACACGGAGAACGAGGAGCCACCTCATCCCAGCTACTCCCAAGTCTCGTCCCCTCAGCAAAACAACTCAGGCAACGAAAACGACGACGATGATGAAGGTAGTTATCTGTTACAGCGAGATCTTGCAGTTATGAGGGAAAAAAATCGAATAAGACAAGCTGAGTTGGAGTCCTGCATTACTAGATCTAAACCACCAAAATTGCGAAATAAATAGGTATAATTTCTTACCTTCGGAGAAACCCGGTTTTGTCTACTAACATACAGTTTTGTTTTAATCAGGAGGCTTTAAATAATTATCGGTTGGAATCCCTTTGTAAAATTAGTTACCTACCTACTCAAATGGTAGGTATAGTCACTTAATTTCTGAACCGAAGCGAGTATTTATTGGACAAAGCAGTAAAGCACTGTAAAAATGACGTACTGCTTGCTGCTTGCTGACGTGCTGCGTTGCTTGGGTCAATCCGCCCTAGATGTACCAGCGCTTTGGATGGATTTGGCATGTGACAGGTTTAAAAATTGCATGTTTTATGCATTTTCAAAGAAAATTAGGCTAGTGAAATGTCTCCAAAATTTAAAAATAAAAATAAATAAAAAGATTTCAAAAATACCCCCCATGGAAATGTTTACACAATTTCTCCATGGAAATTATTAAAAGTATTCTCCATGGAAATCCGTTTCAGGCCATTCTAAAACGATTCCTGAAGTTTAACACTTTTTCATAAATATGCAGGTAGCTGCATATATAATATGTCACTCCAGAAGATATCTGGATCGATCTAAAAACAAATTTCACAATGTCTATAATATCAAAAGAAAAAAAGAGGTCGTTGGCCATAATTT
The DNA here is from genome assembly GCA_030264115.1 of Lygus lineolaris. Lineage (NCBI taxonomy): Eukaryota > Metazoa > Arthropoda > Insecta > Hemiptera > Miridae > Lygus > Lygus lineolaris. The sequence goes on along the minus strand of JAEMON010000001.1, from coordinate 35,043,834 downwards.
TTTGAGTACCTACTCTAAGGGGTTACATTTTGAAAATTAAGGGACAAAAATCGCAAAACGTATTTTTTGAGGTTTTCGGTTTAATAAATACCATCTTAAACATAGGAACATAAATATGGTATATTCCGCAAAATGTTCTATAAGAATCACCCACCAACTCGGTTCAAATAACTATTTGAACGCGATAAATTTGCACAAAATTAAAACAAACTGGCTTTTTGTGAATGAGCAAAGTACGATACATGATTTTGGGGTTGTACGATACATTATTTGAGGATATTTTTTGACGATGAATCACACGATGGTGTCTATTTCTTCAAATTTATGAAGAATTTATGCATTTATGCGCTAAATAATAATTACAAGCAGGTACTCATTGTGCAAGAAATTATTGTGAACCTCGCGATATACTGACGGGAGGTACTTACTATATACGATTGGGATCTTTACAGATGGGTGATCTATATAGAAAATAATAAACCGTTGTGTAATAATTTGCAGCGTTTATTTTTTTAAATTGTAGGTCTAATGGGGAGCGTACCAAAAAGGTGCAATAATATAGTGCAAAATGAATAGAAGAGGGCAAAAAAGGGAAATTAAAAAGCGTGCGACGTCATATGGTATGAATTGCCTTCTCACTCCCTCCAGTGGGAACCTCGTGAGAGGGAGATACATACCAGATGATGTCACGCGTTTTTGCTTAAATTTTGGGGCTGACTATTGAAATAGAGGGGTTTTCGAGGGTGCTGAATCCGATTCTGAGGTCAAAACCCCGACTCATGTCCATTCCTCATTGCGTAGGTAGCTACCGTCCGATTTCATAAGCTACAAAATTTCAGGACGCAGGAAATTTTCCCCACAACATTCCACGCAGAATCTGAATGTGCAATAAAATATTAGGGGTCACAAAAATATGTTTTTTGGATCCTACGGAAACTTTACTTTTTTTGTCTCCACTATTAAAAGAAATGCAATGGGTGATCCATTAGACAATGAACATCCTGTGTATTAAATTGGTGAAATTCCTCCCATTTCTGGCTAGAAGGTGGTTCAAAGTTCATAATCCTGTAGAGGCTACCCATTTTGATTCTGTATGTGCCCCGATTCAAAGTAACGGACGTTAGACAAGGAAATACCTGAGTACCAGGGACCTAACATTGCTGCGATATCTTCTGTGACAGATGACCCCATTGACGTGACAGCAGAGGAGCCTCCTTCTCGACCAGAATACAGGAACAATAACAACAGTGTATTCCCACCTGAGCATTTCTACCCCCAGGTCCAAGAAACTGTCTATGAAACAGCCGCCAGACTCCTCTTCATGGCTGTGAAGTGGGCCAAGAACCTCCCCTCCTTCGCCCTTCTGCCTTTTCGGGACCAGGTAAAACTCAACATACAATCACCCCCATCATTGCTATTTTGAACGAGCAAGGATTTTCATAGTATAGCTACTACGAATTACGATGAACTAGGTACTGAGATCAGGAATTATAATATGGTGCAGACTGCAGATAGGTACCATATAAACGGTAGGTAATATATCAAATAAAACACGGGACCAAATTGTTTTGGGAAGTTCTAAACGTGAAATGGATATGTACCTACCTACTGCTACCGTGGTAGACTCAAAAGCAAAAATATGAAGATGAGAGGACCTGAAGGAAAAATTGTAAGGAATATAATATATTTTATAATACCGAAATGTTGAGAAATACATTTGTTAGGTAGGTAGAATTAGTAGAATACCTATCATGTAAGTAACTCGTTCTATCTAATCCCCCACCCTCCCTCCAAACAATGTTTTGCAGTTTACCTATGCATTGACATAGCTTGCTACCGACGAAGGTACATATTTAAAAGCATTCGAAACCCAACGTAACAAAGTCTTTCTTTTCATTTCCTTCAGAAGAAAAAAATATAAGGTAGGCAAAGATAGGATTGAGAGGAAATCAACTTTTGCATAATCCTACCGATTAGGTATTTATATAATATAATAGGTGCCTACCATATATTAGGTACCTATGTAATAGATACAATAATATAATAGGTGTATTAAACAGTTAGACATTTATTTTCGAATATCATGGGCCGATTCTTTGGAGTTAATAAAAATGTCTATTTTCACGAAAATAATGAGTTACAAAGTTAACTTCGTAACTCATTATTTTCGTTGAAATATACAACATTAATTTTTCATTAACTCCTTGTCAAGGGATAATCTGCATTAAACAGTTAGCCTTTGAACTCTTCCGACGCTAGGGTGGCAATGGCCTTGGGAATTCTCCGCCGAAAAACAACCCTTTCACTACCAAAAGTAGAAAACTAGGTATGTATTCATAGAAGAAATTTAAAATATTTTCAAAAATGTTGTCCACCAAAAACAAAATTTCCACGTGCTTTGGTTGTTTCAGAGATTTCTGAACAATTTTGGTTCCGTGTCTATCTGTGTCAATCCTTGTCCCAGGCAAAACTATATGAAGTTTTGGTCCGATTTTTATGACATTCCCGAGGATTGTGTGGGTTAGCCCCGTGACAGTTCCCTATTAATTGCATTGCCGTCAAACCACTAGCAGCGTGTACGCAAGCGCAAACATGAATTTCCTTAAACTCCAGTTTTCTCAGTTCCTAATGAACCGATTTTGCTCAAATCTGGAGGGTAGTTGGGGGCTGACTCCAAAACGATAACCTATGAATTTCATCACGATAGGACCAGTCATAGCTACTCGGCAGACTCGTCGCAGACAGACTCTACCTATAGTAGTCGTAGGTAGGTAGACGCTTCTTCAGCTTCATCATAGCCACTACCTAGATAATGAATATTTAATTGCATAAAATACTTAACATATTTTTTCCTCTCCTAGGTGATCCTATTGGAGGAATGTTGGGCAGAACTGTTCATTTTGAACGCAGTCCAGTGGTGCCTCCCTTTGGACCCAAACCCACTTTTCTGCGTCGCCAACCATGTCGTGAGCGGTTCCAACAGTCGTCACATTGCTGTAGATGTACGCATACTAAATGACATTTATCAGCGCTACAGGACAGTAGCTGTAGATGCTGCTGAATTTGCTTACCTCAAGGCAATTGTGATCTTCAGAGCAGGTACCTATTACATGTTTCTAGTATTTGACATGAAGATGAAAGAGAGTTCAGGCGCGCTTGAAAGGCGGGCCATTATTTGGTTAATGAAAAGAGAATAAGTAAAAAAAAAAACATGCATGCTTTTTAAGTGCATCTCCGCAGAAGATTGGTAAACAACATGTCTGGGAGTGGACACTAGTTTCGGTAATCCCACAAATTTCTCTCCTGCAAAACCAATGCCTAATTATCACATTTAGGAAAAATAGGTAGGTCCCTGCATACCTAAAAATATTGATTTGTTCGTTACCTCCTTAGTACACATTAGAAATATTGGAGAGTTAAGTACAGATCCATCGCATGAATTTTTTAATTGGAAATAACCGCCTGATAACATCTTTCTGATAACCCATTCAAGCGTTGGTTAGCCGTAATAAATATAGGTATAGCTACCTTTTCCAAGTCAAAAGTTCACCTTTTTTAATCCAAATACTCAAACAACCCTCAAGGCTTATATACTCGATTCAACACTATTTTCGCCCATTTCTCTTCATAAACATCCCAGTAAAAATAATTTCACGAGCCATGGTTGCCCATTATGATAGTAGTCGATACCTCCCAATGATCAGTATTTTTGCTTCTACTTTCAATGATTTGTTTAAAAGGGTACTTATTAAATAAATTGTAAGACCTGTTTTGAGAGCTTTCCAAAAAGGTGTTACTAGAGAAGGGCTTTGAGCAGATTGTAAATGAGTCTTCTAATACAAATGTTGTGATGTCACCCACTCCATGGGGGTTGGGTGGGTGGTTACCTCAGAGCTCAGAAGCTCCCTAATCACCACAATGTTTTATGATCATACCTGAAGGTACTAAGACCTGAAAACTGGCACACTCTCGTTTCAAACTAGGCTCAACGATGAATATCATTAAAATTAAGGGGTTCAGCACTTAATACAAATTCCTCACGGCGTTTGGTACACTTTTCTCGGCTCCTACTGGACCTATTTACTTGATTCTTTTTTTGTATTGTAGATCCACTCTACACCTACCAGCGGAATTGAAAAAAAAATTTCAATGGATGTGGGAAGCAATGGCAGCTCATGGCCACAGACCTCTTTTTCAAACTTGTAAAACATGCTCCCCTAAATTCCTGAACCAACTCATACACAATATTTTTAATTCCAGTCATAGCCCTAGATTTCCCCTACAGGGGAAAAAAAAGAATTTTCTCAATAGCTTTGGTACTTGCTAAGAAAAATGTATCAGTACCTCGAAAAACGTGGTTTTGAGAAAAACGCGATTTTCTGAAAAGGATATGAAAAATCGATAAACTTGCCTTTCTCCTTCTTCTCGTCACCAAACCTTTTCGAATGTTTCAAGGTTGGTAACACATCAGTGTTGCAACTTGCAAGTTTTGCAGTATTTTGAGCAAAAATTTCGGTTTCTCAATGTTGACTTTGAGAGCATTCTGCAAGATATGTGTTTACTAGGTACTACCACTAGGTGAGTGGAGGGGCGGCGGGTCGGGCGCTCTCACACTCCATCGCCTTGGGGCGCGCACTTCTCCCTCCATTTTCCAGCGTATCATAAGTTCAAAAAAAAAGTGTGATATATCAAAATGTCCAGATTTGAATGGAGAATCCAAAACTACCACTAACTCAAAATGTCAAAAATTTTCAAAAAAAAAAGGTGCTGAACCCCCTTAAAAAAACATGACTTTCAGAATGAATCAATCCATCCGACCCACGTATCGTTTTTCAAACGTATTTTTCGATGTCATTATGAAGAGCATTTAATGAACATGGTGTTTCAGAAACGAGAGGACTCAAGGATCCTCTTCAAGTGGAAAATCTCCAAGACCAAGCACAGGTGATGCTGTGCTCCCATGCAAGAACCCGGAGTCCCAACCAGGGCACCAGGTTTGGACGGCTCCTTTTGATGATCCCACTGTTGAAAAACGTGCCAACTCACCGAGTGGAACATATTTTCTTCCAGAAAACCATTGGCAACACGCCTATGGAGAAAGTTTTGTGTGATATGTACAAAAATTAAATGATTTTCAAGAAAAGTACCTACGGTCGGGCCAAACTGAAGGGAAAACCCTTTTACCTTATCCAGTTCTATCTCAATCATCTTGCTTTATCAAGCAGTTTAAACTTAGTTACATTTGAAGCCTAAATAAATTAAATACCTATGTGATTTAAGGGAATGTGATCCAGTAACAGTTCGATTGTGTTGGGAGGTGAAAAAAAAGTGAGCAATTATGGTACCCAGTTGTTTGTCAAGACTGATCGACGCAATGCAGTAAATGAACATTGTCTAACATATTGCCGACTGCAAACTATAGTTGGAATAAAAAGTTCCAGACGTAAGACATAAGTTAATGAGCGATTCCTTTGTACTATAATTTTTTTAAAGTGATGTATGGGTCATTGTTATAGGAAATTTGTGATGATTCGGAATACAGGTAGGTATCATAATATGTTCTTATATTCAAGATAGTAATTTTCACCGAAAATAGTGCAAACAGGAATCAATGAAAGAAGTAATCCAGGTGAATAAATACAAAGAAATCCGTAGGCGTGTTGTATTTGTTAAATACGTACCTACCTATTTTTGTATTAAGGAGGTGTCAAATACATTATTCCTTCGTACCTATTTATTCACCCTAATTACATGCTTTATTGACTGCCGTTTGCACACAAGCATAGAATTAACTACCAGCGATCCCTTTCAAGGACAGACTGATGTGGAAATATACAGGCACCACCAGGTGAATGGGGGTGCAGGGCTGCCAACACGAAATTATGAAATATTTCTCTGGGTACCTGAAACCCACGTGTTGCGCTATGGGTTAAGGGCGCTCGAGACGACCGGCTCGGGAAGCGCCTCCAACCATGTCCGAACGCAGCTCAAAATTCCATGTATTATTTTTTGTTCGTTATTTTGAAAATCAAGAGAAAACTGGAAAAAACCAATGAAAAACCAGGTTTTCATAAGTTTTTTCGAGTTTTCTCTGGATGGAATAAACTTTAAATTATTATAACATCATAAAGTATGTAATTATGATTGTATAACATACGTACATCAAGAAATTTTCAAAATCACAAGCGTGAAAAATAATAAATAGGATTTTGAGCTGCATTGGGGCACGGTTACACCGTTAGGAAGCTTCCTGAGCCTGTCGTCCCGCGCGCCCGTGCACTTTTTTTCTCACAAAGTGACAATTGAACGGCTGGCACAAACGTTCAACTAACAAAACTCAAATTTTGAGAACAAACAAGTGAAGGAGCCAGGTGACCACACTTTCAACTCTTTTCCATGCAACGCCATTCCCCTGCTCACAGGGATTCCAATGGACAAAAAAATTATTTCCAGTGGCGTAGCTATTTTGCCAGAGGTGCTGCATCCCCCCCCCCCCCCCCCCCCCCCCCCCTCCACCCACCCCCGGCCCTCATCTTCAACCTCAACCACGAAGGTATCATGCAAACAAGTATATGAATAATATAAACCGAAAAGAATTAAGGCAAATAAAAAAAGATCCATTCATGCAGCATGAGTTAATGAGCCAATCTTCAAAGAATCATTTTATCCCATTTGATAGGTGATTTTTATAGGAAATTTTGTGCTGATTCCGAATATACCAGTATTTTGTTTTTTTAGACAGATTCCAGGGTCAGATATTGTCTGGGATTACACATACATTAAACACATCGCACTGTGAGTTCACAAGGGGCATTTTACGAAAGCGCCCCTTGTCCATTTTTTTTCCATAAACTACTGTTAGAAACGCAAAACTAAGATCTGCACGATGGTGCAGTTGGCGTTTTGATAACGCCAACTGTCACCGATAGAGAGCATTATGAGTATCTATCGAATATTGAGAAAGAAAAACTTTGATCGCGTTTTTCTCGTAATTATGAATTATCATTTAGCATCCCTCGATTTAGCATCCCTTTACCAAAGGCACCCCTAGTGAACTCGCAGTGCGACATATATACATACATATATATATACATTATTAGGAATGTTAACATCCAGGAATCGTTTAAGAGTGGTCTGAAACGGATTTCTATAGAGAACATTTTTAAAATTTTGCATTATACATTTTTGATGGAATTCCAATAGCTGATTTTTTCTCGGAAATTAGCTAAAATGGAGTGTTAGCAGGTCTACCTAACACGGCAAGAGCCAAGTAGGTACCTAATGGTATCTACAGCAAACTTGCCAAAAAAGTATGCCAAGTTGGGTGGGCACAAAGCAGGATAGCTTCCTCACTTTTGTAACATGGATGTATTGAATCAGTTCCTATGGCAACAATTTCAAGTCATGCGCAGCAGCTATAACGAACTGATCCATTTGTGATGAAATTCATAGACAATCGTCTTCGAGTCAATCACCCAAAGGAGGATGGAGGAGAACTTGAGCATAATGGGCAATTCTGGCAGTTCCATTTTATTCGTTAAACTGAAAGATTTCAGTGAGAGCTTTCCAAAAAGGTGCTATATGGGTATCCGATGATTGGAAGTGAGCGAAAACGAGTGACGTAAAAAAGATACAGATGACGTCACCCACCCCGCGCCCGCCTGGGGGGGCACCTTCTGCTCATCAGAACAGATGACGTCACACGTGAACTTCTCACCCGTTTCTCAGCTCACATAATGAACATCACACATGAACAACAGAAATAAGGGGTTTTCAAGCTGTTGAATCCAAATTTGAAGTCAAAAATGCCAAATTTTTTATTTCGTAATTTGAAAGATCTTAATGAGGGTTTTCCATAAAGGTGCCATATGAGGGGTACCCGACGATTGAAAGTTAACAATAATAGGTCTCGTAATTTGAACCTACCCATCACCAACCCCCCAACCTGCCTGGGCAGGCCCCCCTTATGCAGAACCTAAATGACGTCATGAGCTCCCTATTAACCCATTTTCTGGGCAAACCAGCCGTAATTTCAAGCTGAAAATTGGCTCCAGGGGGTTTTGAAAGGCGCTGAATCAGATTTTGAGGTTCCCATTGGTCCAGTAGGAACTCAGAAACCGTTGTTTCAAGAAATTCACGTTTGTGCATGCGAACACGCAACCATCATTAGTCTGGGGGCTTTAAAATTCAAAGTGGGCCTAACCCACAGAATCTCTGAAAATTTCACCGCAATTGGGATAGTAGTTCCAGAATTATGCCTATGACAACAAATTTCAAGTTTGCGCATGCATAGTAGCTATACTTGAATGATTTAATTGTGACGAAATTCATAGGCAATCGTATTTGAGTCAGCGTCTAACTACCTAACTACCCTCCAAATTTGAGCGAAATTGGTACATTAGGAACTGAGAAATCTTAGTTTCAGTTAATTCATGTTTGTGCATTCGCACGCTCTACTAGTGGTCTGACGGCAGTGAAATTGATATGGGACCACCTAGGGGCCAATATGCACAGTCCCTGAAAATTTCATCAACATAGGGCCATAGGTAGTTTATGGGTTTATGGGGGGGGGGGGGGGGGGGGGGGGGGGGGGGTTTATAGGTAGTTTTTGCTGGGACGAGTAATTGACCACAGACAGACAGACAAAATTGTTCAGAAAGCTCTGAAACATGCCTAAAAAGCAGGTGGAAATTTGATTTTGGAGGACAACAATTTGTTTTCTTGCACACGTAGGTACCTACATAGCTTCTTACTTCATAGCTTTGTCACTTTCTGTACCTGCCATCATCACCAACTTTTTATTTTATTATTTCCATTTCATTATTTATGTATATATGTAATTTTCTTCATTTTTTAAATCCTAACTGTGCAATGGGGTCTGCGCATGATTTTTTTTTTACAATTTTTATTGAAAGGGAATCGATTCAAAATGGCCGAAGTGGGGTTATTTCATAATTATATGGTCTCCCTATTTTTTTATCGATGAAGAGAAATGTGAACGTTTGAAAAAATGCGCGCGGAAATGGAGCGCGCTGATTGGTCGAAGCGCATCCATGCGGAGAATGTCGAGACCATCGGAACGGTTTTTAAAGGGACAGCAGGGGGCGGTGACGTACGTACCTCTGGAGGTACCTACGTCTCACACTCCCCCCCCCCCCTCTCCCCCCGCGAAATTCAAAACATTCCATTTTAACATGACGATTTCTGCTCCCACATGGAGTTTTTCGTCCTGATAAATAGTGTTTACTAGTCATGGCAACTCTAATAACATAATTAATGGGTTTTTTCCAATTTTTATTTCTCATGCGCAGACCCCATTGTTTTAAAAAATTTAAATTTTTTTCCCCTCAAATCTTTGTCTAGTTGCGTTGTACCAAAAAAAGTTTGTTATATATTCCTTACATACCAAGAGGGCCCTTGAGGCCTACATGTAAAAGATAATAAAATTTCTCTCTTCTTCTTTTCTTCCTACCGTTGAATCCTAGGAAAACCAAACCTCACACATTCTCATGGAAATGAGTCAATAGTCAGGACATGCCAACGCGGAGGCGATCATGCACTCATGGGAAGCAGAATAAATCATTTTTTAAAGGGCAGCCAGACAACCACTTATATTATGTATCTATCATACGAATCCGAATATCTCTCATCTGCGAAATAATGCCTTACATACTTACCTACCTATTCACGTCCTCTGTCTCTCACATTGGATGCAATGTTTGAAGGGATGGTTGTAAGTTGACTGCACATCTTCTTCCAATTCTTGGCAAATCACGAGCACGAAACAGTTTTTTAACTAAACATGCATCCATTTTTAGAAACAAAACGTAAAATTTGAAAAAATAATGGTACAAAAAACACAGGGAGCAAAAACGCGGAAACAATAATCAAGAAACCTAAGTGAAAGTAATAAGTAACCTAACTGAAATGATTCGAACTTCAACCTACTGGCCTCCCACCCCCTGCTTCCTGAATTAAAGTAACCTAAGCAGGTACAAACTAAATAACTCGCGACGAAGTTGTGGAAACCCATTTCAATAAAAAGAACCCAGAGTTAATGAAAGAACGTTGTCTATTTCCACGAAAATAATGAGTAACAAAGTTAAATCGATTTCGAATCGAGTAACAAACAAGAACTTCTTCTTGTTTGTTACTGATGATGGCCAACTGTCGAAATCAATACAACTTTGTAACTCATTAGTTTCGTGGAAATAGACAACGTTCCCTCATTAACTCTGGTTTCTTTTTATTTCAACCTAAAGGTGGGGTTACCTAGCGACAGGTTTTTTCCGTTGCGGGAAGACGCCGGCAGGGTCACGCCGACCACTCCTTCAATGGGAAACAAGGCAACCATTTTCCTAGCAAGCGGAGGACATCTTCCGCCGGTGGAACACGCGAGAAGTCATCACGCTCGACGTTGACCATATTTTGAATCAGATGAGGTTTCGCTATTGTGTATTCTGTGATTGAATGAATTGAATTCTGTGAAGAATTGATCGGGCGTGAACCGACAAAATTCTTAGAATTTCACCCCATGTCGAGGAGGTGCCGAGTAATCATGATGTTGTAAGCTCCTTCTTTTAACGAATTTTCGAAGAAAATTAAGCTATTGCAATGGCTTCAAAATTTAAATAATGCAAATTTTTGACAATTTTCTTCATGGAAATCCGTTTCTGACCATCCTGGAACAATTCCTGAAATGTAACAGTTTTTTCATACATATTTATGTAATATGTATCCAGACAATATCTGACTGAGGAATCGAGCTAAAAATCCGAAAAAATTTTAAAATGTCAATAATATCAAAAGAAAGGATTAGTTCGTCGGCTAGAATTTTTTGATTACCAAGGGTTCAAATTTTGAAAATTGAGAGGCAAAAATCGCTAAAAAACGTGTTTTTTGTGTAAATTACCATCTTAAATATAGGAACATATGGTATATTCGGAATCAGCGTGAAATTTCCTATAAGAATCACCCACCAAATCGGTTGAAATGGTTCTTTGAAAATTCGATTATCAACTCATGCTCCAGAGCAAATGGTTGTCCCGCCACGTGACGTCGGGTTCCAACACGCTCTTAGGAATACATAAAACGCTGCGTGGTACGTCACTCTCCACCCGACGGGATCCGTCGGCGTCTTCCGTCGCTAGGAAAACCCACCTTAAGCAGAAATGTAAAAAAAATCACCCCAACCCTCGCGCCACCACTAGTACCTACCTCCGAAGAAGAATCCATTCGAGGAATCGCTAGCAGGTTGCGGTACCCCTCCACAGTCTGCTAGTCTGATTGTGTCTTGTTGTGAGTGATAAGATTACAAGGATGACACAACTCACACAGAGAAAGTAGACCACTGCCGACGGCCCGGCATGGAGCGGAACGGCGGTCAGGATTGAGTGTGGAATGGAAGTAAGGGGTCTTCTTCCATGGGATAAAGAGAACATAAACATTGAAGTTGAAGTAGGTAGAAAGTTTTATGGAGCTGATCCTAAACGTCCTTGTGAAAAGAATTTTGGTTCGGCGCCTCATTTAGAATGCTTTCTGCTGCAATGTTTTCTCTCAAGATTCTGAAAATTGAGATTTTGATTCCAAAAGTGGTGGGGTACTGGCGGCACCTGCATTACCCTTGCCCCTTCGTCCCTGATTATTTCCCTAACCAACCTATACAGCACGCCAAACCATTCAGAGCAGTGTTCCAGCATATCCACAATGAAAAACAGTTTTGTTTCAACATTGTTGGTGCCATTTATTTTTAGCCAATTTTCGAAGAAAAATAAGGCAAAAAAGCAAAAGATCTAAAAAAAGCAAAAAAGGCTAAAAGGTCTAAAATTTTACATAGGCAAATTTTTGAAAATGTTTACCATGAAAATCCGTTTTAGGCTATTCTAGAACGTCTCCTGAAGTTTAAAACTTATTTCATGTATATATGTCACTACAGACGATTTATGACTCTAGAATCTATCTAAAAATATCGAAAGAAAGGATACGTTTGTTAACCAGAATTTTTGGAGTATTCTTAGGGATCAAATTTTGAAAAATTAATGTTTCAACTCGCTTAAAACCGTATTTTTGAGGATTTTGATGAGCATTTCCATCATAAACATAGGGACATTATTATGGTATATTTGGATTCTGCGCAAAATTTGATCCTACAAGAATAACCCACAAAATATAAGAATTGCCGTAGTTAACTAACAGTTAAAATGATTCTTTGAAAATTGCTCATTAACTCATGCTGGATAACTGTAACTTTCAATCAATTGAATAGTGGAGAACGCGGTTAGTATGAAAAGATCAAATATGAAGAAAAAATGCCTGAACAATAGAGAAGTTTTATTTGTTCCTTTCATCTCCCAACGCATGTCCTTCAGTGAATGAAATCAACAATAGGTACTAAATCAATTCGACACTACCGAAGTTGGTTTTAAAGGAATCCATGGATTCACTACGCCCATGGTAATACTGTGACATTTGAAATCTAAATTAATTTCCCCATCATGATCATTGGCAACGAATCTTGTGCATTGTGCAATATTTTAGTTTATAAGAATTAAGTTCATCAATGGTACCTAAATATTATATTGTAATTTTAGTTGTTCACGAAAAGATGAAAGTGAATGAAGAAATTAAAAAAACATCTGTACAGCCAATGTATATAACTCGCTGAAATTGATGCTGCAATAGCAGTTGCTATGAACTTTGTGTTTATAATTTTTGATCTCATCAACATCAGTTCTAACTAAAAAGAACTAAGTGCATATATGTGTATATAACATTCGCTATACCTAGCAGCTGACTCGAATAATTCTCTTTGTTATGGTCACGCTGATTTCTCTGTGCTCGGAATGATTACCTATCTGTTTTTGTTGTGTCAATAATCTACCACGCAAATTATATCTTCTATGAAATGTTGTACGTTTTAGGCTTTTACTGAGCCTCTATATTGTTAAATATCTACATACAGCAGCTAGGCAGGAATAAATGGATTTTTAATGGATGTATTCAAAATTGAATTTTCACTATTATTTCCCACTATTATTTCATTTCACTATTATTTGCCACAGTTGAATAAAAAAAGCTAAATGGCCCAGTTTCTGGTCAAATCAAATCGAGGAGGTACATGGATGTTATAAAATAATTATCTTCATCATTCAAAATGAAAAATATAATAATTTATTACGTAGATCGAACGTCAGTCAATGGTTTTACAATGTCAGAAATTTTATAGAGATGTTAGAGGTTCTAGCTGTCAAACCCAGATAGAACATTGTACACCGATACACCATCAATCTTCATGTCCTGAAATCCACTAAGCGCTTGTTTTGCTAAATACCACTTAGCAATGGTCGATTCTTTGTGCACTTTACTGGCATGATGATTGATTGAAGGACTCACATTATCACATCGATTGGAGTTATCAGAATCACAACAATGATGTTCACTTTTTGTCTGTACCGATTCACACGTTTCCATTTCACTAATAGTTCTAGATGGTTTGACGAATTTTATCAGAGTTTGAGATGCACTCACGGATACCCTGAAGTCAAATTTGGGAATGAACCATCCACTTTCCACGCTTGGCTTGCAATCACCGTTGATGAGAATAAATATGTTCGTCAATCCAGAGCATTTCCCTGAGAACTGGTTACTCCCAGATGACACGATACTTCTGAAATGGAGACAATAAATTTAAGTAATTATGATTCGCTCAGAGTTTTCAAGGGCTTGCAGGACGACAGGCACGGGAAGCGCCCCTAACTTGCCCCAAAGCAGCTCAAAATCCCATGCATTATTTTTAAATTTCGTGATTTTGAAACTTTCTCGATGAACGTATCTTATACAATCATAATTAGATACCTACCTATAAACTTGACAAAGTGAACCATAATTTCAAGTTTACTACATTCAGTTTTCTCTGGATTAGATAAACTAAAAATGGGGAATTATCGTGTATGAAAACTCACATTTTTTCTGCCTTTGTATTGTTATTTAGAATAAAATAACACTGCGAATACAAAGAAAAAAATAGTTTATCGTTCAGGTGAGGAGAAAACTAGGAATAAAATCTCAGCTGTTTGAATAACAGGAGGCATTCTGAAGGCTCTAGAGAAACCCTTTCCTACATCACACTAAAAGAACTGAACCGAAAAAGAATGCATATCGCATTGAGAGCAGCGAAAAAAGGAATAATTTAAATAATTAATTAAAAATTAATTAATATTAATACATAATTTAAGAAAATGGATTAATAATTAATTTATTCAATCAATTTATTAATTATGTAAATTCTATTCTCACTAATCAGGAGCCCAAACAGCAATGGGCTTTGTGTTTCGTTTTGTTCGGTTGGCATATTGGACGGAATTGGCCAATGAAACCCACCCTCATGAATGACACCCTTTTCAAAGTCACTTTTCCGCCATATCACAATAATAAATACTTCAATTAATTCTCTAACATTCAGATAAACTATTTTTGCCTTACTACTTCATTATTATTTCTTTTGAGTCATTATCTCTCAGCATTTTTTTTTTTTTTTTAATTGATGATAATTCCCCATCATATTGGGGACGTTCATGGGTATTTTTTATTTGTATTTTGAAATTTCTTAATGTGGGCTTTCCAAAAAGGTGCGTTGTGAGAGGTATCTGACGATTGGAACTTACCAAAAATAGGCCTTGTAATTTGAAACTACCTGACGTCATCAACACCGCCTGCCTGGGTGGGGCCCTCCTCAGCTCCCAGCTTTTGCGGAACCTAAATGACGTCACGTGCTTTGCAGTCGTAATGTCCAGCTCGGCACCATGGGTTTTTTAAGGGCACTGAATCAGATTTTGTGGTTCGAAATGCCAAATTCCTACCCATGCAAGTTCCCCATTCACATAGTAAAGAATGTAATTATGATTGTATAACATAATATTCGGAATTCGCTCACCTGAGTGCATAGGTACCCCCCTTGAACAGAGGTCAAAACGTGCATGTTCCCCCCGAACAGCCAGGCAGCTTCCATTTCACTCCCTGCTCCGAAAATATGGCCATTTCAGTCCCATCAGTGCCATGGGCTGTGTTGCATTTCACTCCCATCACCAACTCAACAGTTTGACAATTCACTCCCTTAGGGAACCATATTTTGAGAAATATTGAATGAGATAATTTTTTATGCAAGCACTTTATGACTTACTGACTCGTAAGCTGTCAAAATCATATAAGGTTTTATTATAAAAAACTCTGCAAATTATTACACAACGGTTTATTATTTCC
>JAEMON010000001.1:34923921-34939137 GCA_030264115.1 Lygus lineolaris | reverse complement strand
TGAATGACTGGACTACTTTGACATCTTTGAATGCAGGTCAAAGAACTCATACCTACTTTTTTTTAATTATTGACGTAGTAATAAAAATAATGACCACCAGAAAGGACATAGATTGAGCTATAATAAATAGGTAGGTACTTCAAGAAAAATGTGAACTGGAGCAGATCCAGACCAATAATGATAAGAATATTTACAGGTTTTATCTGTTGGATTATTGTAGGTAATGGTACCTATATCTACACATTCTACCTTCTTGCATTCCATGATCGAGTCCTTCTTCGCATTTTTTTTGCGTTTAACAGTACAATTCTTTTATATGAAAAAATACTGTGCTCTATTTGTAGTTTGAAATCAACTCATAAAGAGTACACTATGAATTATATATATATTAAACTTATTCCTGAGGTGGGGAGGGGGCCCCGAATCAAGCTCGCATCAGGGCCCCCACAATCTTAGTTCCGCAACTGGTAACAACATTAGGTATTAAAAAAAAAATTGAATTATTCCGAGTAAACAAACACATACTGATACAAGAGAAACGTGGACGAAAAAATCACAATGAGTTCAACTTGAAACAAAAATAATGTTGAAATGAAGATGAACCAATAACTAAGTAACAAGGGTAACTCAGCCTCAAGGGATAATTACTTACATATAGCACTATAACAGTTGTGCTGAAGATGAAGGTGGAGGTAGTGGAGGAATATCTCCTTCAGTCCAATATATGAGGTTGTGTTCTGGCATCTGAGATGACTGGAAATGATCCTTCAATAACATTTGCGAGAAATTACAATGCATTTGGTAAGCTTCGTTCTCTCGCTGTGGATCAGAACACATCCTGTACAGGTCTGTGAATGAAACAAGATACTCATTTTATTGTTACAAAACCACACCTACAGAATCGAAGCTCTACTTGAGATTATTGTATCAAACAAGTTTGATGCAATCATAATTACCTCTTAAAATCGCCGAGGCCCATAATTGAACATGAACATCAGGAATTTTGCTAGCTAACTGCATAGCTGGTGTCACCATGTTCATACTTTCCCTGCTGTTCCCTAATGATAAAAATATATGGCCCAATAAGACTAGAGAGCATGATGTGAGCCTATTGGAATCTTCCGCATTGGCCATTTTCAGTGTTTCCCGGAGAAACCTCCTGAAAATTGATATAACATGGTTAGTGGAGTATCTTTGTGGACTACTCACGCTTTGTTTTGGAATAAGAGGGGAAGAATGTGGTATTGGTATCTACTCTTCTCCTCCCCAGTTATTATCATTATCATGGTATGTTCATGGGTCTGACGAGATCTTATTTCAACTTCCATTCTCATTTCATCAATGTTCGATTCTTGTTGAATGAAACCTTATATTCAAAAGGTAACCAGTTTTCAGTTTGTTATACTACACTCAACGTAGACCTCTTTTAATTGAAGCTCTAACATCACCTTAACACAGCGGTAATTTTGAAACATTTCTCATGGAAAGTAAGTTCATTAAATGTTGTAGTTTCAGAATGAAATATGAGTTTAATTAATATATCTCATTTACCAGAATTAGGCCCTACTCTGCACTTACCCCAGAAAATGGAGGATTGGCAAGTGGGCGAGTCAACAGCGGGGAGTGTCCCCCCCCCCCCCCCCCCCCCCCCCCCCCCCCCCCCCCGCATTCTCTAGGACCCGATAGGAAGTTTTTTTTAAATGAAAATCTCGCGCTTTTGGGAGACTTTTTAGTACTTAGACACAATTGATCAATGAAAATTAATAAATGTTGTTTACCAGGTCTTTTGAATTGAGTTCCACCACCCAGGCCATTTCAGCCTGAAAAACTGCCAAACTCCATAACTCAGAGAGTTTTGCTCCGATTTGAATCATTCAAAGAGCCCTTTACTTTTTGCTAGGCAAGTGTAAACTAGGGATCTACTTTTTCTATTCGTTCTTGAAAAAAGTAGGTCAATTTTGATTTGTTGAGAGAGATCCTACTAGACAGAATGATACAAAAAGCGTAGGAGTTTCATTTGCAAAATAATCATCACTCTGGCGTAAAAAACAACTTTTCTGTAGCGGTTCATAGTTGAACTTGACAAATTGTATAGCACACTAGCCCCACCTTACCTTACTAAGTAAGGAGAGACTGGGGCACTTCAGCATGAACTCCCCCTTTGTTTGGAACCCCTCGGTGTTGCCAGGTTTCTGGTTTGCCCCATCAAAAAAATAGGGGAGACCCTGTGGGCATAGAAGAATTTTCCACCGGATATATATATACTGCTGTGCAAAGGCGAAAAGCCCTTTCTCCAACTGAGCAGTTTTTGAAAAACTGAGGTTTTGTGTTTTGCACCATAAAAATCTGAATTTGGGTCGAAAATATATATTTTTTTTTGCGAAAAGAAACCATATTTTCGCCACAAATTGAGATTTGTATGGTACAAAACGCTAAACCTCAATTTTCCAAAATTGCTCAGCTGGAGAAACTGCTTTTCGCCTTTGCACGGCAGTATATACTGATAGGGACCGAATATACCATATGTTCCTATGTTTAGGATGGTATTTCACACCTAAAACCTCAAAAAAAACGTTTCTTTGTTTTTTTTTAGCGATTTTTGAAACTAAATTTTCATAATTTGACCCCTTGGAGTACTCCAAAAATTCTGGCCAACGAACTCATCCTTACTTTTGATATTATTGACATTTTAAAAAATTTTTGGATTTTTTATGTCGATCGAAAATGTTGTAATGCATTATTGCTTTCAATTCTAATACATTAATAAGTAGCTGACGATCTTCAGCTGGCCAACATCCGCTTATTTCGTCTTCCCATCACACTGCTCCCCAGCCTGTGAGAGAGCTATCAGAGTCAAATGATACCTAGTGAGAAAAAATCTACTGTTAGGGATAGGGGTGAAGAAGCTGGACTTGGAGAAGAAGTGATAATGCAGCCTAAAGAGGAGCAGTCAGTACAACCACCGGACATAGAAGAATTCGAAATTGATGAAGGAGTGGCAGTACAACACCCAGACATCACGTGATGATGGCTGACTTAAGAAGGTACTGGGAGGCTGAGAGGACTGCACTCACCCAAGAGGTAAGACAAAGTGTGAAGGACGAACAGAGAGCATTGACAGAGAATATGCAGATGGAATGGAGTGCATGTCTAGGAGAATTAAGGCACGTTATGCAGGAGGAGTTGGCTTACAGAAGGGAACAGGTGCAAGGCCAATTAGTAGGGACTGCAGCCCTCCAGCCTTCCAGATCATCGTTCCTTAACGCTAAAACATTTGATGGCACAGTTAGCTGGGATGCCTACAGAATTCAATTAGAGGATATTGCTGAGAAAAATGGTTGGGACGACTCCATGAAAACAGCTGCACTAGAGTCAGTTTTGGTTGGTCTAGCCCTAGACATTCTGATAGAACTTCCTGCACCTCGGACATTTTCAAACCTTGTTGACGCCCTAGAACGCTGATTTGGCCTGCGGCAGCATGGACATCGCTTCATGGCAGAAATAGTTACCAGAACACAGCAGCCTAGGGAGAAAGTTGGTGAATATCACCAAGCAATAAGGAAGCTAACTCGTCAAGCATGGCCAGGCATTGCTATGACGGAAGCTTTAGAGAGCATGGTGGTGTGCCATTTTATGAAAGGCTTTAGGGACTCGGTACTATGGGATTCGAGTAATGGGGTTGTGGCCCAAATCTCTGGATGAACTCTTAGTAGTGGCACTACGATTTGAGACGAAAGATCAACTTGCTAAGCCCATTCCAGCGTGTGTGACAGAGACTGTGGAGGTCCCACCAAGATGCGTGGCAAACGAAGATCCTGGGGAATCAGTACATCAGATTTCTAGTAGGAGAGCACAGTCATCACATCTATACTCAGGTCAAGGGGATCGACAAAATAGGGGTCCGCAGCTGAATCCTGGTAGAGCGAGGGACATATATTGTTGGCTCTTGCTTGTCCATACCCTCCTGTGGCACAATCTCAGACAGGGACAATGCAATTGGGTCAATGTTACCAATATCCCAACCGTGGTAACCACTGGCAGGCTGCTGAACTTCCACTTCAAGGTACTCACTCATCTATGGCATCCCAGCAACTTGTGTTTCCGGGAAACCCCCCAAGGTTGGACTGAAGGGGCACGATCCAGCCAGGGAACCGCCCCATTCTAGGGAATGTGTTTTGGTGTACAGCGCTGCTCCAGACAAGTCCCTTGTGGTGCCAGGTATGGTAAGCCATGTTCCCTGCAGTTTAGTTATAGACACTGGAGCTACTAGAACCATCCTGAATTCTGCTATTGTGGAGCAAGCTGGAGTCAAGGTATGTGCTGTTGGTGGATTATCTCTTCGGTCCATCTCAGGGGAGCTTATTCCAGTTCAAGGAAAGGCTGAGGTAAACATAAATTTGGGAGAAGGCAAACTGCGATCTCATAAGGCACTGGTGGCACCTACCCAGGAAGAGTGTGTTCTGGGTTTGGATTTTCTAGGGAACTAGGTAACAGTGCTTGATCGACCCGGTCAGTCACTTTATATTGGTAGAGGGGCGCCGCTTTGGTCAAGAAGCAGGTCATGCTTACCAAGTGGAAGAACTGTCAGAAGAAGACGAGGCTAGCCATCAGGAATTGACTCCATTCGACAATCATACTCAAGAGAATGAGAGTGAAAGGGGGTTGCCAAGTCATGTAAGGGGGTTATTGGAAGAAACAGGGAAGGATTTGACTATGCCTCAGAGAGAGCAGTTTGAACGTCTGCTAGAAGTATTCTCGGACATATTTGCAAAAGATGGAAAAGAGTTGGGAAGGATTCTGGGGACTGTCCACAGAATAGACATAGGTAACCATGCACCTATTTGCCAATCCCCGGGCCGGATTCCACCTCATCGTTTGGAAGAGGTAGGCAAGTTGATCCGAGAAATGGAAAATAACGGAATAGTGGAAGAGTCTCAAATCTCTTAGGCCAGCCCGGCCTCTTATCGGGCTGATCGTACTAGTTCCGAAGAAGGATGGTTCCACCCGTTTTTGTGTGGATTACAGACAGCTCACACACCAAAGAGATGGTCATCCACTTCCAAAGATTGGTGGGGGATATGGCAGGGAGTTCGTGGTTAACCACTTTAGACCTTCAGTTCAGAGCAGATACTCGCAGGTACCAATGGCCCAGACTGACAATGAGAAGACAGCCTTCTGTACACCATGTGGGTTGTGGCACTTCCAAGTGATGCCTTTTGGGCTCTGTTATGCTCCAGCCATATTCCAAAGAGCAATGACCAGTATGCTGCGAAAGGAAATTAGGCAGGGTAGAGTTAAAGTGTATTTGGACGATGTCCTGATAGATAATCCTGATTTTGAAGGGCACATGGCTTGGTTGAAAAAAGTGTTCCAGGTACTCTGCCAAAACAACGTGATGTTGAATCCAAAGAAGTTGGCTCGGCATGTGAATTATCTGGGGTTCATAATTTCTGGGAAGGGTATTGAGACTGATCCACAGAAGACGGCCAAGGTTAGGGGCTGGCCAACACCAAAGGATGCAAAGGAGCTGCGTTCTTTTGTAGGATTGTGTTCCTACTACCGAACATTCATCAATAAGTTTGCAGAACAAATGGCCCCACTCTATGCACTGCATGATAAGACTAAGGATTTCCAATGGACCCAGGCATGTGATGAAGCATTTTCAGGGATCAAGAAAGCTTTGACACAACCACCCATTCTGGGACATCCCACTCAGGATGGGCTATTCATTCTGGATACTGATGCCAGCAACAAAGCAGTCGGGGCAGTTTTGTCTCAAATGCAGAATGGTGTAGAGACAGTTCTGTCCTATTTCAGTAAATATTTGTCAAAGCAAGAAAGAAACCACTGTGTGACCAGTAAGGAACTTCTTAGTTTGGTAAAGGCATTGCGGCACTTCCGTTCTATTGGATTGAAGAGTGGAGTAGAATTTCTTGTCCGAACAGACCATGCTTCACTTCAATGGTTGAGGAACTTCCGGGAACATGATGGACAGCTTGCCTGGTGGCTGCAGGTGATAACTGGGTTTCACTTTCAAGCGGATCATAGGCCAGGCAACAAACATTTGAATGCTGATGGAATGTCCAGGAGGCCATGTGTCAAGGAAGATTGCCAGAATTGCTCACAACAGGAGCAGAGACATGGGGTCCATTATGGTTCCAACCAGGTGTGCCTTGCTAATGAAGAGGAGAACCAATGGATTGAAGAGCAGAAGATATATCCCGTACTAGGGCCAGTGTATCACAATGGGTGATGAATGGATGTAGACCCAATTGGCAGGAGGTGGCTGGATTTGGGAAGGCAACCAAGGCCCTTTGGGCACAGCTCCAGAGGCTCGAGTTGAGGAATGGTTTGCTGATCGGGAGATGGGAGAGCCATAACGGAAATTCCCAAGTTGAGCAAATTGTAGTTCCCAAGTGTTGAAGGAAAGGAGTTTTGCGAGTAGCCCATAAGCTGGGACATTTTTGGCGGCGGTGTACAGTTTCAGAAGTTCGTACGAGATTCTATTGGCCAGGGTTGCACGAAGATGTTAGATGGGCCTGTTCTACATGTGATACCTGTGGACGCCGGGGAGGGAAAAATAGACAAACGAAGGCACCTCTGCAGAACTATACCGTTGGTACTCCATTTGAACGCTTGGGCTTTGATGTTGTGGGACCTCTACCCACCACTGACCGAGGTAATCGCTACATCGTAGTAGTCGTCGATTACTTTACAAAGTGGCCAGTGGCCTTTCCAGTTCCGAATGTCCAAGCAGAGAAAATAGCCTGGGGACTTGTCTCCAATGTTATCTCTCGTTTTGGGGTACCCCGTGAGATCCACTCAGCTCATGGTACCAACTTTGAGTCCACAGCCTTCAGGGAAGTTACTGCGCTTCTAAGTGTGCACAAGACCAGAGCCACGCCCCTCCATTCCCAGAGTTCAGGCCTAGTTGAACGATTCAACCATACATTGTGGAATGCCCGGGCCAAAGTTGTGGACAGCAGCCAAAAGACTGGGATTTGAAGCTCCCCTGCGTACTATTGGCATATACGAGCCTATATGGCATATAGCTCGTAGAGCTACAGAGCATTCAGCCACGGGACAGTCTCCTTCCCAAATGGTGATGGGGAGGGAATTGGTACTTCCAATGCATTTCCTAGTAGGAGCAGCTCCAGGGGCAACATCACAAACGACCTATGCACAGATGTTGCAGGAGCAACTAGAGCAAGTATATGAGATCGCACTGAAGCGTTTGCTGAAAGCAGCGGATACTGTCAAGCAGCGGTACGATGTACAAGCGGACAAACCGCGGTACCAGCCTGGAGACCAGGTTTGGTACTTCCGACCTCGGCGGCGACTTGGCGTTTGCCCAAAATTGGAATCCTCGTGGATCAGACATTGTCTCATCATCAAGGCGACGTGGTATTCCGAATCAAAACACCAACCAGGAAGCTATTTGTTGTACGTGCGGATAATCTTACCCCTTATTCAGGACCAAAAGAGGAAAACGGAGGGTATGGTGTTGTGAGAAGCTAGGCAATTGGTTTGGGGACCTGGATACACTGTTGTATATAGTTTCAATAAAAATATTCACTTCTTGTTTTGTGACTCTTGCGATATATTGTGTTTCCTTTAACAATAGATTTTTGCTTCTATTTATCTTCCTTTTGCTCATCATCATAAAACATACATACATATATATATATGAAAATGTGTTAAATTTCAGGAATCGTTTTAGAATGGTCTGAAACGGATTTACATCAAGAAAATTTTCAAAAATTTGCATTATTTAAATTTTGAAGCCATTGCAATAGTTTCATTTTCTTCGAAAATTCGCCAAAAATCAAATACCAACATCCATTCCATTCCTGGAGGTTGTAAAGTTCCTCTCACTAGCTGAGAAATACAACTATCTGAAGGAGATTTTGGACAAAAAACCGGACATAACGCTCGATTCATTGCTAAAGCCCATGCAGGACGAGTTTTTAACCACCCTCATTAAAACTGAACTCGTGAGCAAAAAATTGAACAGAGCCCAAATGCCACACAAATCCTTCAGAATGTATGTCAATAACATATACAAATACGAAGCGATATTACATCAGTATACAGGGGACCAGGAAGAAGAATTAATACAAATGATTTTAACGAACACCAATTTCGACACACGAAGCAACTTCCAATTCCTAACAGCACCAAAAAAACACAGTGGGCCAGGAAAGTTAATTTCTGCGGTCAAAACTAGTCAGAGGACACGTCAATCGGCAGAACGAGCAGGTCAAAACAAATTCGAACCACACAGACACCCGAATTCAAACAGATTTGGCCAAAATTCAAACACCGCACCAGTAGAACTCAACACAAATCGGACTCAGGGTACAAATTTACAGAATAAAAACAAAAAACGTCTGCCAAGTTGGGTGGGCAGTATAGCTTTCTCACTTTTGTAACATGGACGTATAGAATCCATTAGTGAACATTTCAACGAAATCCCCCCCACCCCCACCCACCGGGCATTATTGTGTTGGGAGACTTCCCTCTAGCGTTTACTGAGTTCGAACGACATCAGAATAATGACCAAGCCATGAAGGCAATTAAGCAACGATTACAACAGGGACAAACGGTACCAAACTACGGAATTAAAAAAGATTTGGTACAGTTCAGAACCAGTGTGGGAAAGTGCAAACCACTCTTGACAACGGCTCTTATACCTATGATTTTTCGTTAATATAATAGTTCAACCTTAGGTGCACACCTAGGCGTTCATAAGACAGTAAATAGAATAGAAAAGGACTTTTATTACCCAGGAATAGACTCCATAATACGCAAGTTAGTCACCGAGTGCCTAACGTGCGACCTCAAAAATCCGTTGAAGTAAGTGAGATTACTTCACACATCTGAAGAAACAAAGTTAGTGCAGATTGCGCACGCGCACGTGTGCTAAAATATCATATTTGAATTCTACGCAAAAATTAAGGGAGAGAGAGAGACACCCTGTATCACAAGTAACATCCGCTCAATTCGCTCGCTCATTTTAGTCTCAAATCGCAGCTTGACTTGAGCAGACTCAGTCAGCTGATCAGTGATGCTGCAGAAACCATCCCCGGAACGACCTGATCATGATGAACGCCCCCGTTTTCCCGCCTATACGGAACACACACAGACTTTGACTGTTAAGAATATAGATCGAATTGATTATTTTTTAATTGTTACCAATATACAATTAACACTCTTTCTGTTTTTCCAGGTCCAGGCTGTACAACACACACACATGCTGTTCACATGTACTGTTTACATTATTTGTAGGTAATTGATTTTCAATGGTTCTATTGCATTCTGAATACATGCGGCTCCATGGGGTTCATTACCAAAGAACCATAGAAATTTGTTCTGAAATGGCCCATCTTTGTTCAACTTGGTGTCAGGGGAGATGGGTGTAAAACCTGGTCCCCCCACAATATTCAAGCACTTTTGGCTGCGTCCCAGGCGCATTCAGCTGTGTGTTTTCTGAAATCTGATGAGCCACCCCAACACAAAGAGTTGATAGAGTTCCTAGGAGATCCCATGAGGAATACGAAGATTCGTTTCTAATTTTCCTATTTTATGGGCTCGGGCAAGCAAAGCTAACCTTGTCAAATTTTGTATCCCAACATTTTTCAGAATTGCGTATTTAATGTCGTATCCTAAAGTGACCAGTTTACTGGTGAAATTATGACATCACAAAGCTCAGAAGAGCGTGTGACCAGCTGAGACGCAGGGCTAAGAGGAGCAGAAGAAGAGAGAACTGGCAGCAGATACAAAGTGAATATACTGGAGGAAGCTCCGCCAAGAAATAAATAAAAGTAAAATGGAATGTTGGAAAATAACTTTAAACGAAGTCAATGTGG
The DNA here is from genome assembly GCA_030264115.1 of Lygus lineolaris. Taxonomy (NCBI): domain Eukaryota; kingdom Metazoa; phylum Arthropoda; class Insecta; order Hemiptera; family Miridae; genus Lygus; species Lygus lineolaris. Next base: position 34,929,268 of record JAEMON010000001.1, on the reverse strand, counting down.
ACACATGGGGTAGAGGGTAAAGATAGTGACACGAAAACTCCAGGCACCTGGTGGAATGAGCCTTAGGCAAGTTTCACAGGAGGCGGTTTAGTTGATTACACTTTTTGGCTGCCAACTTGTCAACAAGTGGACCGCCGTGTGAAGATGCTTTTTCAGACGAGGCAACTTATGAGGACAGTTGGATTGGCAGTATAATACGACTTGAAATGGGACTAGGGAAGTTTTATGTTGGCTGTCTAATTAATAAATGCATTAGTTATGTAGATTTGTTGCATAAAGTAGACAACTCCAAGTGGAAACTACTGAAAATCTAGGCATTGTTTACAATTTTTCATAAATTACTAAATCCCGAGTTAAAGTACTCAAATAATAAAAAAATAATTTTTAAAGACATATAACGGCTTGTTTTTTTAAAAACCTAGATACCTACATAGTCAATCTGAACAATGAGTGGACGGAGAATTTAAAGGTTTCTTTAGCTTTGGCAACATCATTAGATAGATAGGAATGTATCTCCTTCCAGAATCTCGTCGAAATTCGGTGAAAAATTAATCAAGCTGATACTTCGTACCTAATACAGATTGATACTCTTGGTTGTTGACATTTTTCGGTAATATAGGTAAAATTCTTAATTTAATAATTAGGTAGCTACTTAAACAATAATCAATCAATTTGAATGAAATTTTCTTATTGTACTTAGTTGGGCTGGCTCCAAATCGTCAAATCCGATATGAAATGTTCTTGCCACTTCCCTCCACGCTTCCCTCACTTGCTCAATTTTTTAAATATTGTCGCTGTACTCAACAACAACAAATTCAAACAACAAATTCTTATGGCTTCAATAAAATTTTCCACATTGATACTATGTAGAACTATGCCCTCCATGGTTGCTATGGGTAGCATAGTCGGCCGTGTGTCGTTAATTTAACGTTATTAGTCGGGATGCGGCCCAGGAGGTAGAGATACGAGATTTACAGCATGTTCAATGCTGTATTTTTTCTTTAACGTTTCGTACAACCACTGCGTACATTCTCAAAAACTTAGATTTGGAAATAAAGGGCGGATCATCCGACTAATAACGTTAAATTAAACTCCATGGTTGCTAGAAATTGACTAAACTAGGCGTTTGTGTGAAGGACTCATTGCAGGTAGTGTCCTTTGAGTTGATTCAACTAGTGGGGATGAGAACGTTGCAGGCACTGTGCCAGGGCCCCACGTGCACGGGCAGACAAGTTGACCGCGTGTGAACGGGCTTAGGCTGATGTCATTCATTTTCCACAAAGCTACAATCCTTGCACCCTCCCGTTAAACTAGTGTAATCCACTAAACCGCCCCGTGTGAAACCAGCCTTATGGATGAAGAGGTCATGGAGTCCATCGTTAGTGGACTATTCCCAACACCCTCGCAGGTACCTCGACCACAGATGTATGGAGGTAACAGATGCACTTCTGTTTACTGAGGATGAATTAAAGCAAGCGATTGGGGTGCTGAAAAAAAAACACACACTGGGACTGGACGGCATACCATCAGATGTGTTGAAAATAGCCACAGGAGCCTGCCCACAACTGCTGCTGAGGATGTACAATGCGTGCCTTAGGACTGGTGTATTTAGTAAGAGATGGACAAAAGCCTGCCTGGTCCTCTTAGATAAAGGAAAAGGGAACCCAAGCATGCCATGTAGGGAACACAAGGAGGCCACTATGTATGTTGGACACAGCGGGAAAGGGCTATGAGAAACTCCTGCTGCTTCGGTTACTGCCTGCAACGGAGAAGGCAGGACACCTATCCCTGAGGCAGTACAGATTCCAAAAAAGTAGTTCTACGTTACATGAGCTAACAGAAGTGGTGACAGCATTAAGAGAGCAAGGGACGGAACCCAAAATTTCCTCAAAAATGCCTAAATCTCAGCTACCGTTGAGTTTATAGGAACTCTTACTATAGCATTATTACAGCTTAGGACCATTGAGTTTAAAAAACAGATAAACTCCCCCCCCCCATCCCCGACCATTTTAGCGTTGCAGTTTTTCCAGTTTCCTCAGCCAATTTTCAACAGATTTTGATGCGGTTGGTATTTTATCAATCTCTAGGGAGATGAAGTGGCGTTATGCCTATTTGAATTTTGGAAAAGGACGAGACAATTTTAAAACTACAAAATTGAATAACAAGAAAAATGCCTCAAACTGCATCAAAATCGGCCAGAAATTGGCTAAAAAAAAATGGGAACAACGAATTTCATCCGTTCCTTGGCCCCTTAAGAAAAACACAGGAAAGTAGTGGATATACCAGAAACTTGGCTCTGCTTGTGATACCAGTTTCAAGGTCCCACCAAATCATATGGCCGTCATAGACAATTATCTCCAAAATCAAACCATGGCTTACGAGACTGCCCAGGGTGAAGGGACAAAAGAGATCAGTGCAGGAGCTGCCCAGGGATCAGTATTGGGTCCCCAACTCTGGAGTGCATCCTACCATGGTGTCCTAGGAACGACCTGTACGATGGAAATGCCAGAGAACTGTTTCCTTGTTGGATATGCAGATGATGTTGCTCCAGTAATCTAGGCTCAGAAAACAGATTTGTCTCGAATCAAACTGGAGAAAATAATGAGAAGGATAACAGGATGGATGGACGACCACAGCTTGACACTGGCTGTGGCTAAAACAGAGGTAGTTGTGTTTACGTGCAAGCACATACCAACCATCATCTCAATACAGATTGTGATACTGAGGTTACAACCAAGCCAGCAGCAAGGTATCTAGGTATAATGTTAGGCACGAAAATCACCTTTGAAGAGCAAATAAGAAAGTTGGCAGATAGGGAGGAGCAGAAAACAACTGCTCTCAGTCATCTAATGAGAAACATAAATGGCCCAAAGCCGTGCAAACGGCGTCTGGTGATGACCCTTGTCCAATCAATGCTAAGGTGTGGGCAGATGCCCTAAGTGTGGGCTCCGACAGAGATTGATAGCAGTCCAACGGAGAGGTGCACTACATATTGCCTGTGCTTATAAAACAGTATCAGAGCCAGCCATACTAATTCTCACAGGGGTGATACCTATACTGCTGATGGCTGCAGAACGTAGGCCAATCTTTGGAAGGAGTGTGGAAGAGGACAAATCCAGCACTGCCCAAGTCAGAGAGAGAGCGCACGATGGCAGCATGGCAGGAGATGGAGACGGGGGAACGTAGAGGGAGATGGACTGCGTGGCTGGTACCTAATATATAGCCATGGTTACAAAGGGGGCATGGAGAAGTTAATTTCTCCCTGACACAGTTCCTCTCGGGGAACCCTCCTTTTGTTTCACACCTACCTGGATAGGATGGGAAAAGTAAACGTCCTAAGATGCCCAATTTATGGGGACACAGATGATGGATGATGCATCGCACACATTTTTTGGATACACAAAGTGGGCGGTTAAATGGAGCTGGTTGCACGAAGTATGACAACCCCAATGTATGACACCAGAGAAGTGGTTATAGGCAAGATGCTGGATTGGCAAGATTGTGGCAGAGTACCTGGAGAGGATCCTAAAAAAAAAAAGATGGTACTAGAGCGGGAGAGACAGAGATGGGAGAGCATGGAGACTAACAACATGATCTTTACAGGAGACTAAAGAAGACACCCTTTGCCCGAAGTAACGTGTTAAGCAGTCCCAGGCTGAGTTCCAACGTGGGAAAGAGAGGTGAGATTTTAGAGGGTTTGAATCCCACATAACCTGAAGAACGGCCCCTTCAGGTATCTTGCAAGATCCAACTACCTCCTAGGATCTTAGATTTCCTCACCTGCCTACGAAACAAACAAAAAATTCCTTAAGTGACAGATTGCATAACGGATGAACACTTGAATTAATTCAACCTTCGTTAATTGTCTACCGACGACCTCAACATTATTTTTCAAGTGTATGCTGAGCACCAGCGAGAGAGAAATGTACCTCTTTATCGCTATGGAATGTAATCCTGCGATGCAACGTCACTGATGAGAACTCTCTGTAGTATCCAAAGTCCCATATCTTTACAAGGTTTACAAAGTTCTCGTAAGAGATACGACGTTGCGCAATGTTGCTGTGATACAATATGGCAGTCTACGATGCGAAACTTTATATCACAAAAAGTACTCCTAGGAAGTCTCTGATTTTACACAAAGTTGCTTATCCTTACTTGGCTTCATTGTGTCGGGCTTGGAAGAATGACTGTAAACCTAGAACGTAATACGCAGCTGCTCGCAAACTGTGAGAATGTGAAGGAAGATTTTCTGGGTTTATACGGTCCAATAACGCATTGAAATCAGATTCACGTTTTCCTCTTAGGTAAACGATACCTAGATTGAGATTGGCGAAAGTCCAAAGATCCCTCTCTTGGGAGAACTAAAACATACAAAGGAGCACAATAACACCTGACTACTAATATGCAAAATGAGACCGAGTAAAATGATTCAATAGGAACCAATGTTCATGAACACTAATACCGAACATTCACACAAAATATAGCCACTTACTAAAATTGCAGCATTGAATTGCTTTTCTGCGGCTGGCATGCAGTTCATTGACATAGCATACAGCCCAAGAAGAACGTGTAGTTGAGGTCTGTGTGTCTTCATAAGAACTGGATTCGCTGTACATAACGCACAGGCATTGGCCATTTGAGTAAGAGCTATACATTTGTGGCCCATAACCAACCTGCACATGACCATATGCTCAATAAGCATGAGCTGGAGAGCACAGAGAATTCCACTGTCATCAGCAACTGTAAAGTAAGTGATATGATGAGTATTGTAAGTTATGAAACCCTTATGATCAAGGTCCTTGTAAGACGTATTTACATTATAGAGGATGTCGATTTCTAGAACCCACTTTTCAATTTTTCTATTTGCAGCAGGGCTTTATCTGTGTACTTCTGGGCTTTGTCCATATATCCTGCTTGCATGCTATGCATAACAGTCACAAGATAAACAAGGACATAGAGATGTTCCTTCGGCATCCAAATGAACATATCTCCAACGTTTGGTCCGCTAACCACTGAAATAGAGACAATAAAAACATCAAGTTAGAAGGAGCAGCAAGTACTGTGCTAAACTGTCGGCCAAAGAAAGTCGGTGCTAAAGAAGAAGGCAGTTTCCTTTCAGGTTGCTGTGATTTATAAAGTTTGTTCCAATCGCGGTGGGTTCGGGTTGGGTTACACCTACTGCATACATTGAGGCAAGCGTGTTTGATTGTGGGTTGAATACCTGATAAGAACTATATTTTTTAAACCCCGGCATGGAGTTTCACATTAGCATTCCCATAAACTTGTTCATCAACATGTCATCAACTTTCTTCACGTTTTGGACCAATGCATGTACGTATTTAGTCAC
>JAEMON010000001.1:34891167-34903606 GCA_030264115.1 Lygus lineolaris | reverse complement strand
TTATACCTATTCTACAGATAGGAAGTTCTGCTTATAAATACAATATTTATGTTGTTTTCCAAGTTGGTTCTTCCAGTTACTCATCGAGTACCTACCCTAAGCAATTCCTACTTATGCAATTAGTTATTGGCCAAGTATAACAACGACGAAACTATTAAGGTTGAAAATCGTAATATCCGGGAAGGAATTCCGGGAACAACATTAAAGATAATACAAAAGTACGCGAGTGAGAGCCGAGCGTCAAGGGATTTTCTGTAAGGGGCTGCCGCTTCTTGCCCCACACGGGATGGGGAAGCACCCCTGGCAGGCGGACCGTTTTCTCAAGCGATCCAGTAGGTCTATATTGATGGGAGTGACACACACACAAAAGTGTCAAATTTCAGGAATCGTTTTAGAATTGTCTGAAACGGATTTTTATAAAGAAAAGTTTCAAAAATTTGCATTATTAAAATTTTGAAGCCATTGCAATAGCTTCATTTTCTTCGAAAATTCGCTAAAGTAACCATGCAAGTTCCTCATTTGCGCAACAACTGATGCTGAGCAAGGGATGTGAATTGAACTTTTTTCATTTTTTTCTACCTCCAAACTAGCAACTGAAGAAGAATAAGAACGTGAAGTTGAAGAAGGATAAAAACTGAAAATGATTGGTACTCGAACGTCACTTTAAGTTAGAATGTCCAAGGGTTATCTTTTTGCCTTTTCTTGCACAAAATGGCGTTCTAGGACATCTAATATGGTCTGAATCTGCCCATGAGCTTGAAAATGCTCCACCAGGATGCTCTTCATGCTGTGGGAGGTGGGTGGATAAGTTGACCTTGGGAAAATGTTGAAAAAGCGCTTCTTCAACTTCATGTTTGGTAATAAGATAAAGCGTAAGAGCAATATTAAGGAAAATACATGTTCAGAGATAATGTTTCCCTCCAACTCTAAAATTGGTAACAAACAAAGTAGGTACAAACTTCTATCAAATATCCAGAAATCATTCAATTTAGGAAATCGGTAAGACGTTTCGGTAAATAGGAAATAATTACCAAGGGTGATGATAAGAGTAAGGAGAAAATAACGTTCTTCGAATATTGGAAACAGTTGAAGGTTGGTAGAAACATAGAAAATTGGTGGTAGAAACTGAGAGAACAACGCGAGCATAAATACACAACAACCCAAACAACACGGTGCAGTGAGTGCCTGATAGTATAAATAATTGCATTTATCATAGTTGTTAGGCTATCATTTGCCATTCAGTTTTTCTAAAACAGGATGACTAATATTTTTAATTGAAAAAGAAGAAAAAATCAATATTAGGTGTATAGAAAAAATATCTGATATATCCATATATGAACAACTCTGGATCAAAATTCGAACATATTGAACTCAACTAGTGGAAAGATATAAAATTATATAGGTCCTAGGAAATACTCACCATGCACCGGCTCAGTAAAAATAATACCCGAGTGTAGTGTGCAGAAGATATATGAGCATAGTCAACTCCTACACTAAGTAAACTACATGCTAATTCATAATCTCGCTCAGACGCATGGATTTGCTGGAACAATTAGAAAACAGACATATTTATTATCTACACAAGTATGCCCTGGTAAAAAGGAACTTGATTAAATAAAAAACACAATTTTAATAAAAATTTGAAAGAAATGAGAAGGTTTCAAAGAAGTAACATGGTACCATGTTATCAAGTTTTTCATGTTTGGTTCTGTTATCCTTCCTGTATCATGCTAATAATCAAATCGAATCACAAGCAACAATTAACAAAAAAAAAAAGAAAAAAGAGCACTGGCAACTGAGTTATAAAAATGGTGTGAAGGGGGCGTTAAAAAAGCAGTCTCTGGTATCCTCAGCCATGTCTGTGTTCTCCTAAACACATTCATTGTGTGAGCGCTTTTGGGGAACGCTTGCCCCTTCTTCAAGCAATGATATTTTATGCGATTCTCACGTTTGTCTTTTTCAAGAGAATACTAAAAACAGGAGGGCGAATGGGGTGGAGAAGCGAAATATATAGCCTCATCCGCTCAATTCCTACCCTTACTGTCCAGCAAGGCCCCCTGTCAAGGTGAAGGCCCCGCTTAGAGGGCACTCACCAAGCAGGGAGGGGTGTGGGGAGTATAAAGGGGCTCCTCGCTCTCTAGTCTCTTTCCACCATCCTGTACCTTCTACCCCTTCTCAATCCCTCCCTTTCCTACCCCAATCCCAAACCATGATGTTAGCCCTGTGTCCAGGCACAAGCGTTATTTCCCCCCACATCCGCTGCTCCTGGCCAAGGAGATGGTGGTCACAGAATGTGAAGTTGGCAAGGACAATCTGGGTGGCACCGCAAAGATGCTGCCGGGGGGTCTGGTCTGACAGAATAGGAGGTGAGCCCACACCTGGGGCTCACGCCCCATCAAACTCGAGGACACCCTGCTAAGTGGGGTCCTTGGTCTCCAAGCTCGGAGTCTGTCAGTACAGCTCCTGAGACCTGGTCCGGCCTTGCTAAGAAGATGAACTTGGGCTTGGAGATGTCCAACAAGACACCTGATTCCCCAGTAGTGTTGCCTCCGCCAACTCTGTGCAAACGCCTTTCTGCATAGGCTCTGCAAACCTTACAGAAGAGCAGACAACTCTCCGAAGCCTGAGGAAAAGAATAGAGAAACTGATGCAGGTTCTCACACCCTGCATAAGAGGCGTAAGTATAGCGATGCAGCTCAGGGAATCAAGGTTGTAATTTCCCATGCCAAATATCCATATGTTTTCCTCAATGTTGAATAAATGAACAAGATCCAGGATGGCATCTTTGAAGCCATCTTTGAACTTGATCTCAAGGGACCAAAGCCGGGTTTCTTGGAAACTGCCTACAGGAGAGGATGGCTGTCCATGTAATGGCTCCGAAGCTACATCTCCCAGTTCACACCCTGGAAAGAGGCTAATCTGAAAGTCCTTGAGGCCAAAGACTTACCAAAGCCCAGGGTTGCCACTGCTTTTCTACTGAGATGTGCAGGAGAGTCGACCGAGAGGATTTTCCACTTCCTCGCCCGACAAAATAGAGGACTCAAATGGAGAGAGAGAGAGGCTGTCCTGTCTGTCCTGCTGACTGGTTGATTGATGCTGAGCCTGCAGATCTCCTTGAGAAGAATCCAGAGGTTAGCATCAAGTTGGTGAGGGGCACCATTCGTCAGAGGACACCGGGTAAGCATCCTCCGAAGAAGCCTCCGAGGATCCAGAAATCAGAGGAAGCCAAAATGGATCTCAAAAGCAAGCAGGTAGATGAGAACCTGGTGCCAACCACTCAAGTCATGGAGTAGTAGAACGGACAATGGCTCTTATCCTTATAAAGAATACAGTGAAATTTTTATTAATTCCTGAATTTGTTTCCAGGGATCTGGTGGCAGTGACACTAGCAGAGAAAATTGGGGAAGCCATTAGGCAGACAGTCGTAGCTAGTGCCTATTTCCTGGGTGATGAAGATTAGGCCTCATGGATCACTGCCAAAGAAACAGCCAGCACTATCTGATAGGTTGTGACGCCAATGCACACCAGCACGTTTGGGGAAGCTCAGACACCAACATGCAACGTGAGTCATTTCTTGACTTTCTTATTGCATGTGAAGCAGTGGTGGTAAATGTTGGGTCGACTCCTACTTATGTGACTAGGGCTAGAAGTGAAGTTCTGGATATAACCTTTGCCAATCCTTTTACTGCATCCAGAATAAAGGACTGGCAAGTTCTGAATGAAATCTCCATGTCAGACCACAAACTTATCACTTTTGAGCTATCATATTCCCGCTTGTATAGTGAATCTTACACCAAAAATACAGACTGGGGCTTGTACCAAGCCATGCTTGAAGATGATCTCGTGGGATTTGATACAGAAATCCAAACTACTATAGATTTGGTGAGGGTTGTAAACTCTGTTAATACAGCTATTCAAAAAAGTTCAAAAGAGGACAGCTGTCCGGCAAAGGTTAGATCAACCAACCAAGATGCACCATGGTGGAATAATGAGCTGAACTAACTCAGGAAAAAGTCGAGGAAGCTTTTCAATAGGGCTAAATGTAGTGGGGACTAGGAGGCTCATACAGAATCCATCACTGCTTATAATAAAGCCTTAAGTAAAGCCAAACGAAATCCTGGAGAGACTTCTGTGAGGAATGGGGAATTGTCCTAATTTTTCAATTTGGAGTTTAAATTGTTGGTAATGGATTACAAATTACTCTAGTATTGAAGAATCTGCGAAAATCCGAGCAAAATTTGAACTACGGGCATTTTAAATGTTTACAGGCGGGAAGGAAAAAGCGAGTAGTGCACTGACAATCCGCTTGTGATGTTAGCGTCGTCCTACCCGACGAGTTGATGATCTACTGTTGAAATTCGCAATGTTTCCTGACTTGACCGCAGTAGGCTCTCAGAGCGCTGGCTTCGATCTGTGACGTCACCGCCCCACAGTACTTTCTTTCCATTTTTTTGGCAAAACTAGACGGCATTTTGCAAGAAAATTGGTACAGTTACTCAAACTGTACCAATCAAACTGTTGAAATCCGAGTAGATTATTAAGAGAAAAAACAATTTTTTTTCTGAGGACAATTCCCCATTGGAGGACCAACTGACCTAGGCAAAAACTCGGAAGATTCTTTCTAAGGAGATACCTAAGCCTTTAAGCTATGTCCTACGTGGGAAGGCTATGCGGGCGGGCGATGCGGCCGGCCGACGGGGACGGCCGAATTAAGCGATCAAACCTCGTCAACTAGTGCGAGTGTCCCACGAGGGTTCGTTCGGCCACGCCGGCCACCCCGGCCGCGTAATTCGTTCGTCCGTTGAGGTTTGAATTTCAATTCGGCTTGAATTTCGCCGCCCGCCCGCATTTACCGCGTACAGGTTATCATTATTATATCGTTTATTTCATCATTTCGCTGTTGTTCTCTCACCTGAATACCTATTTTTTAATAAACTTTCTACTTAATTTGAATGAACTTACTTATTTTTCTTCGCCTTTTCATTAAAATACCTCAACTAGGTACCTATGCCAGCATATACCGATTTGTTATTCATGTTCATATTTGAATGCTCTTTACTTGGTTGTGTAATCACTAGCACGATACGAATCACTTTGTAATTTATTTCCATGTAGGAAAACAAATTTTAATTTCTTTTTTTAGAACGTATACGTTACATTTTTTTAGAACTAGGTAGGTACATCTATAGTATTCAACGTACGCTTACCAAAGTGTCAACATCAGGTGTTCATCCAAAGAAATGGGCCTTTGGAAATTTGTCGTTGGATAGATAAATTCCCTTCTTATATTTAAGACAATATTGTCAAATGTTATGGACTCATTCTGGCATAGGAGCGGAACCATTCTTTGTTCTCTCGCAGCTTGGGGAAAAGGTGGTGGAACTCGCCATGGGTATCCCTCAATTTGCATATTTCGTTTACCGGTTGTCTCTTCATTGCGTTTTTGTCTCCAATAAAGCAGGAGGCTAGCTGTCAACATCCAAGGCACAGCGACACACTGGCATAATCAAGTATATACTCGTAGTTAGGTAAATTTGCAAACACACTCTCTTACACAAATCACTCACGATTGAACCGCAGTCGCCATACCACGTAGGGCACCACTGCCCTAATTTCGCTCTAATCACCCGGCTCCGAGACCGCCCGCTTCGCTTTTTCGCGTTGCCTTCCCCATGTAGGACATAGCCTTAGGCCTAATACAAAAGACAGATGGGATGTTCACAAAAAGCGCTAAGGAGACCCTGGAGGAGCTCATTGAGACACACTTTCCAGGCTCGTCTGTATTACCAGAAGGGAGTTTGGAGCAGTTCGCTCTAAACTACTGTCACAAGAAACATTGTGATACCTGGGCAGATTAAATGGGCGATCAGTTCATTTAAGCCTTATTGGACTCTGGGAGAGGATGGGATCTACCCGCCCATGCTCGAACATGGCATGGGGAGGCTCATTCCTATCCTTGTGAAAATCTTCAGGGCTAGTTATCAACTCGCTTACATCCCAGAAGCGTGGAGTAAGGTAAAAGTGGTATTCATTCCTAAGGCTGGGGAAAATTATTCCTCGACCCAAGCCAAGGATAACAGACCTATTAGCCTCTCGTCCTTCCTACTCAAAGTTTTGGAAAAGGTCATCAGAACATCAAACAAGAACACCTCTCCAGAGATCTCAGTATCCCTACCAATAAGGCAAGTCTACAGATACTGCCTTAAATGAATTGGAATTCTTAGGATGCGAAAGAATTAGCTCTTGGCTGCTTCCTTGACATAGGAGGCGCTTTTGACCAGAGTTGGGCAAACGAATTTTGAAACTAAATTTGTTTTTGTTTTTTAATAAGGCTGTAACCACTCAACACCCATGTTATACTACACAGTCTCTAGAATCCAACAGAACCAACGGGAATTAATGACATGTGTAGTTGGAGTGAATACCTAACTAGGAACTAATTATAAAATTAAAAAACTGAAAAATTAGCTTCAATGCCATAACTAGGTAAATTAGTTTCTAGTTAGTTATTCAGTCCAATTACACAAGTAATCATTGTTAGTTATATTGGATTTCAGAGACTCAGGCTGTTTCAACCAAACAGTATACACGGGTATTAAGTGGTTACAGCCTTATTAATAAACAAAAACAAATTTAGTTACAGGATAGCGTTTGCTCAAGTGCGCTTTTGACAACACTATAGAGAAGGCAGCCAGCTAGGGAGACAGAAATTGATCCACAAATAATAAAATGGATCAAGGTCATGCTTGAGAAGTAGATCGTATACTCTGAATTAGGGGGGACTCTCTTGTGGCCACACCCACTAAGGGATGTCTGCAGGGCGGAGTACTCTCCCCTTTGCTTAGGCTACTATTGCTCTGGTCAGGCGTATTGGCGGGTGGCTTCGGACGCGCCGTTGCCAAACCGTGCACGTGACAGTTAAATCGGGTGCGGGGAGCGGGCCGTTGACGCTTGGACTAGGCAACACTGGACGCGCGACGTTGCCATTTTCTAGGGTTAGAGAGAGAGCGCTACGCGAGAGTGGGCCCAACTGCGGCAACAGCGCGCCCGCCAATACGCCTGACCAGAGCAATAGTAGTAGATTCACTGCTCCTTAAATTAGGGGAGGAAAGTTTTTATGCAGTTGGATATGTATTGTTAGAGGTAAATTCGACTCCTTAATATCTGAATGAATGTAAAAGCCCTAAAAATCATTCAACAATGGTGTAAAAAATGAGGGTTTACATGTGAACCCTGACAAAACAGTTTTGGTTCCTTTTACAATCAGGCGAAACTAAACCTTAAGGAACTTAGACTTGGTGGAAAATTAATATCTACTAGCACACAAGTTAAGTACCTGGGGATTACCATGGATCACCACCTGACATGGAACCCACATGTGGAGAATGCAATGAGTAATGCTAGGTATATTCTCCGGGCTGGACAGAGAATGTTCAGTAAAACTTGGGGACTAAAGCCTAACATGATTTTGTGGTTGTACACTGCTGTCGTCAGGCCAAAACTAGGCAAGCCACTGTCCAAAAGAACCCTGACCAAGGTCCAAAGGCAAGCATGTCTAAGAAAAACAGGCGCAATGCTCACATGCCCAACTGCAGCAATGGAGGTAGTTTTGGACCTCTCGCCATTGCACATACATGTGCAGAGAGTAGCTTTCTTGGGAGCTGAGAGGCTGCTGAGGTTGGGATACATAAGACGGGGTTCAGAGTCATCTTCCACAGAATCCTCGAAAGAGATACATGTGTGATGGCTCTGACAGTCACCGATATTTATGATAGAACATCATAACTTTGAGAAACCCTTTAAATTTGTTATCAATATCAGAGACTACTGGAAAGGGAGGTTGCCCAGATTTGCACTGGGCTCATTAGTGTGGTACACAGATAGATCAGTGATGCAAGGAAGATTGGGCCTGGGCATTAAGGGTGCGCGGGACAAAGTGCTCGGGAAGCGACCCAACCATGCCCCAAGGCAGCTCAAAATCCTATTTATTATTCTCCTTGATGTTATACAATCATAATTAAATACTTTACGATGTGAATCATAATTTTATGTTTATTCCATCCAAAGAAAACTGGACGAAACCGAAGAAAACCTGTTTTTTATTGGTTTCTTCCAGTTTTCTTTGGATGGAATGAACATAAAATTATGATTCACATCGTGAAGAATATAATTATGATTGTATAACATACGTATTCGTATATCGAGGAAATTTTAAATCACGAACGTGAAAAAGAATAAATAGGATTTTGAGCTGCGTTATGGCATGTAATGCTCCCCAAGGGCCTGCAAATGTCCCTTGCGACCAATGCAACAATCTTCCAAACAGAGATTCCATGACTCAGAAACCAGATATCGAGTTATTGCAGACTCCTTCGCAACATATAAATATCATCACAGTAAATAACTTATTCAAGAGACCATGAAAATGGTGACATACCTGCCTACTCCTCACCTTGATAAATACTTTAAGCTATTAGGTTTATTCCAACCGCACGTTTTGGGTTAAGAAAGTTCAGGTCTGGTTCACACGAGGGTTTCTCGATTTCACTTTCAGGTTAAAAAAGCCCCGTGCCTCTCGAAGCGCCAATAACTAATCCAAAATAGCACCACCAGGTAATACCAGTGTTACTTTTGAGTATAAATAAGGGGTACTAGGAAACTGATCGAAAAATGGATTCCAATTGATTTATCCGCTTAATTCTGTTAAGAGTGAGCATTAATTTGTATTCTATTAGACTCCAGCACTGTCGAGATACTCCTCAAAAACTAGCTTCGGGACACTCATCGCAAGTAGGAGCTGCCGTGAAACTCGTCGAAATGTGGTTGACGGGATGGTCGTCACCTTCGGGTCAACCCTGAACTGTATGCTATTATTGCATCTCAAGGCCACCAAGAATACCAGGCCAGAACCCTAACCATTCAATAGCTGAGGCGTACATACTACCTACCTCCTTTGTGATGACGTATGGCTTCAATTACTCACTACCTAGTCTCTCTAATCTCTCAAAAATTGTTCATATATAAAATAATATAATGTTTACAGTTATTACTCGTAGTTACTTAGGTAGGTACATGATTGTGTGTTGGATCGACAAAATACCCCTACCGTATGAACATATTTCAATTTTAACACCCATTCATACACAACATGATAGCAGCAATATCTTTCCTTTATTTCTGATTCTAACATAATACAATTCTACATAACATTATATCTATAGGTGATGGATAATGAAAGGAAATGGCTAAGAATATGGGAAAAATGATAAACCGTTGTTTAATAATTTGCAACGTTTCTATCCTTGGGAATCCTATCCTAGGTAAGAGGCGGCTTACATAAATGATGAATCGACCGAGGAGTGGTGTGGCCTGGTCTACCCGGACTCCTTGGCTGGCCCTAGCCAACGTTCCTGTCAGTGAGCCGTACGGTGCAGGTAGTGAGCCCTTCAAAGGAATGGTTTGATGACTATCCGTTTGATGGCTTTCACGTTACGAGCTTTTGATCAGTTTCCACAGGGAACAGGAAACTCATCGAAAATAATTTGCAACTAGTTTTTATCTTCCAAATTTACATCCCTACGTTCGATTTCATATTTTTGACGACTTTCCCATCCATTCAGTTTCGACGAGTGTCTCACCCTAAGAAGAAACTCCTCAAAGAGCCTCGAGCTCACGTTTTTGACGAGTTTCCTTTCGATGAGTTTGTAGGGACCCTAAATAAGATGGATGGTTATTGCTGCAGGTTCCAATGAAGAAGCATACAGTGCCACCACCGTTGTCTTAAGGCAAGGGAAGTCGACTCTTCCTCCCTCCCCCCACCCTATCCAATCCCCTTCCCCCTTCTGAATCTTTTGCCTCTCCCTCCTTCGTTAGGCGCTCGGTAAAGGGACCCCTTTTAGCAGTGGAGGCTTGTATGGTTTATCACTATCTCTCTTTGGAACATAGGTTTGTTACCTACATGTAGTCTGCACAGAATCAGTATTTGAAATGAGCGTGGTTGGAACAAACCTAATAAATCTTGCTATGAACGTAGGATGTACGAAGAAAAAAATTGTGAATGAAGAAAGAAGTCTAAATGAAAATCACTTACCGCTAATTGAAATAACAACCTGCAATGCCAGTATACATTATGTTGAGACAGTTCAATCGCACGTCTTAGAATAGATTTAGATAAGTTTTTTTGACTTTGCTGCTCATACACACTAGCTAAAACGCTAGCAGCTTCGAATTTGACGTCGTCAAACGGGTTAATATTTTGTGACAACATCCACTGGAACAGAAAATAAAAATTGATTAGATAATAAATTATGATAGTTCCTGGGATGAAGGGTATTTGGTTTCTCACAGAATCGTTATAATCGAATCAGGAGGTTGTGCAGCACAGAAGTGGGCATCACAGTGAGATCACACATCTGGAGAGTTTCAATGGGATTTAGATTTACGCCAATAGAAAACTCATTGGCAAATTTTCCCGAAATATATAGACAATGGCTTAGCAAATTTACCATGGA
Organism: Lygus lineolaris; assembly: GCA_030264115.1. Lineage (NCBI taxonomy): Eukaryota > Metazoa > Arthropoda > Insecta > Hemiptera > Miridae > Lygus > Lygus lineolaris. Next base: position 34,893,095 of record JAEMON010000001.1, on the reverse strand, counting down.
AATTCATAATACCTTCTAAATTAATGCAATTCAACCACCAACCAAGCAGACAGGAGAACTGTAGCCCTACTGCAATGAAAATAATGTTATAGGTACTAGCACTTGTACGAAACACGTACGTTTACTCCTTTTTCCCACTTTATGGCTAGAGGCAGGGATGGCCAAAGATATTAAAACATCGATATACCTGCCGAAGTTACATCGGAACCAGAACATGGATGTTTTTAGAGGAAACACTGATATTTAGAAAACATTGATATATTGTACTCATCCCTATCGATGAATATGGTTGGTCATTCCCTTGAAAATAAATCATTGGTGCATCATTAGATAGTCTTAATTAGTCAGATTTCCCAAGGAATGAAGCTGAATTTCGCTGTTTTACGTGTAGCAAATAAAATGAATAAATCAATTTTTCAAAGCAATCTACGTATGCTGCCAGTGTGGTTACCTTCAACAATGGTTATCTTCATTTTCGGGAGTCCATTTGGAGGCCCACTCGTTGACGGATAGGCCAATTCAACTCGTGCGACGAGATGGCTCTACTCATGCATGCTTACTAACTGATCTCTATTCGTTGATGTCCCTACTCGTAACCAGAGCAACAGCCTAGACTAACCACTGAATCCACTATCCAACAGTCAACATCACTGGCGCACCAACCTGCACTGGGCACACAGCCCACAAGCTTCCGCAAGGCTCCGACCAAACTATCTACATTACCTACATTGCATTATTCATACATTCACAAAAAAATGTAAAAAGAAACAGTTCGCCAAAAATTAATTTTCACTTGCATTTTGCGTTTCAAAGCTTTGTGAACAATTTTGGTTTCTTGTCTGTCTGAGGTCAATATAGCATAAAACCTTTCGCGAACTGAATTAAACTTTCCGCCAAAATAATTAATCTGTACGAACTTTGAATTGAAACCTTCCACAATTTCAATCAACCATATATGCAATTAAAATCAAACCTTAGGTAACACTGTCTCTTTTACACAGAAGGTTCAACTCCACCCAAATTTATTCCAAGAAAGTCGTTGAAGAACACAAAAACTTATAAGTCATGGAATAAAGGGTGCGCGGGACGCCTGGCTTGGCAAATGCCCAAACCATGCCCTGCCATAGCTCAAAAGCCTTTGTATTATCTTTCACGTTTGTGATTTTGAAAATTCCTCGAATTACAACAATCATAATTGGAAACCAAATGACCATCGGGATGGTCATTTGAAATTATAGAAGGTAGTGGAGAGAAAAGGCATGACTTATGCAGCAGGCAGGCTGGTTGACTGCGAAGTCGAACCTAGTTCTAAGACCTTTTTTAAATGTGCACAGGTTTAAAAAAGAATTCAAATTAGAATTCTGCGGGAACGCGCCTCTTTCATCTCTGTCATGTTGACCTCAGTGTTCCGCCCTCACCTTGTTCCATCGAATCCTTCACGGCGCCATTACAGTCCACAGCATAAGAAATGGATGGCCACCATTTTTGCTCCAAAAATGTTAGATAGGAACTAGTCCAGTAAAATTTGGGATTCAAGGGGGAATAATTTCCGGCAAGCTGGAAATGGTTTTAATACCTTCATTCCATGTAGAAAACATGTAATCTGAGTTTGCACCATCCCAGGAAGTCAGCTTCACTTTTGGTGGCCAAAAAAACGCTAAATGTTCGGACTTTTTTAGATTGTTTGCATACAACACAAAAACTATGGGTCGTACTGAAAATTGTATACTTACCTTTTTTAAAGAGCATAAAATTCTGCGTCAAATGACTCCCCCAACTTCAATTTTTGACCGGAATTTAAGGGAGTAATCCCCGTTCAAAGTTAGGTTTTTTTTTTCATCTTGGCGAAAAAAACCGAATTCCTCGACTTTCAGTTGTCGCAAGCAACCAAACGGCTGTTGGAATTCAATAACTCATGAAAGGAAAGT
>JAEMON010000001.1:34861210-34877643 GCA_030264115.1 Lygus lineolaris | reverse complement strand
CCCCCCCCCCCCCCCATCCGAAAAATAATAAATTTTTGATATGGCTTGACCAACAATATAATAAAATATACTAAATTGCATTATTATTGGATACGGATATGCGGATTGTGTGATACAAGTCCTCCACTAACCTCTAATGCTTGTTTATACATTTTTAAAACGAAGTATCAAAGTGATCTTTGGTGTAGACATAGAAAAAAAAAATTTCGAGTCAACTAATTAAAATAAATTAATTGAGAGTAGAAATATTTTACAATGGAGATCCCTTCTGACCTTAACAAGCCATACAGTCAGGGCCAAGGGGGTGGACAGGAAGTATGAATCCATCCTCCTCGACGAAACATAACATATCATCGCCTATACACACACATATTTCCATATTGAAATAATGTGATTTACGAACATTTTTAAGAGCCCAAATAGGCTAAAAACGCAATTTTAAACATCCAATTTTTTATAAATGGGTGTTTAAAATTGCGTTTTAAATGTAATATATTTTTCATAGAATAGCTACGCTGAGTTTTAGTGCATATCATTCCATGTTATGGAATGAAATTAATAAAACGCCCTAGCTCGAAATCTTTCAATAGAATGGTTTTCTAGCGGTTTTAAATTGATTACAATTTTAGGATCAAGCGAAACCACTTTACGACCAGCAGTTTTCTCCCCATAACGCAAATTGATGTTTAGTCATGGAATAAGGTAAAATTGCCATTCAGCTGATTCCATGCGTTCGTATTTTCGAGATTCATCAAGTCGAGTTTCGTACTTCTATTGATCTAACTAATATAATTTTGTAGGTAATATCTACTACAAACGATGTGACCTTGGTTTTTCAGGACCCTACAAAGAAGGAATTCAAGGAAAAGTAGGGAAATGTGAATGATTCTCACATAAATATTAACACTTTTCTTTTTATTCTGTACTTGAAAATAGCCAACAACTTCTAAAACTCATATGGAACTACAATACTGAATGAAGTATAACGTAATATAATTCAGTCTAAGTTATTTTAATTGATAAACAACTATTTCTTAGCAACATCAGAATCATAGTTAATAGTTAACAAAACGGAATCGATCTTGGGAAAAAACATCTAAGTATCGTAGAATTAAATCTCTTCATTGACAGAGGAAATAAAAAACGTATAAATAATCGTTAATAAAAAAGTATATAGTAGGTATTCTAAAATAGAGTTTAATAAAGCACTAAAAAATGTGAAGGTACTAATACGTTTTGGAATAATTTACCAAACAATATATACAAACAAAATTTGGAGAACGAACGATTATTTCATTGATTAAAAAACATGGGATTCATGGAGTTCTCCTAGAGGTTTCTATTTCATGGTTCGGAAGGAATAATGGCGTTATCCACTTCAACCTAGGAAAGAGTTTTGTGATATAGGTTAATTATCAATATTATCGTTAATTATTATTAAACAAAACAAACGACGTGGAGGTGGCTGAAGACGCGTGTAACAACAAGAGTTAACATCTTTTTTCCGCACTGGAGCTTTCAAATAACTCGTAAATATTTTCGTGGACTGAACAATTCGAGTTTTCACCTACTACAAATCTCTAAGACAACTTAGTTTCCTGAACCTTTGAGTGATCCTATTCGAGCCAAGCTCATTCTTGTTATAAAGTAATGGAATTTTGGTTATAAATCACTCGTTCAAAAGAATAGCGTCTTTATCTCCAACCACCTCCAGGAACAACCATCGCAGAACCAAGAAATTCGAAAAACAAATGAGTAGTTAACTATTTGAACAAATGGCTTTTGATTCGGTTGTACCTCTCTCTTATGGTATCCAATTCTTCATTGGGACGAGGATCCTCCTACAACACAAATTCATAACAACATATTGCGATGAATCGACAGTATCTATGGAAGGTAAATTACTGCACACTCAATGTTAGGCACATTCGAATAAAATTAAAATAATAGTGAAAGAAATAATACTGGGGTTATTAAAAAAATTACAGTCATGCAGCCTGAGTTGATGAGCGAATTTTCAAAGAATAATGTCAGCCCATTTGTTTAAGTGATGCTTACAGGAAATTTTGCGCCGAATTTCAAGATGGTAGGTAATTTACACCAAAAACCTTAAAAGACACGTTTTTTACACTTAATTTTCAAAATGTAATCCCTCACAGAAGGTACTGAAAAAATTCTGGCCAACGAACTCATCCTTTCTTCTGTTATAATTGTCATTTTATTTAGTATAATCTCCATCTACGCATGATTTAGATTTGCTGTAGATGAGCGGGTACTACGTTATGTTTCCTGCAACGTGACAAGAATATAGTTTGGGATTGTAACTTACAAAACTTTGCGATTAAATGCTTGCTGTTCGTCGAACAGGACCTGTACATAATTGTCATTTTGAATTTTTTGTTTTCGAATTTTTAGATAAGTAATGTGTTTTATATTTTTATATCAAAAAAAGGTTGCATTTTTAGATAACATGTTTTATGTTTATGTGTTATGTTTTTATATCATAAAAGTTCCAGTCATGCACCATGAGTTGATGAGCGAATTTTCAAAGAATAATTTTAACCGATTTGGTGGGCGATTTTTATAGGAAATTTTAAGCTGATTCCGAATATACCATATGTTTTTATGTTTAAGATGGTAATTTACACCAAAAACCTCATTTTTAGCGGTTTTCGAAACTAAATTATCAAAATTTGACCCCTTGGAGTACTCTAAAAATTGTGGCCAACGAACTCATCCGTTCTTTTGATATTATAGACATTTTAAAATTTTTTGTTTTTTTAAATCTCGATTCCTCGGTCAGATATCGTCTGGAGTGTCACACACACACACACACACACACACACACGCGCGCAGAGAGAAGAAGCATAACATTTATGTTACTCAGAACAAAATTGCTAACAAGTGTCAATTTGGCACAGTAAAATTTTTACAAAAAAAGGAAAAAAAGTCAGCTGATTCCAAAAATGCATGTTTTATTTTGCATATAAATGCATACCTATTTTAGGCAAAGCGACATATTTTAGGTAAAAATGCATATTACTGCAATTTCCACTTTTTTTTAGGTATGCATATGGTTTTAGGGGCATATTTTTTGAAGCGACATAATTTTGTGATGTGACATAAGTGATGATGATCGAGTAAGTATTCTCACGTTCTCACGATAAATAAAGCAAAAGAGGTATGGTCACACGGTAAATGCCTTGCTCAGTAGGTGCAAAGACTACCAACCCAGATGAAGTGATAATAAAGTTTAACTTAATTTTTGCAAGACTCATAGATTCTATCAAACCTCCACCCATTCTGCACCATGCCATGGTATGCAAATACTTTCCTCCCGAATAATAGTAGTGCCATGCACTCATTCAAGCATTTAAAGGAACACATACCTTGAGAATTTCACTATCTTTTGAAATGTCAACTTTTTCAGGTTTCTTTGCGGAGTCATGGCAGCCAGCCTTTTCTTGGAGGGCAGTTAGTCGATTCCAGAGCCGTTCAGCATCTGTATCAAACTTCTTCTTCTCGTCTGAATGTTGCGAATCGTCACCATCTTCTTCATTTTTCATAGAACCTTTCCAAAGCAGAAAATATAATTTAATATGAGGTTAGCATCGAATACGTTGCAATAGCTTCTTCGAAAATACACTAAAATGGGTTGAAATGACGAGTGTGTAGAAAGAGTATTTACCATTAAAAGAGGTATCCGTCTTCCGTTTGCACTGATCATCCAAATCACTTAGGCCCCTTCTGATATAATTCTGAAACACAGGCGAGGCTTTAGCCACGAAAGGTTGAATATCTGCCTCAGGATGCGCCTTTATGAACGAATGTAGCCTTTTCAGCCCCTGCAATTATAACAAAACCTAGGGTTAGGTGTAAGAGTTACTCCAAGAACAAACGATGAAGGACGGTTGTTCGATAATTTGTAGTGGTGGTAATTATTTTTATTGATATATCAATAAAATGGAAAGGAGGGGAGGTTATTGTTTTTTAGGGTACTGTATAATATATATATATATATTGTACGGTACCCTACAAATACAGTACAATATATATTTTGTACGGTACCCTAAAAAACAATAACCTCCCCTCCTTTCCATGTAGGCACCTGTCCCCTATATAGCCATAACGCGCAACCCATTTTAGATTATACAACATACAACAAATGATCGATCGTCTGTTATATACGATACAACATATAACAAACATTCGTTTTTGACTTGAAAAATCGTTTCAAAAACCAACTTTTAGATGTATCAGAAGCTAAGTTTAGTTCATAAAGAGGAGAGCAGGTGCTCTAAAGCTATAAGGTGTTTAGGTAACTAAAGATATGGAAAATAGAATTGGTCAGTTTTCCAATTTACCTCACTAGTTTCAGCTGTATCACCAATCATTTTGAATATTTCTGATAATTCATTGGAATGTTCCTTAGTGAGACGGGGTGGTTTGTCAATTTTTTGCTTCTCGCATTCTTCGGAATTGAAGGATTTGCTAGAGTCCTTCATTTCTTCGAGTTTCAGGTGCTAAAAGAATAGGGTATGAATACAATTCATTTTCAAGTGATCTTGAAATTATGTACGAGAGCAAAAGCTTTATAATACCGCAGTGAGAAGTACCTGCAAAAGCAATGTGTTTCAAACTAATAGTTTCTAAGTGCGTTACAGTGCAAACATTTTATCTTATTCAGTATTGAAGCAACTTGTGATCCCGTAGAGGAGGTCTTTATTGGAGAAGACGTTTTTCTGCATTCATTACCACACTTTACTCGATCGAGGAGAAGAATTTGAAACTGGTCTGAATTTTGTCGCCTAAGCCTGAGTTCTTGTGTCAGTGGCGCTTGCAGTGTACGGGGTCCCACAATATTCCTCGTGTTTAGACAGAAACGAACAGTTCGCGCGAATGCCCTTTGCATCCAGTAGACACAACCTTACCATCAACCCTTGTTCTTGACAAGCAATCAATGGACGCTATTACGATATTTCAAACATGACATTTTAAAGATCTATCCCAATTGATGAAATCTGAATGGAAGCTTTGGTACCGTTGGAAGCGTCACAAAAATTTATTTTTGCTGGATCCCAATACGTCCCAACTCAAAGTAAAAAGTTCTGATATTGCACGATCTGTCATAAGTAACGAACGTGTTTAGGAAGATATCTACTATTTTGTGCCTATAAGTATGAAAATAGTCTATTTCCATAAGGTTAGGAAGATAGTTCACCACAAATTTTAGCATCATAATTATTATTACCTTCACAAGCTTTCGCACATACAAACTCAATTCTGAGTCGTCAGGGATGGATGGATCATTGTTGATACAATCACGAACTTTAGTGCCTCGGAGTTTGACCATTGTGTGGAGCATTGTTTTGACTGTCCGAAGAGGTACATCTACCTCCTGAGACTTCCACCATGCGGAAGGGTAATCCTATACAAGCAATGGAATATCCTTTGAAATACAATAATATTCCTCACAGAAAAGAATAATATAGATGGAAAAACAAATTGAGGATGAGAGGGCTTCAGTAAAGTAACAACATTTTCAATTATCAAAATAAAAAGCTTGCTATGAATAATTGGTGGAAAGTGAATGAAGAAGGAAATGATGACAGTAACTTCGGATTTAGAAATCGTCACAAAGTAGACTCTTGTAAAGGGTGTTCCTGCCGGGATGTGAACTGTCCTCAAAAATTCCCACATCTCGGATATCAAAGAGTTTAATTAACTATTACTACAACCTTATTACTGCTTAGGGTCAACAAGTTGAAACAAATAAATAACCGTCCCTTCCCCTCCTGGGGATATTCCAGCTGGGATGTGAACTGTCCTCAAAAATTCCCACATCTCGGCTATCAAAGAGTTTAATTAACTCTTACTACAACCTTATTACTGCTTGGGGCCAATAAGTTGAAACAAATATATATAACCACCCCTTCCCCTCCCACCCATTACCACTTTACCGTTAAAACGTTTTAGGCACTTCAGCCAACTTTTATGAACTCAGCCAATAATCGATCAATTTCAAATATGTTTTCGGAATTCTTTCTATTTTTTATTCTAATGGAATTTTTTCTATTTTCCATCCAAATTTTAAATTGATAACAAAATTTTGCACTTTTTGAAATTTGAAATTCTGAAAGTCGGTTGCCCTGCAGAAATAAAAGTGGAATGAATGCCAACAACAGATTTGCATTTGATTGATTATGGGTGAGGAAAGTTCATATAACGGTTCATATCCCTATCAGATCGCCCTTAACACAAGCCAAAGATAAATACAACTATTTATCCTAGGCTCGTGTTTACAAATTGATGTACTGTAAATCTTATTCAGAAATTTCTAAAAAATAATTATAGAATCATTATGAATATTGAATCAATATTCGAAAAATACAATTAATCAAATACTGCATACATACCTATCACACAATAATAAGACCCATTTTTACGCTGATTAAACACGACACCAACCTTTAGAAACTTCTGATACTCTTGCAGTATACGTGTATAATTCAGTTCCTTGTCCCACTTTGGCTGGGCACGATTCAACTTCCACAAACATCTAATGCACAGATCATTGTAGTGTCCCGAGGCCAAGGGTATATCCACAGTTTTTCCAAGCATGTTGATAAGAGCACTAATAACAATAAGAAAGAAGTCAGTCAATAATAGTTAATTTGTGAATGAACGAACTGCTTGTGTTCCTACGAGGGAATGGAGTATCTCAGAGGAATTGCGTATCTCAGAGGATCTTGTATGCTTGACTGTGTTGTCACTTTTCCTTTTCGAGAAGATTTGTGTATCTTGGAGGAGCTACTACCACTATGTAATAGCCTAAATTGATCGTAGGAACATAATTAGTCGGTGTGCTTGAGCACCTAACACAATTAAAGAGATATAACGTAGCCAATTCATATCCTTTATTAGAAATTTATATCCTTGGGTGAAAAGCAAAAGCCATTTATTAAAGCACTAACCACATTAGATACGTTTTATTCGCATTTTCCAACAGCTTGAGAACTATGTTGTTCACAACTCTCCGAAACATGTCTTGCCGATCCAGAGCCTCCAGCTTACTCTCTGCAAGCAGAGACAAAAGCTGTTCCAAAACTCTATAGAGCGTTGTTTCGGTGATTTGGATACAAAGTTCTTGATAACTGCATACCTGAAAAGGTGAATTATGGCTCAAATTAACACAGGAATTGAAGCAACGGAGAAATTGTAGTAATTATGATTTTCTATTGAAAATGCATTGTTGAGTTCTATCCATAGGGGTATATACCGCCCCATCCACAATACGATTAACTTCAGATAATGGACTGCCAGTCCATCGAAATCGGCCGCACATTCATCAGTTAGCCTGAAGGCCGGGGACTGCAGTTGGCGTTTTGGACTGACGTGGTTTTGGATTTGAAAATGGACAACAAACCTCCGTTCATTTCTGGGTTTATTGAAGTCTACAGAAAATAACCGTGTTTGTGGAAGATAAAAGACGATAATTATGCTAATAAAAGTAATGATAAAATAAAATATAATTAAAAAGTCCCATTCATGCAGCATAAGTTGAAGAGCGAATTTTCGAAGAATCATTTTTAGCGAATTTTCGAAGAAAATGAAGATATTGCAATGACTTCATAATTTTTGTAATGCAAATTTTCGACAATTTTCTTCATGGCAATCCGTTTCAGACCATTCTAAAACGATTCCTGAAATTTAACACTTTTTCATATTTATATATATATATTTATTTATATAGGTCATAATATGACATATTATATATGTGTGTGTGTGTATGTTACTCCAGACGATATTCGCCCGAGGGATCGAGATAAAAAATCCAAAAAAATTTTAAAATGTCAATAATATCAAAAGTAAGGATGAGTTCGTCGGCCAGAATTTTTGGAGTACTCCAAGGGGTCAAATTTTGAAAATTTAGTTTCAAAAATCGCTAAAATACGTGTTTTTTGGTGTGAAATACCATCCTAAACATAGAAACATATGGTATATTCGGAATCAGCATAAAATTTCCTATAAGAATCACCCAAAAAATCGGTTAAAATTATTCTTTGAAAATTCGCTCACCAAGCATGAATGGAACTTTTACCAATTTGGTGGGTAATCCTTAAAGGAAATTTTAAACTGATTCCGGATATACCATATTATGTTCCTATATTTAAGAGGTAATTTACACCAAAAACCTCAACAAACACATTTTTTGACCCTTAATTTCCAGAATGTGAACACTTGGAGTAATCCAAAAATGCTGGCCAACGAAATCATCCTTCCTTTTATTATTTTTGACACTTTGAAATTTTTTGGGTTTTTATGTAGGTAGATTCTAGGGTCAGATATCTTCTGGAATGACACATACCTACATACAATGTATGTCATACATGAATGTAGACATACATAATAAATACAACATGAAAAATGTTAAAATTCAGGTATCGTTTTAGAGTGGTCTGAAACGGATATCCATGAAGAAAAATTTGCATAATTTGCAATTTTTTCCTCGAAAATTCGCTAAAATAACAAAAATAATAATAAAAACGACGGACTGCAGTTCCGGCGAGCAGTCCCAGTCTGCCGACTGAAGATTGACTGCAGGCACTTGTCGGATAGTGTGTGCCACCTTCAGGCTCACATCGACAGTTCAGTACGTCCGCCTGCAGGCGGTTGACTGGTAGAGTGCGTTGACCTGCGGCAGTGGTCCTACGTTCATCTGTTGAGGCAGCGGACTGCAGGTTATCGTATAGTGGATGGGGCCCTTATGGCAAACAGGCCTTGAATTCGGGTGAAGGGCCCTTAAGGCAAACAGGCCTTGAATTCGGGTGAAGGAATACAACTCCATTTGATGGATGCATGGGTTAAATTCAGGCTTTTTGCGATTGTAAATACTATTGCAGCAGCAAACAATGGTGAGCAACTTTGATTTTCATAATGAGGAATGGACGTTCTTTTTTTATTTTTTGAAAATTGTAGCTAACGGAGAGCTTTCCAAAAAGGTGCAGTATGCTGGGTCGGAAATTATAGGAAGAGGACGAAAAAGGGAAAGGAAAAAGCGTTTTTCCTTTTGCGTAGTCCAGCCGAACTACTTGAAATTCAGGGCTGAAATTGGGATCCTGGGTTTTCAAGGTTAATGAATCCGATTCTGAGGTCAAAATAGCAAATTCCGACCCATGTCCATTCCTCATTAGGCAGAAGACCGATAAAGACTAATAGGACATCATTTTGAACGAAAAGAAATTACCAACATTGTTTGTCGTAGTTTTCACTTGTACCTACGTATTTTTCAACTTGACATGAAATGTTGATTATTGAACGGCGAATCATTTATTTGAGTTGTTGCTTGATGTTTATTATGGTGTTTCAATTCGTACTTATAAATAATATCAAATTTAAAAGCTTCAATATTCATTCCGTTTTCCAGGTTATTGATGGCCTTTGTACATTTGGTTTGTGTTTCGGTTTGAGTCTGCTGATTGTGTTTGTTACTTCCCTTTATATTCTGATTTGTATGAGTCAGTGCACTATTCACACAGTAATTCATCTTCGAGCACTGATAGAGTTTAGTTAACGAAAGCTCAGCAAAGAAGATCCAGTTTCAGTGAGACCCGATTCCCGATTCTGTTGACAAGTCAAAGCCAGTGGGTCGATAGTCATAGTCGCAACATGTCTACAGTAATACTTACTTTGGTCAACATAGCAAAGTTCGCTCTGTAGCAGTTGACAACTTCAGGGTGATGGCTCTGATTCAGTATCAAAAGTTGATGGACTAATTGTTGTACCATGTAATCCACAAACATTATCAAACTGCAACGCTGAAACAATGTAATTTAGACCTTGGTTAAATTAAATATCATCTGCTGCATAGAAGTTTGTTCCCGGAAGGAACAAAATAAACCCTTGATTGAACTTTCAACAATAATTGTTCTGAGTCATGTTTAAGTCGGAAAATTTCTAAATTGGTAATACCATTTACAGTTAATGAATAACATTTATTTATTTTTTCCTGGCGGTGACGAGAATGATACTGTCGGAAGCCATGGTGAACAGTTCCCATATTTTGTTGTTGTGAATTCCAAATACAAACAGCAGGAGCTCTAAGGCAGTGGAGTCTCCGGAAGAATCATTGACAAGAATGACTGTAGCCTTGGTTGAAGATTATCCAAAAAGCGGCATTTGGAGTCTGAAGATAAAGATGCTATGACCAGTTGCACCCCGTAGACAAATGATGTACGAGGCCTGGCTCAAGAAGAACGCAAACGACCGATCTGAGGCTGTGAGATAGACTTAATAGTTTTCGAAGTTTTAGCAACACAAAATTGCATTTTCTATTTGAGTGTGGTTTAATTTTTTGTGGGGAAACACTCAGAATAGCTTCATTTTCTTAAAAAATCGCTAAAACGTTGAAAAAGTCTGTTATTTTATGGAAAACAGTTAGGATGATTCAGGGACACTCAATCTAAGGTATATTCATGATCAGGAAGAAATTTCAAATCCGACCAGAAAGTACGTAAGGACAATATATCTTTATATCTTTCTCTAACCAAGTTCCTGGTTGAAGTAATCGAGGAGTTGTTCTTGTAGGATACTGGAATACTTCATGAAATATGGAGAAAAAAAAGTGCATACTGATGCGGTCTAAATCATAAAAAGGAGGATATACGTTAAGCCCCAACCAAAGGCCCTAGAGTCCAAGTCACACTGGCGTCTCAGCATCCGTGCCCAGGAATGCAGATGCTGAAGGATGAAAAAGAATGAGGTGAGAGCCAATGAGGGTGCTTCCCCTGCCACTTTGTCCTACTTCCTCTTCATCTACCCTTACACTGCAAAAAAACTTGGAGAAACTTCCTTTGTCTTGAATAATAACTAAGTAGATAATGAAAATGTAACGGTATTCCACAGAGCAAACCCGAAGACAGTGAGTGATTGCCTACGAAATTTGACCTAAACTCCAACTCAATAATTCCACCTATTTCAATCAACACCACTACGTAATATAAGAAATCCCAAACTACCTATGAAGACCCACCATCACCATCATCATCTAACCATCAGAGATATCATCAACTTAATCCTTCACATAGGACTTCAAAGCAACATCGCACGACTGCGTTGACAGGAAAGCAGGATCCCTGTGGTCATACAGAAGTTATACGCAGCCGACATCAGCAGCTCAAGTACCTTCCAACTGGAAAGTAATTTTGAAATAGGTCCTACTGATTTTGACTACTGTGTAAACGTTAGATGGTATACTCAAGTACCATGATAAAACCAAGCAATTTACTTTTACTCCATAGATTTTACTTAGTTATTTTCGATTGTTCACTTTTTAGCAATTTCAATTGATTTTATGGTGAGAATTTTGACAACTTCACCCTCAAACATGCAAGTTTGATTCAAAATCGAACTTTAATGAATTCATTATTGACATCTCGCCACAAATTTGGATTATCCAGAATGCCATTGAGGTCATAATGTAGAATGTTCCGTCAAAATTGTTCTCTCAATTCGGTAAGTGGAGAACCGTTACCATAACGAGTAGAAAATACAAGTGGGAAGACTCTCCCTCTCTCGCCCATTGTTCAGGCTAAAATCTCTTCAGAATGCACCACCTTCTAAGAGGCTGACATTCAACACAAGCGCTTATTGAGAACCAACGTTTTTCACTTAATAGTTGGAATAATTAAAATTCGTAGACAACGAATCTCCTATCAAGTTATCCAAGAATCCTGAGTTTCATAGTTGGACGAAGCACATACACATTCGACATGTTTTATTGTCAGTGAACAAGTGAAGCGTCAGGAGAACTGGTCAAGAGCAGGTTGACTCAGAAAACCAACTAGCCGACTTGTTGAGAAAGCCTCCTGGGAAGGAGAGATTCGTCGCTATCCAGGAGAAGCTTAGAGTTGTCACAGTTGCGAATCAAATTTGACCAAAATTTCAAATTGATCTAAAATTCTTTAATTTAATAGTATGTTGAAGCTACTGCTAAATAATGTTTACCAACAATTCGGACGCCAGCGTCCCAACATCTCCTTCACTTACTCCCTTGCCTTATTCCCCTTCTGGAAAGCTGGGACGCCAGTGTGATTTGGGCTTTATATACACATTATCTGTCTAATGCGTAACATACTCTGATCATGATACCTTGGCTTTACCTACCTTTTCTGAATTCAAAACGGTGTCTATTTGTGTCATGGAGTTCATAGCTTTTTCTATATCACTGCTTGCAATTTGGGCAAGTTCCCATTTGATAGCTGTAGGCTGAGCGAAATTCGACAGAGTTGGTGTAATCTTAGACATTTGGATAGGTTTGATAGAAGACCTGAAATATTAAAAAAGCAAATAAATAATATTCACGTCAAGAAACCACGCTGAACTTCATTTTTCAGGATTCAAAACCGAGACAATGGGGAATTATCATCAATTTTTTTTTATTTTTTTTCTGTAAAGTAATGGCTTAAAAGAAACAATATTGAAGCCGTAGAGCAAAAATAATGTATCTGTAATTTTAGAAAATTTATTAAAATTTTCATTTTTGTAATATGGCGGGAAAGTTACGTTGTAACGGGTGTCGTCTGTCATTGGCCAAAATCCGTGAAGGCCTGTCAACCAAACAAAAACAACACTGTTTTAGCCCCAGATTAGTGAGGATATAATTAACTTAATTAGATAATTGATTGAATTAATTATTAATTAATTAATAATAATCAATTATTTAACTAAATTATGTTTTCACTGCTCCCTGTGTGATCTCTGCACATTCTCTTTCAGTTGTTCTTTTAGTGTGACGTGTTACCGGGTGGCTCAAGGGCCGTCGGAATGGCGCCTGTTTTTCAAACTGCTGAGGTTTTATTCCGAATTTTCGCCACACCAGAACGAACAACTATTTTTTTCTTTGTATTAACAGTGTTATTTTATTCCTATTAACAATAGAAGAGTGAAAAAAATTAGATTTTCTCATACACGATCATTCCCCATTTGTGTCATACAGTTCATAGAATTTTCTTCATGATTGCTACAAATTTGGACAAGTTCCAATGGAATCTGTAACTATCATAGGTTTTCTAGAACTCAGTCAGGGGCTCATTGCATTAAATAAAAAAAACCATTTATGTACCTATACCGTACTATACGTTTCCCTCTTATCCCTTCTCAAATAATGTAGGTTGAAGAAAAAAGAAAAAAATACAATCGTGTTGACATTTTTCTAGGATCACGATTGTTTCCCCTGAGTGTTTTTTTTTCATGTTTTTCACGTTTCCGTACGCGCAGAGGCTGCTATGGTGAGAGCAATAAAATTCATTGATGGTGATCTTTGGAAAGCCCGCAAAATATCAAAATCATCCCCAAAATATCATTTGAAATTCAGGAAAAATCGAGGAAGTTACCCAAGTGGCTATGATTCACTGGGACAGACCAATGGACACTGAACCGAATTTGTTCAGGAAGGTCTAAAACGTAAATATGGTTGAATTTTAACGTGGAACATGTTTTTATGAAGGTAAACCAGGTTTGAGACAATCAGCGTAAATTGTTTTAGCAAGCCTCACACCCGCTACCACCCACCCCCCTAACCACCGGGCTTCCTTCCAAAGGCCAGACCGTTCCACACCCTCCCACTTCTCGCTTCCACCTTTGACATTCCTAGCGGTCCTTCTCAAAGAGCACAGTGGGAATCATTCATGGTTTACTTTTTCTACATATCAATGGGAAAATCGCCACGAGCAAAAAGTCGCAGCAGGATCTATTTTTCCCGTGACGTGATTGTCACTGGGGAAAATATGAACCACAGAAGACCAAGTAGCTGTTGTGCTACCTCTTCCCTCTTGGCATTTCTCTTTTGTACCTACATATCATTTCACAATGCCAGCAGACGAAGAAATTGACTTATTGAATGATGATGACGATGACAGTTCTTTACTGTCATCACAATCCTTTACTGATTGTAACGTACTAATTTCGTAAGTTGAAAAATGTCCAGCTTTTTTCAATAAGGAGTGCCAAGAATACTTTGCAGGGTATTGGATCAAAATCTCTGTGAATTTTAAGAAATTGCCCCTTTGCTTCCCTTTGGGAGATAACAGGATGTACCCAAAACCTTTCTTTTTTGGCTTTCAGCGAATTTTCGAAGAAATTTCAGCTATGCAATAGCTTCAAAATTGTAGTAATGCAAAATTCAAAAAAAATTTCTCCATAGACCATTCAACAACGATTCCTGAAGTACTCCAAAAATTCTGAACAACGAACTCTTCCCCTCTTTTGATATAATGGACATTTAAAAAATGTTTTGGATTTTTTATCTCGATTCCAAGAGACAAAAAACAACTGCTCAAAACCCATTAATTATGTTATTTGAGTTGCAATGACTAGTAAACACTATTTATCAGGACAAAAAACTCCATGTGGGAGCAGAAATCTTAATGTACGTACGTCACTGCCCCCTGCTGTCCCTTTAAAAACCGTTCGTGGATATTATACGTAGTCAGCATGGATACGCTTCGACCAATCAGCGCACCCCATTTCCGCGCGCATTTCTTCAAACGCTCACATTTCTCTTCGTCGATAAAAAAAAAAAAAAATAGGGAGACCACATAATTATGAAATAACCCAACTTTGGCCGTTTTGAATCGATTCCCTTTCAATAAAAATTGTAAAAAAAAAAAAAAATCATGCGCAGACCCCATTTTGAAGCTATTGCATAGCTAAAATTTCTTCGAAAATGCGATAAAACGTGTTTTTGGAGGTTTTTGGTGTAAATTACACCAAAACATGGGAACATGTGGTATATTCAGAATCACCTTGAAATTTCCAATAAGAATCAACTACAACATTGGTGGAACTGATTATTTGAAAATTCGCTCATCAACTCATGCAGCATGAATGGAACTTTTTTTTAAATTTCAAAGCCAACGCTTTGATACATGTCTCTAAGCCATCCAACATTGCAATGCTGCAGTCGCATGTACGTGACATGCTGCAACTGCAACTCTTTAATCACCGAGACTGAAAATTGCAAGTGCATAGCCGCCTTAACCTTTTCGTTACTGGATGCTCATGCTCATGGGGTCGCGAAGACGAACCACCTTTGACCTTCCAGTGCCCCCTGCAGCCAGAACATTTTTCAACCCTTCATGACAGGATGGCCGAAAGACAGTCTTTCTGTCATCTATCGGGAATTTACTTTTTTCTCAGGTGAACCTAATAGAAGATACCTAATTAGAAATCCTGTACCAATTACCTACCTATGTATTGGCTTATTATTTTCAAAGTTCCATTCATGCGGCATGAGTTTATGAGCGAACTTTCAAAAAATCCTTTCAATAGATATGATAGGAGATTCTTATACGAAATTTTGCTCTGATTCTGAATACACCAAAATATGTCCCTTTGTTTAGGATGGTAATTTACACCAAAAACTTAAAAAACGCATTTTCTCATTTTGCTTCCGTGTCTGCAAGGCAGCGGAAGCTTTGTTTTGACTTTCAAAATGAAAAAAAAATGTTGTACTCCAAAATCGAAATTTCCACTCGCATTTTGCGTTTCAGGGCCTCCTGAACAAATTTGGTTTCGTGTCTGTCTGTCCGTATGTCTGTCTGTCCAGATTTCCTTGCTACAGCCATAACTTCCACAATTTTGATCCAATTTCGATCAAATTTTCAGGGATTGTGCGGGTTAGGCCCGAGATGGTCCCCTATGAATTTCATCGCCATCTGACTACGGGTAGCGTGAGCGCATGCACAAACGTGAATTTCCTGAAACCCCGATATCTCACTTCCTAATTGACCTATTTTGCTCAAATTTGGAGGATATTTGATGGCTGACTCTAAGACAATCATCTATTAATTTCGTAACGATTAGATTAGTAATAGCTACTGCGCAAGCGCAAACTTGAAATTGGTTGTTACAGACGTAGCTACGGAACAATTGACAAATTTCAGTGAAATTTTCAGAGATTGATCGAGTTAGACCCTAGAGAGTCCCCTCGGAATTTCATCGCCATCAGACCACTAATAGCGTTTGCGCATGCGCAAACATCAATTTCCTGAAACTACGATTTTTCAGTTCGTAATGGACCGATTTTGCTCAAATTCGATGTGTAGTTGAGGGCTACCATTACCTTCTAATTTCGACACTATGGTATCAGTAATAAGTATTGCGCATGCGCAATTTTGAAATTTGCATCATGGCCATTACTCTGAAACTACTCGACTAATTGCGGTGAAATTTTCAGAGATTGTGCGGGGTAGCCCCTAGATTGTGCCCTATTAATTGAATAGCCAGCGGACCACTAGTAGCGTGTGCTCATGCGCAAACGTGAATTTCCTGAAACTACGATATCTCAGTTCATAATGGAACGATTTCGCTCAAACTCAGAGGGTGGATGTGGGCTGACCTAAGACCCATGAATTTCATCACGGTTCAATAAA
>JAEMON010000001.1:34833775-34852612 GCA_030264115.1 Lygus lineolaris | reverse complement strand
CTGACTCGAACCCATGATCTCAAAGACCAATGCGATCGGTCCACAGTCACAGCCCAGAGAAGTCAGGTACGCTACCACCAGAGCTACTCTGGACCCCCTTAAAATGTTATGTTATGTGGTCAATAAGCAGTGCTAACTTCTGCTATTGAACAGAATTTGGCTAAAAAAGGGAATTTGTAACCAAAGAATATTGCTGATTTCCCTTTGTAAATGAAAACCCACTTTAGGAACAATTCTTCAGTAAACAAAAAAGTATACGAATACCTGAATATTCCCTCAAACTCATCACAAATCAAGCTACACCCAAAGCTTTGAAACAAATCATAAAACTACCATGCATAGCATTTAATTTCAACATTCATAGCATTTAATTTAGCTTATGGGCGATGATTAAGCAACCAGGTAGCCCTGATCGGAGCGCTACTAGAAGCCTTGCACTCTCAGAGCTATGCAGAGTAGCAGTAAACTGAAACTTGAAAGTTATATATGGAGTCACCAATGCATCGGCATGTCGAGGTCGCTCCCAGTGCATGGGGTGGCCAAGAGCCAAATCATTTACGAAATGAAAAATTTACTACAACAAAGCGCTCCTCCAACGAGCCAATATTTTATTATGTTGCATCCATTAACTAGCTAGAAAGTATATATTCACAGTTTCTATCAATTTACTTACTGCAATTTTATTGAAGGGTGTGTTTGAATGGTTACGTAACGTTCAAACGCAACAAAGGGAATCAGAGGTGGAATTCCTTACAATGAGTTAGAACTCAAACAATGAACTCCGAGAAGCAAAAATAATAACCCAAGTTATTATGGTAGTCATTATAACCTTTCGTATCATGCTTTGGATCAAGTAAGGAAACTAACACCCCCGACCTAGATACGGGGAATTGCGTTGTTGCCTGAGAATTCAAAAAACTCATGTGTTATATTCGCAGCCAACTTTCTTCATTGCCTTCATTTCAATAAAATATTCCAAGTTCAAAAATTGTAACATGTTTAATTCATATTTAAACAAGAATCCCGAATTGGTTACGTATGTGGCTTAATACCGAAACTAAAAATAACCATATTCGAGTAATTCCTGTACAGCGAAAATATGGGCTTTTGAAGAGACTGTGGTTCTTTAATTCGTTAGGTAAGTACTTAAAGTTGTTACCTTGGGATAGTGGGAGTAGGTTGTGGGTGGAATGGTTCTGGATGTGGTTCGAAGGGCTCTTCTTGCTCTGAATAGTCCTCTTCAACTGGCGCCGCATCCTCCTCAACAATCTCCACATTTTCCCGTGCCATTGGTTTGACGCTGGCAACAGGCCTATTTCTAGCACCCTTCCGAATTCGCTCTTCTAGAAGTTGGCCGTCTTTTTCAGTGTACTGCAGACCATACGATTACAAGATCAAGTTGATTTAAACAGTCAAGTTACGTGATAGTGTTGTTCACCTAAAGTTCTATGGAAAAAGGAAGATAAACCGTGTGTTGCATCGTGCATCGTCTCGAAACCAAAAAATTTAACGCAAGAGGCAAACGTTTTGCAGCGCCTTGCCCCCAAATGCCTCGTGCAAGTGTGTACCAAACTAAACATGAAAGAAAAAACCTATTCCAACTACAAAACATGATGTGGCAGGGGTGAATATTAGTAAAATACTGAACATGTAAAATTGATAGTCTTGTTCACCTAACATAAAAGAAACAACCTATTCCAACCACAAAACATGATGTGGCAGGGGTAAATGAGTAAAATACTGAACATGTTTACAATTTTAATGTTGCAGACTATTCAATGGTCTGTATAGATTTTTAGTAAGGATCTGAACTAAGGACAATGAACGGATAAAGATTATCAATGATAATGAGCATGGTTAACAGCGTTTCAGTTGTGAGACGGGTTCATGAGAGTTCAACCCTCAGATGTCTAGGACCCGCCCCAGCAATAGGCGTTTCAAACAATTTCGCAAAGAAAAGGTATAAAAATGGCAGTTTCAAGACACATACTCTGGTCCAAAGAAACCAATAGATACAGACAAACAAGAATGCTTAGAAAATCCAAAAGACAGAACCCAAAAAAAATACTAACAGCCATCATCATTTCCGTATAATGCTGAACATCATGGATGAGAGAGACCGATGTGACCACGCGAACAGGAAGAGAATGACACTGCTGTACACTTCTTATGCAGATGCCACCGCTTTTGGAGATCCATAACAGAAGCATTTGGTTACTACATTGTGGAACACACTACACTGTGTGATGTTTCGTGTAAACGCATAAAGAAATTTGCAGATCTCAGCGAAAGATTTGAGCGGGATTCGGCTTAAGGGGTCCTTGAAGACCATCTAAAGGTCTCCTTGAAACTCGAGGACTGTCTATAAATCCCACCCTTACTGACTCCGATTTGGGGTAGCCTCAGGAATCCTCTTTAAATAAAGGGGGTTCAACAAAGTGAGAGTATAAGCCACCAGAGCCCCTTCTTCAATGGTTGACTTGAAGCAATGGGTGAGAGATTGAAGGGTTCGTTGATAGGAAGGCCAGGTAAGAAGATGCACGAATTCACTCGATCTCCCAAAAATAAAAAAATCAAGTTTAAATTACCTGGTTCATTAGCTGGATGAATCGTTCACCTTCGTGGCTATACATTGATACTGCCAATTTCATGGCACTATTTCTCACAGCGCTATCTCTGTCAGCAAAATGTTTCACAATGTCTTTCACAAAAACATTTAGCGATGGATTACAAACAGATACACCATAAACTTCAATGTAATTGTTGAGGACATCCAAGCATGCTGAAAAAGAACAAAATGAAATATACTAATATGTTATCCCTGGAAGACCTCGTCCCTAATCTATAACTTAAGTAGTACTTAGTTTGAACCTGGATCTCAAAATACGATCCTTGCTGAGGAAATGGCCCTGAATTGTTCAAATTCAAGTAAAACGAAATAACAACATTTCCAGTCATGAAAGCCTGACTCACAGAGATTTTTGAACTACACATATTTTATTTATATTTGGAGGGTTATTCTCACAAAAAATTTCTTGCTGATGCCAAATATACCATGTATGTTTCTATGTTCAAGTGGTAATCTACCGAAACCCCTTAAAAATAGAATAACAATTTTTTGTATGCAAATTGTCGAAATTTTTCTCCATGGAAATCTGTTTTAGACCATTCTAGAAATGAATTTTCGGAGTGGGTAATTTCAAAAATGGGGAACTTGCATGGGTCGGAATTTTGCATTTTTGAACCTCAAAATCTGATTCAGCACCCTTCAAATCCCCTTGGTGCCAATTTTCAACTTGAAATTACGGCTGGTTTGCCCAGAAAATGGGTTGAAACGGAGCCCGTGACGTCATTTAGGTTCCCCAAAGGGAACCTGCCAGGCAGGCAGGTGACGTCTGTTAGGCTCAAATTACAAGACTCATTTTCGGTAACATTCAATCGCCGGATATCCCTCATATAGCACCTTTTTGGAAAGCCCTCATTAAGATCTTTCAAATCATAAAATAAAAAATAACCATGCACGTTCCCTATCATGGGTCAAAAAACGTGTTTTATGATGAAAATTACCATCTCAAACATAGAAACATATGTATATTCGGAATCTTCTTATAAGAATAACCCACCAAAGATATAAACAATCTTGAACTTCAAAAATCACTGAAAATCGGGTGAATTTCAAATTCGCTCATCAAGTCATGCTACATGACCGCAACTTTTTAGTTTTGTTTCATGGTTGAGCCCCGAAGAAGCATTCAAAATCATAACCATGCAGCAGATCATCATCGTGTATCATTCGAGTACATGTCCTAATAATACCTGCTAAATCATAATAAAGATAGGAAGGAATTCGAAAACACTAGTGTTATAGATTAACCACTTACCAGCTCTTTGCCTCGCATTTTTCGACTTGGTGCCTTCCATCACAGCTTGAACAAGCTTGCCTACGGGGTATATATTTTTAAGTTGTTCAAACAGTTCTTTAACCTTTTGCTGAACAATATCTTTTGGATCACCACTCTGTGAATGATATATACAAGAAAAAAGATTGTTAGACGATTTGTAATGTGTTCTAAATAAAGTTGTTTAGAAGATCAGTGATGAATTTGAATGTGATGGGAGATTCAAGAAATGTTTCTATCTTTCACCTTCTGGGTCAAATACTATTCGTTAACGATTCTGACTCAAATTAGCTTGCGTTTATATCATTTATGAAACATCGACAATAAATGTAGAAAAACATTCAGCAATTGCAATGGCTTCAAAATGTAAGTTATGCAAATTTTTGATAATTTTCTACATGGAAATCCGTTTCAGGCAATTCTAAAACGATTCCCCAAGTTTAATACTTTATATACTATCACATTACTATTATAAACTATTACATCACTATACTGCCTCCTTAAGTTAACTCTTCCTATCTCCATTATTTCATTTCGAGAAAAACGCAGTTAACCCATTCATTAACCTATTCCCAACAAACATTAAATTAAAATTAAAATTAAAAAAAATGCGTAGGCGAGGGAATGACTCTGGAAAATCGGGGCAGGTTGAACGGGTTAAGTGAACGGGAACGGGTGGCGGGGCGTGGTTGTTGTGCAGTCCACGCATTTCATGCTAGCGATCTGAAATTTTTACCACAGCTTCCTAAAATCTACCCGCAACTTTTTGTATTGTAACCAAACCCTAATCATCATTGACCAGGTAGTAATCAGCACGGAAGTAGCAAGGGGTTGTACTTGGGGAGTTTTAGCCTAGTAACCTCCGGTGTTTTGCAGCACTTAGGCCCGCCACAAATTGAACCCAGCACACACCCAGCCCACGCGTGGGGGAAAATGTGAAACACAGTTTTGAATCAGGTACCGCATATTGAACCCAGCCCACGGCTATCCCATGCAGTTGCTTACCACGCCTGGGTCGGTTTGTGCTCGTTGCACAGTTTTCGTGGGTCCGTGGGTTTCCGAATTATCGAATTTTCGAAAAAAATGAAGCTATTGCAATGGCTTCAAAATTTTTGTAATGAAAATTTTTGAAAATTTTCTTCATGGAAATCCGTTTCAGACCATTCTAAAACAATTTAACATTTTTTATATGTATATATATTATATGCCAGTCACTCCAGACGATATATGCCCGGGATCAAGATAAAAAATCAAAAAAAAAAAAAAAATCAAAATGTCAATAATATAAAAAGAAAGGGTGAGTTCGTTGGCCAGAATTTTAGGAGTACCAAAGGGTCAAATTTTGAAAATTTAGAGTCAAAAATCGCTAAAAAAAAAAACACGTGTTTTTTGAGGTGTTTGGTGTGAATTACCATCCTAAACATAGGAACATAAATATAGTATATTCGGAATCAGCTTGAAATTTCCTATGAGAAACACCCACTAAATTGGTTAAAATTATTCTTCAAAAATTAGTTCATAATAAAATAAATAATACGTTTTTATTTGTCATTATTTTCCGTACAAAGAAAAAAAATGTATTTTGTAATATTTTTATAGGTATATAAGAACTTCAAATAAAATAATAGGTAAGTACTATTCTTAGAAAAAATATTATTACAAAATACTTTATATTTTCAATCATTTATGTCATCAACTCATGCTGCATGAATGTGACTTTTTTGTTCAGTTAGGAAAGAATGGAACTTGAAAAGTTGATCGAACTTATAAACCAAGATATATATTCTCAATCTGGGTTTATCTGTGAAGCAGATAAAATACATTTCATTAATAAATGCATTAACTTAAGTTAATAGGCATACAGCATAAGCTTTTCCTCGCTGTTGATTGGTTTTTCCAATTTGGTTTCCCCTTCCAGTGATTCACTTTTTATTAGCTCATGTACTTTTTCAAACTGCTCCCGGGTAAGCCGAAAACTATCCTTGAAAACATTGTCAGGAACTTCCGAATACACATTGAACTCTCCAAAGATGCATCTCCTAGCTAAATAAGAATTTCCTTGACTTTTCTTTCTTTTAACACGTCCCACGCGGCGCGGATGAATTCAGACAATCCAAACCTCCTCTGTGGGCCTGAATTCATCCGCTCAAACCTCCTCGCACCATCTAGCGTTTTCTCAGGAAACTGACAATACGCTTTATTTTACGCAACATGTTATCATTTCATCTCATCGTAGTTGAGTCAACCTACACGAGAATGCCCTTCGTTCCCGTTCAGGCGCGTAATCGTGACGTATTTGCCACCAGTTGGGAAGTCGACTATCGTAGGGCATATATTTATCTTCTGGAATGACAATAAATACTTATTATGTATTTATATGTCATTCCAGACAATATCTAACCTTGGAATTCATCTAAAAAATCCAAAAAATAAAAAATAAAAATGTCAATATCAAAAGAAAGTATTAGTTCGTTGGCCAGAACTTTTGGAGTACTCCAAGGGCTCAAATTTTGAAAAATAAGAGTAAAAAAACATGTTTTTGAGGTTTTGGGTGTAAACTATCATTTACATAGAGGAGTTCAAACGTGATTTTTGCACCTAATTGTCGAAAAATAATACGAAATCTTGAAATAGGGAAAACTTACGAAAACAAATACCTACCTACCTTATAAAAAATTACGAAAAACAGACACTTTTTGCTGGAAATGACCTGGGGAATCGATCTCTTGAGTTTGTTTTGTACACGGTATATTATAAAAGTGTTCCTATTTTTAGGGTGGTAGGTTATTTTCACACACAAAATCCCTCAAAAACCCCGTTTTTATTTTTAATTTATTTTCGGCCGACAGATAGATATATCTACTTGAACACCTCAACAAAGGGAAAGAAATCCATAATCAGAAAATACATAAGTTTTGGTTTTGAGATTGTTCCAAAATCCAATACCAATATAGGATAATATATTATTCAATATAGGATAATATATTTAGGGAGCCACTCCATCGTCAAGTTCTCTGAATAAAATAAATAAGTGATAAATAGGTATCTTTCCGTATTGATTTATTTTTACCTTTTTGTTGATTTATTAGTACCTAACCTAGAACACAACAGGAGAACTCGCGAGGATTCTGGACGCCCACTGTGGACACTGTAGCGGTGCGACCGCGCGACCTCGGAGTCGCGCGCGCGCGCGCTCGCGCTCTTTGGTCGTCCACGTAGGACAAGGCGTAAGGGAATCACTTCCTCAGTCTCTGACTCTGAATCCAAATTCAGGAGGTGTTCCATCGGCGTGGTACCAGAAATCGAGAAACGTGGATGCACACTACTGGGTTCAATATGCGGTACCCGACCCAGCCCATGGTTGTGGGTTGGGAGTGGGTTGCGCATGGGCACACACCCTCATATGAGCTAGCAAAACCAAATTAACTCTAGCCTATAATTTCAAAGTACCACGTGATCACAGAGTTAGGAAAAGTCTTGCAAATATCACGAACGTACGTATAACTAATTATAGGAAAACTAACTATTTTTTCAGTAGTTGTAAAGCCTGCATCAAGTTTGTTCAATTTTTTGAACATCAATTTGATTAGAATAACAACAATTTTGGTTTATAATCAAATCAAAACCCCACCAAGAACCCAGAAGTACAAAATTCAGAACTCAAATCAAAATAACGAGATCAACGAGGAAATTCGTACATATTGACCAATTATAGGAAAACTACCTACTTTTTCAGCCGTATTCATAAGGCTTCATTAAGTTTTGTTCAATTTGTTGAACAGTAGTTTGATTAGAACAATAATTTTAGTTCATAAAACAAATCAAGAAGAATCAAAAGTACAAAATTCAGAACTCAAATTAGAAAAAGGAATATAAGTACAAATCAAAGAACCCGCGAAGCATTGATAACGTTGGCGTTATCGGTCGTTATCATCATTACCTTTGTGAAACTTTCGTTTATTGTCCCACCTACGACCATGAGTGACACCAGAGTGACTACTAGGTTAGAAATTCCTAACTCACATATTTTCGCGCGCTTACGGCAACATAATCTAGGGCAAGTTACAAACGTATGCAGGTACAATGTCCTATCTCCACATTTTATGGCACTTACGGCTTATAAGCTTAGGAGCACACGCACTTTCGAAGTTCTAACTTGGGAGATAGGAAAATGTCAATTTTTGACCCTTTACGTTGGAGATACGAAGTTTTAACTTGGCTCAAAAGACACGCCACGTCAAGATCTACATAACCACGTGCCTAACACCACAAACACCAAAATGGTGGTTTTTTGAGTAAAAAACCATCATAAATTGGAACGAAGAGTAGATTCGGAGTCAGCACAAAATTTCCTATAAGAATCACTAACAAAACCCGCTAAAATGATTCTTTGAAAATTCGTTCATGCTTCATGACTGGAACTTGTTCTAACATCGATTTCATCGATGATATTGGAGTGACACGATCGATGTTCGATAAAATCGACTAATGCAACATCAATGGAAAAAATCGAACTTCGGAGCCAAAACATAGATGTTTCAATAACATCGAACATTGATGTTCCATCCATACAAGTGACAGGGTATATTATAAAGCAACTGAATATAATTGACAATGAATGGAAAATATATTGGTTGTTTCATAGAATTTTGACAAGGTTCAAAATAACCTTCGATTGAGTTAACTTTGAGTTTACGAGATAGTGTACGTGAATGTGTACGAGCGTTTACATCACTTCGTAACTAAAAGACAGAAGCAACAACAAAAAATGCCTGCGTTCGGCAATTGGCAAAATCAAGTTAACGAATGAGGATCAGTGTAAACCAATATGTACCTTCAGGACGAGATATGGAAGGAATGAGTTAGCTTCGCTATCTAACATCACGTAGTTATCATTCTGTACAGCTGTGAACGCATGGGATAAATAGTCCAAACCTCGAGTGATGACAGAGGGATTTGTGTCAAAAAATCTGAGTGTCATCCAACGAAGTACCAAATCTAGATTGCATATCAAACCAGGTACATTGGATGGAAGTTCCTGAAAGTAACAAAAGTAATTTTAGTAATATCATTATTATAATAGATTATTGAACAGGGTGTATACAAAAAGTGTGGGTGTTAAATACTCAGACAAATCATAGTATATCTGTTGAATTGGTTGAAATCCAACATTCAATATTTTAACAAAAGAAGGTGGATCTAGGAGTGTTTTTCTGGATATGTACTGAATACCAAAATTTTACAAATTGAAGTGGCATTCTTCGAAATACTGAATACTACTACATTACTAATACCTATGTGTACTTGCGTTGTCTCTTTCATTATCTGTGTTCAAGTGCGAAATTGGCGTTCAACATACTACGCACATTAAGGTGATGAAACTGCGTTCCAAGCGTGTTTGAGTTCCTAACCTTAAAAATGATTCGGTGTTCCAAGCGCGTCAATTCCCAATCTAGGTATGACTCAACCCTGTTCTTTTAAACCCGACTGGGCAGGGATTGGGGTTAACATGACCCACAAGGAAAACATGATGAAACCACCATAAAATTTCTCAGTATCACCGGTGTGTTATATTGCTACCTGCTGGATTAGCTACGGGCATTTCAAGCAACCCAGGGGTCAAGGGAACCTGGAACGAGTCTGACCCAAACCTTAACTTCTTTAACCCAAAAAGTGCCCTTGGAACAAACAAACGGGGAATTCCTGTGAGCTGAATTTTTCCTTTTTAGACTATAAATTTGGATTCAACAATTGAAAACCCCCTCCAATTACTGATTTTCAACTCAAAATATTCCTTAGGTTGGGGGTGGGGTGTGAAACGTGTGAGAAGTTTACACAGCACTCGTTTTCGTTCACTTCCAATCACTGGATACCTCACGTTCAGGACCTTTTTGTAAAGCTCTCACAGAAATCTTTCAGTTAGACCAATAAAATAGTTGACGCATTGCAGTGCATGTGAATTATGTTCCAGGAAATGCCATCCCCTTCATCTCTCCATGGAATCATTTTGCTGAATGGTTTTGCCTTATGAAGCAGGCTTTAGCAAGTCTACAGCTTCAGTTCGATGCTATAAAACGTACTTACACAGAAAACTGCAAGCTCTACTCATTCATTGGGTTGGCTAACTAACTTTTTTCAACTTTCATTTTTCAATTACCTGGTTTTTACGTATTTCCATATATTTATCAACACTCTATAATGGAATGAACCAATGAATCAAAATTGAAACTGAAGTACTATAAACTAAACTACTGTAAACTGAAACAGAGCGTACATCCATTAGAGAATCAATGGCTTTGAGGTGGTACTTGAAATCTGTATGAAACATGTTAGCAATGAGATTCTTATTGCAGTTTGCAGCTGTCATCTGGTCACGAAGCAAATCAACAAATTCTTGACGGGGGGTTGTGAAGTTCCATTTCATTATCTGAAAAGAAAAACATAGACAATGTAACTGAATTAAGAACGTTGCAGAGACATTTTGTAAATTATCTGAATAGAGACAAAAACACGAATTTTTCTTAAATGATAGGTGAGGGAACAGATATGAGAGAGTCTAGTTTCAGTACCTAATACGGTAGAACCCCTCTTAAACCAAGAGAACACAATTTTTGAAAATTTCCTTCATTTTTGAAAATTTCCTTCATGGAAATCCGTTTCAGACCAATCTAAAACGATTCCTGAAATGTACATTTTTTCCATACGTATATATTATATACCTACACCTATATATTTCTGTACCTATTTATGTGTCACTCCAGACAATATCTGACTGAATCAAGCTTAAAAATCAAAAAAATTTCAAAATGTCAATAATATCAAAAGAAAGGATGAGTTCGTTTTCCAGAATTTTTGGAGTACTAAAAGGGTTCAAATTTTGAAAATATCGCGAAAATATATGGAGTCAAAAATCTATTTAAAAAAAAACATGTTTTTTGAGGTTTTTGATGTAAATTACCCTCTTAAACCTAGGAACATGCTGGTATCATAGGTATATTCGGAATCAGCGTGAAATTTCCTATGAAAATCAACCACCAAATTGGCTAAAATGATTCTTTGAAAATTCGCTCATCAACTCATGCTGAATGATTGGAACTTTTGTAATTTGTTATTGGTATGGTGTTTTTGGGTTTGTGTCCTCTCATTTTGATATATACATACTTAATTATGTTACTACCTTGTGACGTCTGCAAGCACTGATTGTAAGTTGCGCAGAAATAAATGATTTGATTTGAACCTTTACTGTAGCTATCGGTTCAGATTTTACCTATTTACTTACAAAGCTACTCATTTGAATAAATCGTCGAAAGTTGATAGATATTAGAAACTTCGTAATAATCTCTAAACAAAAAGATTTTATTTCTGATACGTAGACTACACAGTCCAAAAAATTCTCTAAAATACTTAAGTACCAACCTAAAGAGGGATGTGGCTAAGTAGATAGAGAGTCAATAACTTGAATAATATCCTGGCTGATCAAGATTATTTTGCAGGCCAACTGCATACTCTCCCTTTACCCTACAGGGAAGTAATTAAATAATAATTTGAAAAAAAGTCAATAGTCTGATAGGTACCTCGGCACCTAGCAACTTGAAAAATCAGTTGCCGCGTATTTCGGTCAAATCGGACTTACTGGCTATGACCGGAATAACCAAAATCCGAAATAAACGGCGGGACCAAGGAAGAGGTGATAAAAAATGTAAGAAAAAAGTAATAAACCAAAATGAACTTTATTGATTAACTTTTTATGAGGCTCGTTTCTTCAATAAATCGCTGAGTGACTGCTGAGGGATTCCTCCTGGGACTCATGTTTGGAAGTTTATCATACTCATTTAACAACTGCTTTTTTCTCGCCAACGAACGATCACTTCTCGAACCACTAGCCATATTTACGAACAAAACGAAATCACACGAAATCCTACCAATTTTCACGAGAATCACCAGATAAACTTCTCACCGAAATACGCGGCTACCACTGTACCTACCTAATTCAAAGTTGAATTTTGTAAAAACGAACTAAAATACGAAACTAATATAGATACTTGTTAAGTAATATAATACTGTTAGCCAAAAAAACTGCTAAAATAATAAAGGAAGATTGAGGTAAACAGTGAACAATTCGACGAACTACATACAATCATCAAAGAAACGAATCATGCAAAAGCAAAATACGCGAGATAAGCAGTGATAACGGAGAACTCGCACCCTGAAAACTTATGGTACCAACCTAATAATAGCGATTCCCGTACGTTTCCCCTCTTTAGTCCCAGACTATGAAGGAAAGACCAGAACTAATTTTTAGTCCCAGACTGAGATGATCCTGGAGTATAAAAAGTTGGCCCAGGACTCAGCAACCAGTTTTTTTTTTTTTGAATTCTTAACACTGGGATTATGAAGTCTTGGACTAACAGTTAGTCCGAGGTCTACTAGCCCGAACTCAGCAACCGCCCCTTATATGTATATACACTACACATTTTTTTCTTTTTCTTTTTTTTTCAAAATTACATTTAGCCACGGTCATTTTGCAACAAGAATTTTTGAAATCCGAGCATTATTTAGTACTTAGCAAGATTTATTTAAAAATGTTGAAGCTGAAAGACTCAAGTGATGTTTCCCAACCAGCAATGTACATAAGTAAAACATTGATAGAATGGTGGTTTCCCCTTCTCTTTGGAAAGCTGGAGAAGAGAAGCAAATAAATAAAAGCAAAGAGGAGAGGGAGTAACCATAAGTTTTGGTTCTTTGGTGGGGAATTGATTATTGATTTACTTACATTGATGGCTAAGCAAGAGAAACCTGGCCTTGAGTTGATGTTGGGAGTGAGGAATAGGTTCGTACTGAAGATATTTGATCTTGTTATACGTACCCACTGTAAATATCGTGGATCAACTACAGCAAACTCTTGTTACTATTTGAATGGATTATCAACGTTTACGAGTTACTATAGATGATTTTACTTCGGTTTCGAGATAATCGCATCGAATACACGTAAAATAACCTTGTTGAGAACAGTAGTGAAGTAGGTAAAACCTTTCCGTGTTGTTGGTTTTTTGTGCCGCTTGGTTCTAGTTTTGATCTGTGCTGTGCTTATTTTCCCTGCAAATTTAGACAATGCCGCGATCCGAAAAACTTAATAAAGGTTGGAAAGGGTTTTTGGGGAAACGATCAAAAGATTTATTTCAAAATATTGGAGCTGAAAGACTCAGTGATGTTTCAACTCTGTTGACGCATTCTAAGTTGAAAACAAACCTCTGTCAGCTCGTAGGTCATCTTCGAAATTTGAGGCTAACTTTGAAAGGTACACACGATTTGATAGTTCAGTAGAGTATGACATTGTAGACATAAATAAAATTTCTGAAGCGATTGGGGCTGTTGCTTGTTGCAAAGTTTGTGGTGGTGGAATGCGGAGGTGGGTCAACAATAGCGCTCTTGGCGCTTAGAGCACGGGTAGTCAGGTTCAAATTCATTTTTAGCACACTTATAATGCTCGGATTTCAAAAATTCTTGTTGCAAAATGACCTCGAATAAATGTAAGTAGTTTTGAAAAAAATAAAAAAATAAAAATGACCCTCCGACTCAAAAATCGAATTGCGTGTAGTGTATTTTATTATTGTTTTTTTTTTTTTTTTTTTTTTTTAGGACAATCGGTTCAAAGAATTTTGTTTGAAGAGGCTGATGAAGATGCCACGAAGGCATTGAAACCGATATTTACCTACCTCAAGCTCAAGACAAGGATTGAATAAACACCCAACTAAGCGGAAATATTCTGAAAGGTTGAAAAAATTGTGTAACTTAAACGTGTGCTTGCACAGTTACGGCTGGATCAAAATATATAAAATTGGTACTCAATCGATGCAGCATTTACACCTCTACAAATTTTATACACACACTTTTTCCGATTGGTCATCAGCTTTTCGAGATTTTAACGAAAAACCCAAACAATTGCGTTTTTTGGCTCCCCTGATGTTAGCTAACCTCCAAATCATCAGGACTTCTGATGTTATCATCCAGAGACACCCCTAAACTATCTCTTCTATGGGAATAATTTCCATCACAAACCCTTATTTGACTGGGCTAAATCTGTTCAAAGAATTATGATTGAAGAGGCTGATGAATATGCCACAAAGGCATTGAAACTGGTACCGACCTTGAAGACAAGGATTGAGTATACACCTGCCTTCACGACAAAGGAGTAGGTTTGCCTTTTTTTTTCTTCCTGGCACGTCAACCGTGCTTGTGTCGCCACGAGACGTCAAATTTAACTTGCAACCAGCAGTTGGATAGTAATAAGTAACAAGTAAAGTTTGATAATATTATTTCTCTCAAGAAAATTTAAATTTAAATTAACCATTAACACGTATATTGGGTTCGCACTTCAATGACAATTGGTCAAATTTAAAAAAAAAATGGAATTTTTTCTTTCACATTCTGGCCAGAACAGCATAAATGGGCATACTACAAGTATGTATTTCATCCTATGTTCAAGATGGTAATTTACACCGAAAACCTCATAAAAACACAATTTTAGCGATTTTTGACTGTAAATGTTCAAAATTTGACCCCTTGGAGTACTCCAAAAATTTTGGCCAACGAACTCATCCTTTCTTTTAATATCATTGACATTTTAAAATGTTTTGGATTTTTTTTAGCTCGATTCCCGGGTCAGATTTGTCTTGAGTGACACACACGTAGATAAACAAATAAATATATACATATGATACTGTTCAAAATTCAGGAATCGTTTTAGAATGGTCTGAAACGGATTTCCATGTCGAAAATTTTTAAAATTTTTAAGCCGTTGCAATAGCTGAATTTTTTTCTCGAAAATCCACTAAAATCACCAAATGAGAAAGTCGGCAGAGAGGGAGGCACAGAAAACTGCTCTTGGTCATCTTATGACAAACATAAATAGCCCAAAGCGGTGCAAACGGCGTCTGATGATGACAGTTGTACAATGCTTCTGAATGGAGCCAAGGTGTAGGTAGATGCCCTAAGTGTGGGCTATCTCTGACAGAGATTGATAGCAGTCAATCAGAGAGGTGCACTACGTACCACCCATGCCTATAGAGCAGTATCAGAAAAAAAAATTGGAGTCAATGGAAATGTTGTCTGCCTCCACGAAAATAATGAGTTACAAAGTTAAATCAATTTCGACGGTTAGGTCGATTATAGTACCCAACAAACAAGAACTGAAGGTACATCAGAGGGGACACAGCTTATATAATCACAGGAGAAAGGGAACTTTGTCGAGAAAAAGTGAAGGTGTAAGTGGAATACCCAATCAGGTGCAGACAAAGTCAAAGGGTCGCACAATGGTAGAGTTGGAGAGGTACTTAAATCATATTTGCTGGGAGAAGTGGAAGGAAGCGTGAGGAATACCAATGCCAATCGAGGAATACCAATGCCAATTAATGCCAAATCAAGGAATACCAATGCCAATCAAGGGCAGACAAAGTGAAAGGGGGCTCAAACAGTAGTGAGAGTAACATTATGAAGGAGGGGGAAACCAAGATATTGCAGACATAAACAGCACAAATAAATCCCGCATTGCCAAGAGGGGAACATAGAGGGATATTAGGGCCTTATACGGCCATGGTAATATATGGGCAAGTGAAATTTTTCCTGACAAAGTCCCTCTTGGGGCATGGACATTTTTTCGCCTACCTGCATAGGATGGGAAAGGCAAACGTCCCAACATGACCCAATTGTGGGGACACAGCACACAGATGATGATGCACCCCAACATTCTTTGGATACACATGATGGGCGGCTGAACAGAGCTGGTTGCAGGATGTTCTGAACGTGTCACCCCAATATATGACACCAGAAGTGGTTATTGACAAGATGCTAGAAGGTGAACAGCAATGAACCTTTGTGGCATCCAAAGAAGGTGGCACTAGAGCGAGAGAGACAGAGAAGGGAGAACATAGACCAGCCCCTAACAGGAGACCAAAGAAGACACACTCAGCCGAAAGTAATGTGTTAAACAGTCCCGGGCTGAGTTCCAACGTGGGAAAGGGAGGTGAGGTTTTAGTGGGTTTGAATCCAAGATAATCTGAAGAGCGGTCCCTTCAGGTATCTCACGAGATCCAACTACCACCTTGGGTCTTGAGGATTTCCTCACCTGCCTAGGAAAAAAATTATTAAATCTGCAGCAGCAATTTCTTGAGTATAATAAAATAAATAAGATTGCGCCAATTTGTTTTTCCGAGTGGGAAACATTCATGTTACATTGAAAAGTGGACAGATTCAATGAAGGCATAGGGTCCGTCAGAGTGTCACATATTATTTGCTGCTTACTTGGGTAAAGCCAATTGAAATTTCACACCACAGCAAGGACAGTGCGGATTTATTTTAAAACGACTGAATATTACCTATTGACAATTCAGGTAAGCTTACCTTCAGTTTTTGTTCATCTATTGCTCGTTGATGCTTCAAGGAATTGATTTTAAGAAGGGCACTAGCGTCAACATCTTCTTCTTTCTTTCTCCCAGTTCTTGATGGAGGGGCGCTGCCAGGCTAAAAATTGTGATGTACAAAACATAATAATCAATACAAATATCAA
Source organism: Lygus lineolaris (assembly GCA_030264115.1). Classification (NCBI taxonomy): domain Eukaryota; kingdom Metazoa; phylum Arthropoda; class Insecta; order Hemiptera; family Miridae; genus Lygus; species Lygus lineolaris. The sequence goes on along the minus strand of JAEMON010000001.1, from coordinate 34,836,148 downwards.
GCCAATAGCCTTCTATCGACCATTCTCATAATCACAATAGTATGAAGCGTTGACTTCCAGTTTTCAATATATTTTTAATTGATAAACTAACCACTAGATTTTATTATTTTGAAATGGGATGAGTAAGTACTTGAAAAACATACAAATACGAATCATGACAAAGAAGTGATTACAATTTTACCTTGACTTTCGGCTTTGTAACTGTGGCTGATGATCCGGGAGCCATCTTAGCAACAGAAGCTGATTTGGAACCTTTTTCAATAATTGGCTGGGATTTAGATTTAGTGACTGGCTTTTCTGGAAGGAGACCTCTGGTTTTATCAAGAATAGCTTTTATCGCAGCAGCATTGGAGCCCTTACAAATTGACATCAACAAATTGTTAGGTACATAAACAAATCTGAGAGTTAATTAAATTTTACGACAAAATTATTCCTGCACCATAGTGCGATACACAGAGTACTTGACCCCTCGTCTTACATGTTATGTTTTTTTTTTTTTTTTTTTTACTAACCTTGACAATATTATCGCAAGCTGAATTCATAGAGCTATACCCCAAGTGTATCATGAATCCCAGAACTGCATCGTTCGCTCCTTTTCTCACTTCAGCGTTTCGATCTTCCAAATTATTATATAGTGTAGGGAGGCATACTGAGAGTTCTTCTTTTTGTATCATTTTCACTGGTACTGAGGGATAGTGAGGAGCAAATCATAAAACCATAATTTGAAAACATTTTCGACAATCACCATAATCAAAACAAACAAACAATAACAACCAAATGAGACAAAAAGCAAATGATAATTTCAATAATGTTATTTCAACACAGAAGTAATACTAACTATTGGGCAACTTTTCTGCTAGCCATATCCACAACTCAGCTCTGGTAGCTGGAGACCCTGTTTTGAGAGCATCAGCAATCATCTCATTCTCAAAGAATTCCTTGTATCCGCTAGTCTCTCCAATTGTGTTGATACATGAAAGCGCAGGCGTTTTTATCCATGTCTGAAACAATGAAGCAGTTTTTGAGTTTTAATCAGTAGGAAAACATAGCCGTCGATTGATAAAAAAATAAATAACAGGGGACTCCTAAAATTGGGTAGTCCATCCGATTGTTCTTTAAATTATTGTGACAGAAAACACAAGTTGCTTTTGATTCTTCTTAGTTCGTAGAGAATTCATGATCAGAGATAATAGAAAACATACTTACCTTAGAATCACCAATTGATTTCAGTAGGGGAGGCAAAAACACCTTCACATGAATCTTGAAAAAAGGTCCCATTGCTTTGGCAAGTGATTCAACCAAAGCTATAGCACTCGTGGCAATACTGGTATTACCATCTTTAATTCTCGCAGCAATCAAAGGTGGGGCATCACCCAGATTTCCTGTGATGTTTGGGTTGGAGTTCACGATTCCTTGTAACTTAGTCACAACCTCAGCTCGAACCTGCAATAAAAATGACCAGGAACTGTTAGTTGTTCTGATGATTCTGTTTCCAAGCAATTATGTTTATAGTTATTGTTGTGAGTTGATTGAAAAGTTCATTCTTGTGTAGACCACTGTGTTGATACGTTTTGCGGATAAAAAATTTTACTACAACAAAGGTTATCAGGCCCAGAACGCGAAGAAAGACAAGGAAAGGTAATGAAATGGCAGCAGAAGACCACGAGAGCACCCAAACTAAAGTGAGTGGCATTGTGAAGTTGAATAAGAAAAATTATAAGACGTGGTCATTCAACCTTCGACTTGAGCTAGAAGATCTAAATTTGTACGAGACAGTCACAACAGATGACGATGCACTATTTGCTGCTCTTGATGCTGGGAAGAAGAAAAAGGCATTCCGGTTGATAGCTAGAACAATCACAGAGGATATTTAGAGTGATACATTGGATATCACATGTCCTCGAGAATTATGGAGGAAACTGGCCTCTAGGTTTCAACCGAAAACTAGATTACGACGCCTTCAAGCTTCTGAAAGCTTATACACGGCAAAAATGCAAGCCGATGAGGATATGGAAAGCTACGTGAACCGGGTGTTGAGATATGCTTCAGAAGTGGTGAAAGCAGGAAGTACAAAAATTTGTGATGAACAGGTATGCAACGTACTAATCAATGGTTTGCCTGACGATTATGAAACCATTGTTAGCATGGTTTGCACATTCAAGGACGATGAGTACACACCTGAGAAGTTGGAAAGTTTATTATGTGGTGAATATAGAAGAAAATTGCTCAAGAAAGATGAAATGGAAATGACTACAGATTCAAAGGCATTATGGGTTCAAAGAGATTCCAGAAAGAAGAGTTCCACCTGTTACAACTGTGGAGGGGAAGGATATATTGCAAGATTTTGCCGAAATAAGAAATATGAACGAGAAA
>JAEMON010000001.1:34822616-34832775 GCA_030264115.1 Lygus lineolaris | reverse complement strand
ATTGACATAAAATGTCCCAATGTGTTGCAGACTCATATGCAATCATTTTTAGGAACATTTTTTAATTGAATTTACAAAGATATAAAGGTAGGACGCTACTCTATAAAAAGTGGCTATAGGAACTTAGTAAATATACAGTTCTGGAACACAAAACAATGAAAAGATGTCTACTACGTCAAATTTCCGAAGACTCTTCACATTAATAGTACGTATCTTATCAGTCAAAATGAATCGGGAGTGTCACCATTCGATTCAGCGTGAAAAATTACCAAGAAGACGATATTCATCTCCTCATGACATGGTCAGGTCGTCAACAACCTTAAAACACTCGATTTTCTTGAAAACCCCACGTTTTTTTTTTTTTTTGCATTCAAACACAAATTTCTCCCTTAATTGATGCACCAACATTAAAACATAGTACACTGTTGGAAAGCTGAGATTTTGGCGCACTTTTAGGCCTACAACACAAAAATTACATGCTAGATGGCAGGGACCTATGAGCGATTGAAAGAAAGTGGTGATTTTCAAGATTCGGCAATTTTCCCTCTTCAAGTACAGTTTTCACCCATTTTGTCTACTGAAAAAACTTTGGTTTTCCATCAAGGAGATAGGAAATTTAACGCTCTTTCCAATGGTATATTTATTTTTTATTTCCCACTGCTAATTAATTTAGGGAGTTATGGCTGTTTTAGTGATAAAAAGTCGAAAGAAAAAACAAAATCTTAAAATTGAAATAACTCGAAAAATAAGGGGTTAAAGGGGCTTTTTGTTGGAAATGACCTGTAGAATCGATCCCTAGCCGGTGGTGCGACCAAAAATGAGACACCCATAGGTACCTACCATTAAAGAATAGCGCTCCACTCTACTATATTAGAAGATGGTTATCAGGAGAAGTGTTTATTGGAACCAGTTACTGGCCAATAGCTCTTAGCGAATAACGCGCTATTGGTAAATAACTCTTTAGCCCATCACTACTCAGCTCCCTTTGCCCCACCAGTGAGGTAATCTAAGATGTGATCTGAGAGAACATGGGGAACGTCTTGTGCCAGGCCATCACTGTTTTTGGCGTCCTCATGCTGTCACCTCCGTGACCTGTTCAGCCTGCTAATCTCCATTGAAATACCCATAGCGAAAAAACGTCCCGAGTCTCATGGCTGTTTCCTGTCCTGAGTCCTAACCCTCCTTGCACATCAGCTTTCCCAAACAACCTTACACTACCAATAAATTAAGTTATTCAATTCGATGTTCTTATTGTTCTCTAGTCATGGAAAGCAAGAGTGAGTGGATATGAAGCAGCAGCTAAGCTCTTCCGTACCATTGATGACGAGAAATCCCCCGAGTGGAACAAGTATCCAGGATTGGTGAAGAAATTCGTAGTTGACAGCAATGCACCAGCCCAAGAGAAAGGATTGGATGCTGTTCTGGCATTTGTGGAGAACTGCAACGCAGCTGGAAAGTATGTTATCTATATAGTTTGTTCGCATGGTTTTCATTAGCAATTACGCGAATTTTATAAATGAATTGATCATTTTTGAAATGACCCACTTACGCCATTCGCCAAAATTTTATAGGAGAGCAAAAAAACTATTTTGTTATTGTTGTTTTAAAAGTTTTTGAAATTTTACATTTTTTACTTGGAATACTACTACTACTACACTACTTAATACTCAGCAATAAAATCCAAAATGGACTCATTCATTTGGCCAATATTTCAGTTAGTTGTTACTTATCGCCATTGTGTTTTCAGGTTTCTTCATAAAGTTAAAAAAAAAACCACTTCATTTGTGCCCTTATAACATTGACATTCTATGTCAGTGACATGCGCAATAAATGTTTATTATTATTATCATTACGAAGGTTGTTTCGAACATCATTGGGATTTCCAACCCACATAATCAGCCCCATATTTTAACCAACTTCTAACACATGATGGTGGTTGTTTTGTATCTCAAAAGATGAGTCTAGGCACAATTGAAATCCGTGAAAAATCTACATTACCAAAAATTATAGGTTGTTTAAAAAATCGTTGGAACAAATAGTAATTTTAAAGCCTTTGTCCTGGAGTCACCTGTGTTTATTTTATTTATTTACTCTTTTGTTAATGCCATAATCATCGTAATGTTTTGTTATTGTATAATATATTTAAACTATGTGATATTTTGAGACTTTCTTGTGATAACAAAAATATTCTTACTTTTTTCTATAGGACAGTTAATGACGTAATGAGTGGAGTAATACAGAAATGTATTGCTGCCCCTAAAGCAAGAACAAAGGAGCTAGGTGCCCAAATCTGTCTCATGTACATAGAAATAGAAAAACATGAGCTTGCACTGGAAGAATTATTCAAAGGGACAGAGTCCAAAAATCCAAAGATTTCTGCAGCCAGCGTTCATATAATTACTGATGCTCTGAGGTAATAGTTTCGTTTAATCCATTACCATTTAGAATTTTTAGAATTGCCATCCTAGAATGAGCCAGTAGTTCACACCTTTTTCTGTTCTAGGGAATTCGGCCCTAAAGTTATCAATGTGAATAAACTTATCAAACGAGCGATGCCTCTTTTGGAAGATCGGGATAAGGGTGTGCGAGATGAAACCAAACAGTTGTTGATAGAGATGTATCGTTGGCTAGGGGAAGCGTTGACACCACAGCTTAGTTCACTGAAACCTGCTCAGGTATATTTAACATGAACTTCTAGGGTGCTTTCAACGAAAATTATTTTTGTAATTCCACGTTCCTTCATAATTTCTCTGTCTGGATTTCTTCCTTAACACAAGGGTTATGCTAACTATGCTGTGGCATATTTTTTATACCTACCCCTTCCACCTTCAAACATTTAACATTTTTCTTTTATTTGCCATCATGTGACTCCTACCTATTGGAATCTCGACCCCATATAGCAAGAGGACTTTTTTCTCAAAGTGCCTTGGTTCATTTATTTGTATTTGAATTCAATACCTTCAATTCAAAAGCCTTTCAAGCATATATGGGCTTTATCCAGTTTTAAAGATTTAGTTTGAAATTATGAGTTCGATTATTGGGTTCGCCTAATTGAATGGTAGTCACCTATGAACTCAAAAATAATAGGTAACGGGATTAGGAGATAGAGAAGCATGGTTCATTCTTATATTTCATTATCAGAGGGGAAGGATTGCTTGCCCTTGCTTATTTATTAAACGTACTAATTAGAGACACCTACTTTTATTTGGTCAGATGATTAGTATGTTATGGAAAATAATGTTCTGGTGATTTCATAATCAATCCAATTTTTCAAGTTGTGCTGATAATAATTTTTTTCCCTCTTCCTAACTGATATAAAATTACCGCTATTAAAGATTATGCTAATTCAATATTTTCATCGCTATAATTTATGTTTTCTCAGTTAAATGAGATGACTGCTGAATTTGCAAAAATGGAAGCGTCGCGCCCCAAGCCAACTAGATTCCTACGTTCACAACAGGCCAAACAAAGTCAAATAGTGGCAGAAAGAGAAGAAGAAGGTATTTTTCGTGATAAAAAAAATAAAGTCACTGATAATATTTATAAATTTAGCATTTCCAGTGCTCTGCAGAAGTTTATAATTTAATCAGTATTTATCTATTCTTTCTGTTGAGTCTTATTGATTCTCTCTCGTATCCCGAATGAACTGAAGTTTGCGTTACAACAATTGATATCACCGATCTCATTATTAACCTCGAATATCGTGGTTGTAAAGGGTTGTAACATTGTGTTTTATATAATTTTTTAGCTGATGAAGGTGATGGTGAAGATGTTGGTGGTGAGGCAATCGATCCATTTGATTTGATGGATCCTGTAGACATATTGTCTCAACTTCCCAAAGGATTCTATGAACAGCTTGAAGCCAAAAAGTGGTCCGAGAGGAAGGAAGCTCTAGATGCTCTAGAAAAGAGTTTGAATGATGCACCCAAAATAGAAAACGCCGACTACGGGGATCTCATCAGAGCGTTGAAAAAGGTAATCTGTCTTTCTTTCTCAGCAATTTTTTTGGTGCGTTAATTTTTAGGTTTTCCTCTTGATAAGATATCGGATTCAACAAGAATTCCTATTTATCGATTGCACGTGCAACCGTGTGAAAGTTGGAAGCAAGATTGGCGTTCTCAATTTTAGGTAAATAACGAAAACACGCTCGTCAAACACGTTTCTTATCAGTTGTATGCCATCTCAGTTATTCTTCTCTGTAGGTACGGTTGTTTGATGTTCTCTTTTAACAGACTCAGGATTCATCACAGAATTTGTGTGAGTCGGGAATGTATAGCAATTCCCAGTCAAATTCAGCTTTTCCCAACCAAATTCAGTTTTTCTCCATTCAAATTTAGTTTTTCCCAATCAAATTCAAAGTGTTTACAGCCCTTATGATAGGATCTACCTTAAATTTGATCAGGAAAAAAATAAATTTGATCGGGGAAAAACTGAATTTGGCTGGGATAAAATCAAACTTGACTGGGTAAAATCTAAATTTGGTTGGGAAAAAACTAAATTTGACTGGGAAATGCTATATTTTTATTCTAACCCAACAAATAGGCTGCATAGGATTTAAAAAATGTGTGTCTGAGGTGGATTAAAGAGGTTGAGAAGAAATTACGGAGTGAACGAATGGGCTACTGACGTAGATTCGGATTGAGCACCCTGAAAAAACCTGTATATAGTATATGTTCAATTCCAAAATCTGATTTGTTCAAGGCAGAGGCAGTAGAATATCTGCTTAAACTTTGGGAACGTCAGCAACAATAACAAAACAAACTCCTTGGATATTTTACTAAGTAAATGTTCTCTGTTATTTTACTATCAAGTTGAATAATTTACTAATTAAGTACTATACATTTTAGTAAAATATTCATGTGAACCCAGCCAACGCGATGGCCCTTTCGTTTCATGGTTATTATACTCGAGAACCAAACAAAATGCCCGTTGACTGATGCTGTTGGCGGTATTTCTCACCTGTTATTTTGCCTGCTATTTTTGATACGTTGAAATCAATTATTTTAAAAAAATACCTACCTCTTTACTCTAAAAAGGTTTTTGCCATCATTTTTCGTAATCACAGGGAGAAAATTATCAGGAATAAAAATCACGTCTGTAGCCTATTATGAATCTTTCAAAGGTTTTCATTGGGTGATTCACGACTGTGTTGAAATTTTTATTTACCTGAATTCGTTTTCCCGTCAACTCCTATCAACTCCCCCTCCGGCTCAAACGTAAAAATCTCCATATTCCAAGTAGCCTATTGTACACTCACTTCAATGGGGGACTTGCAAGAGTAGGAGTTTTGCATTTTGAACCTCAAAATCTGATTCAGTGCCCTTGAAAACCCCCTGGTGCCAATTTTCAGCTTGAAATAGGCTTGAGCGCGTGACGTCATTTAGGTTCCGAAAAGATGAGAGCTGAAGGACCCACCCAGACAGGCGGGGTGTCGCATGTCAGTGGCGTCAAAACCCGTTTTTGGTAAGTTTCAATCGTCAGATACCCCTTCTACAAAGCACCTTTTTGGAAAGCCCTCATTTAGATCTTCCGAATTACAAAATGAAAAAAACCATGCAAGTTCCCTATTCCCGGATGAGTCCTATGACTGTGAAAAAGGAATAAACAAACGAACAGAGACAGACAAAGTGAGTTAATGGTGACAATCGTCTTCAAATAAGCACCATAAAACGAAAATAAATGCAAAATTTAATGAGGACTGTATTAATATTACTATGGTAATGGCATTTCAGACAGTAGGTGATAAATTATAAAGCGTACCTGTATTTTCAGATAATTCAAAAAGACTCCAACGTAGTAGTTGTGTGCGTCGCAATCAAATGTGTAACAGGGATTGCAAAAGGTCTAAAGAAGAGGTTTCACACGTATGCTGTTGTAACGATGCAAGCATTGTTTGAAAAGTTTAAAGAGAAAAAACAGAATGTTGTGTTGGCTCTTCGAGATGCTGTTGATACTGTCTTCGTTTCAGTAAGTTTATTCAATGTATGAAAACTATTCGTTGAATACTTGAGAACAGTTGAATCTATCAAATCTGGTGCCCATGAAGTTTCATGATTGTATTGAAATTTGTATTCAGATTTATGCATTTCCATCAGGCCATGGGTAACTCGGCTGAGGCATTATACTCGTATTTTAGTTTTTGCACTCAATATATACGATCGTACCTATACATATATACACACCTCACTCCGCATGATAAGATCTATTTGTCTATTTATGTGACCGCCCTAAAGACGTGTCTGATGGTATAAATCAAACTTTTTTGAGAACTTAAGTGTACCTATTTGTAATTCTTTAGCTATTTTCTTCAAACATTCATAACACATGAACCATCAGTCTTGAACAGCTTGATTTTCATGTTAGAAGAGTGTACCAAGTATTAAAACTATGTCCGGGTGTAGATGTTTGAATAGTCCTTATTTTTTATAGTAATGTATTAATTTTTTTAACCAACTTAATAAGAGGAAGATCTCTGTATTTGGTTTGTTTTGGGATAAGACAATAACATTTTCTCTTTGATGCAATGTCTACTGGATTTCCCATGTGGTTTGTACTCGTGTCATTAATTGGGGACAATGGAGAACTTGAACTAATTTTCATCCTCAGTTTCGTTTGAATGTTATTGGCTGTAGAACAAGTGCATGAACGATTGGGCCCGTTCAAGAATAATTAGTACTAACCCTGAGGTTACAGTACAATCCGTATATCGTATCCCCACAGTTATTTGAAGAAGTTGATATTGGGTTGAATCGACGCTGTTGAATAGCATATTTCGCAAAATCCTGAGGTGATCCTTGGGTACCTGCAGTTGCCCTACTTATTTCACTATCATTGATGCTGTTCCTCTGAGTTCGGCCTCTAGTGAGTGGTGTTACAGTTTTTTTAGGCCTCTTCTCTTCCATGTTAAAATTTCCAGAATGATCATGCCCTCAATACGTAAAAAATCGAAAATGATATACTCTGGTCCACCCAAGTTCCTCATCTTAATATTCTGGATGAAATTATATTAAAACGGAGTTTTTACTCGTATTTATCAACTCCAAATTAATTGAGTGTACTTCAGCGTAGTACATAAGTTTACTCGTATTCCAAAACCTACTTCTAAAAATTCATGATACTTTAATTCAGATCACTCTTGAAGCAATTCTTGAAGATGTGATTGCTAATTTGGACAACAAAAATCCCAGCATCAAATCAGAAGTAGCTGGGTTTTTAGCAAGATGCCTCACCAAGACAACCCCAGTCATGCTCAACAACAACAAGAAAGCTATGTTGAAGGCACTTGTTAAAGCTCTTTTGAAATCCCTTGTTGACCAAGGTAAGCTCGTCATCTTGTCCTCGATACTGTACATATAATATGAGCTATTAATTATTACTCATTGCTCATTTTTAAATTATTTGTATCCCAATTTTAGATCCTAATGTGAGAGAAAATGCTGCTCTAGCTTTAGGCACAGCTATGAAAGTCGTTGGCGAAAAAGTTATGTTACCTTTGTTGACCGATGTTGACAATCAGAAGATGGCAAAGGTAAAATCATCCTTTAGCGACATAGCCTTTTAGTTTAGCTCCTGAGTTGAGCCAGTATCTATTCAGTTTAATTCATGAGGATATTTCTGAGGTCTAAAAATGAGTTGATTTCCTTTGTTTTAGATCAAAGAAAGTCACGATAATGCTGTGATATTAGTCAAAGCACCCAAACCTGCCAAAGCTAAAGAACCTAGTCCGGCACCTATCCAAGAAAAGCCATCTGGAGCCAAGATTGTGAAACCGAAAAATATTGTCAAGAAGAAGGCTACTACTGGAGGCGGTTTAGCAGCCAAAGAAGCTATAGCTAAGGCTAAATCTCTAATTCCAGATAACATCTTGAGTAAACTTGATGGGAACAACGAGGCAGCTTGGTCAGAATATTTGAAATTCGTTGAACAGCTGGACGTCTCGGGTGAAAGTGGAGAAATAACTTTTGCTGTTACTTGTACCATTCCATCTGAAGAGGCATCGTCAGATGTACTTGCGATCAAGTTGAATGTACTAAAGGCTATTACTAATAAGATGTCTGTCTCAAAGTAAGGATTTTCGTATGCACATTAACTAAATCATTTCCATTTCTCTCAACTATAGGTAGGTTACTTGTTTGCAACAAGATTTAGATTACTAGACAGGTAGCGAGTCTATTTTACCAACCCTACAGTCTTTAATATTTGTATAGGCACCTAACATTTCTAGGGTCTTTATGTACAATGTAGGTAAACAGGTGGCGCTCTGGTATTTCAAATTGTGCTGCGGCAGTCCACAACTAGCTCTTATGTTGCATTGCTAGAACAAACTTAACATAATAAGAATCAGGACGGGTAATAACAGCTTTTGAATGAAAGAATACCTTATCTTCATACTCATTTGTATTATATTGTGTGTTCAATGAATTTATGGAATTTCTTTTGGACGTGGTTTTCTTTCTCTCATGCGTATTGTTGAACCATTCTTGATGTTTTAGATCAACTCTAGACAACGCCATACCTGATGTTCTATTTGCACTTACGAATAAGGATTGCGCTGAGAGTGCTAGTGCTGTATTGAATAATTTTGCAAACATGACGTCAGTCGACCAAGTTGTACGATCTGCTCTAACTGACGAAATTGTTTTGAATAATCCGAAATTGTGGGCAGAAGCTCTGAATTGGACCACTAGTTCGATAATGAAATCTGGAGTTATGTAAGTCTCTTGTGGAATCATTAATACATTCAATCATCATTAGTCAGTACAACTTTAGATGCTCAGTGTACAGGATCTAATGAACTTATTGGGATATTGCTTCAGAGTCTGCAAGGCAGCGGAAGCGATGTTTCCACTCTCGAAATGAAAAAAATTGTTTGTGCTCCAAAATCAAAATTTCCACCCGCATTTTGCGTTTCAGGGCCCCTGAACAAATTTGGTTTCGTGCTAGTCTGTCTGTCTGTCCAAATTCCCTTGCCACAGCCATAACTTCAGCAATGTTGATCCGATTTCAATCAAAATTTCAGGGATTTTGCGGGTTAGTCCCGTGACGGTCTCCTTTGAATTTCATCGACATCAGACTATTAGTAGCATGAGCGCGTGTGCAAGCGTGATTTCCGGAAACCTCGGTATCTCTGTTCCTAATTGATCTATTTCGCTCAAATATGGAAGGTAGTTGGGAGCTGACTACAAGACAATCACCTATGAATTTCGTAACGATTGGATCTGTAATAGCTTCTGCGCAAGCACAAACTTGAAATTTGTTGTCATAGGCGTAGCTACAGAACTACTCGACCAATTTCGTTGACATTTTCAGGGATTACGCGAGTTATACCCTAGAGGGTCCCCTATGAACTTCATCGCCATCAGACCACTAGTAGCATGTGCGTATGCGCAAACGTGAATATCCTGAAACTACGATTTCTCAGTTCCTAATGGACCGATTTTGCTCAAATTTTGTGTGTAGTTTAGGGCTACCATTACCTTCTAATTTCGACACGATTGTGTCAGTAATACCTACTGCGCATGCGCAATTTTGAAATGTGTTTCATAGCCATGACTGTGGAACTACTCGACTGATTACGGTGACATTTTCTGAGATTGTACGGGGTAGACCCTAGACAGTGTCCTATTAATTTCAAAGCCATCGGACCACTAGTAGCGTGAGCGCATGCACAAACGTCAATTTCCTGGAACTACAATATCTCAGTTCCTAACGAAACGATTTCGCTCAAACTAGGAGTTTAGTTGGGGGCTGACTAAACACCTATGAATTTCATCACGGTTATATCAGTAACAGCTACTGGGCAATGCAAACTTTAAATTTGTTGTCATAGTGATAACTCTGGAATTATTCTACCAATGGGGTCTGCGCATGAGGAATAAAAATTGGAAAAAAAAACCATTAATTATGTTATTTGAGTTGCCATGACTAGTAAACACTATTTATCAGGACAAAAAACTACATGTGGGAGCAGAAATCGTCATGTTAAAATGGAATGTTTTGAATTTCGCGCGGGGGGGGGGGGGGGGGGGGGGTGACGTACGTACCTCCAGAGGTGCGTAGGTCACACCCCCTGCTGTCCCTTTCAAAAACTGTTCGTGGATATCATGTGTAGTCAGCTTACCTGCTTTTGGTTTATTATTTTCAATAATGAACCTTTGGA
>JAEMON010000001.1:34776420-34786640 GCA_030264115.1 Lygus lineolaris | reverse complement strand
CAAATCTACAGTCCATTACGCCCCTGAGCTTTTACAGCCAGCACAATTTTCTACAGTAGTAATACAGTTTCTTGAACTGCATGACCGCAGTGGGTTCTGCATTGATTCCATTCAAGAACTGCCTGCTAATGGAACGAATTTCAGCTCTGTTCCAATGAAGTATGAAGCTTGCCAGCCCATCTGACAGGCAAAAAAAGCAAACACTTCCCACAAGCGGCTTTTTTTGTTAGTTGGACTACCATGAAACACAAACTACGTACTTACTGATTGACTTGAAAGAATGTGATTTTTTATACAAACTGCCAGATCCCAGGTATATGGGAAATGTCAATGTTTTCAGTACGTAGCTGAAGAATTGTAAAAGAGAATGAATCAAAGCATGAGGAAGTTTTTCAAAAAGTCATTAAGTAGAGGTCGCACGCTTTAACTTTTCTGATTTCTCCAAAAACCAACATCCTGCTCCAGGGTCTTGACTGAGGCACCCCTTCTACGGGACAGTCAGTCTCTTATTTATCTCCACTCTTGCTACCACTATTCCGTAATAAAGCCTCACACAATATTCCATGGGGGTGAAAGAATATTTTAATACCCTAGGTAGTGATTGATTGTAAAAAAGTGGCAAATCTTGGGTCACATGGGGAATGAGGCAGCCCTAGGAGAGACCTGCTTGACTGCAGGTGAATGGATGGCTCCTGACCAGTCCTCGGCTCGGGATTGAAAAGAAAAGCAGGCAACCTCTAACGTCATGCGGTTTCCTGACAAAATATCTGAGACTAAGATTGAAAGTATTACCTTCGAGCATTAAAAACTTGTGGGACTAAGCAACAGTCAGCAAGTGTTATGTCATCTCCAACACAATACTTTCCAGCTGTGGAAGACAACAGCTTCTCAATGGCTGAAAATAACAGATGAAAATGTATTATTATAAATATTTCAGCGTAGTGTTCACGTTATGCAGTTAATACAAAACTATCAACTAGGTACCCAAGTTATTTCATTCCTTGTTGAGACTAGCGGGTGTGGGACTGCAGAATCGTTTGACATTGGAAGTTCACACCCATCCCTCCCTCACACGAGTTACTCGTACATGCTATCTTCAAGGACTGGCATCCCATATTTTTTGCTTCTTCTGCCTACTCTTCTAAATTATCTATATTTTTTTTCTTTCTGCCTACAATTCTAATCCACCAGTACTGAATTTGTTAACACTAGCAAATTATGGTTCACGCATAATAAGTAAACTACATCATCAATAATTTCTTAATTCCCACTTAAATTTAATTTGTTTTTATTTTATGGAGATTGTAATAGGATATAATCCTTTGCTGATGTAACACTATTCAAATTGATTAACACAAACCAAGAGATCTTGGAGAGATCCTAGGATCCTAGAGATCCTTTTTGGTATACGAAGTTTCTCATTGTGGACTGTTGTATCGTACCACAGCAGCATCTGCGCATGCATGACCTGTTACAAAATTTCGTATCGAGATACAGCGTCGTATTTCCAACAGAAACTTTGTAGAGATTGTAAAGATACGACACTTCGGATACTAAGGAAAGTTCGTATCAGTGAAAATAATTTTGACGTCTTCGGCAGTCAATAAACCGAGATTGAATGAATTCCAGTATTTGTGCATGATGAAAACTGTCACTTTAGGATACAACACAGATTTCACGATACGGGAAACTGTTGGGATACGAAATTTGACAAAGTTAGCTTCTGATTCGCTCATCCGAGCCAATACAATACGGAAATTAGATACGAATCTTCGTATCCCTCGTAGGAACCCTTGGGAACTAGGTATCTCTTATCTCTCTCAATGACGCAACAGCGATGAAGAAGGGATAGTGATGGCCCATTCAAATACAAATGCGATTATTTACATTTTATGTACTCGGAAACAAGATTTAAAAGGAAACAAGTTTTTAACGAATACCTTCTTAGGGCCCTAAGGATTTTCTGTAGAAATTGAAGACTACATGAGAAACCCCACTTAAAAAGGAAAGTTGATTGTTGAGAAAATTTCTGGAATTTAAGAAAGTTATAAAAATTAAAGCCACTCCACATTATAGAAAAAAGGTTTAAGCACATTTTTCAGGAAGACCAATTACCAACTTTATTCCTACAAGGTGATTCCAAAGTAATGGTTTCCAATTTTATTACTTTTAATGATGGATATTTTAAGAAATCGTCTAAACGCTTTCCTTCAGGATTTTGTCTGTAGAACTCGAAAATCATATTTTCCTGCACGTGCATGCACATGCACATGCATGCTTTTTCGAATGGGAACCCCCGTTTCTTTTTTAATTGCAGGTTCGGATATTACGTACAATTTCATGATGTTTCTCGCTCACCTCCTGTTACTTCCTATCATATTGCAAGACTAGAGATGTACCTAGTGCCACAAAAAAAAAAAAAAAAGATACGGCCCGAGTGTGACCGCATGAATCAAGGGGCCAAGGGATTGATGCAATGGGGAACTTGCATGGTCATTTTTTATTTTGTAATTTGAAGGATCTTATTGAGGGGCTTTCCAAGAAGGTGATATGAGGGGTGGGGTATCCGTCGATTGAAGTTACCAAAAATGGGTCTTGTAATTTGGACCTAACTGACGTCACTGACCCCCCTGACTAGACGGGCCCCCGTTTTGCGGAAAGGAACCTCCTTCCCCCTAGAGAATTATAAAATAAGAAGAATGCCGTCAACCACATCAAAATCATTCGACAATTGGGAGAGAAAAATGGGAAAAACTTTTCAATGCTATAATGGTTAGGTAATCCGGGGTTGTCTGTTTTCAAAACTTATTGGTCTCAAACAGTAATAATGTTTTAGTAAGAGTTCCTATGTACTCTTTGGTAGCTGAGATTTACGCTTTTCTTTTTAAGACATTTTGGGCTCACTCCCTTGGCCCCTTAAGGCGTGGCGGCGCTGTGACTTTGAAATGACTATAATTACCTTGAATTGCACTATACAATTGAAGGGAAGGACACCGTTGAAGAGGCTGTTAAATTCTCTATCAGACTAAGGCAAAACAAAATTGTTGGACGAATAAAATAAAATAAAATTGTTCAAAAGACGAAAAATTAGCTTACAACATGTTTTTCCCCAAATTCGAAAAATCCAGTGTTTCGAACGACACCAAGTCTCAAAAATAATGGGTGAATCCCAGCAAGCGCAACAGGCAGAACTTCTCCAGAATTTTAGCTTTCCAACGGTGTAGTACTTTTTACTTTTAGTGCACTGATTGATGGAGAAAATTGAATTTGAATGCACAAAAAACGTGTGTTTTCGAGTCGTAAGCTCTTAATTTACTAAGAGTGTTTTAAAAAGTTAGCTAACGTTTTCAATGTGAAAAAACGTTAAATTAAATGGTGACACTTCTAATAGAACGAATATTTTCAATATTATTGCCAATTTCGGTTATTTAGCTGTTTGTTATTGGGAACACCCTGCATCTCCTGTTTTTTCTGTTAATTGAATGGGAGAAAACTACCTACAACATAATATTACAGATAAAAATCCACTGTGTCAGAAAATGAATTCATAACGTCTCACACTGCCAGAAGTGTGGCTGTCAACAATCTGAACGGCCATTGATTCAAATGAATTTACAACACTTCAAACCACTGGGAGGCTGGGAACGTGACAGTCAACAATACGAATACTCATTCGAATACTCAGTATTTGACTCTATATCATGAATTTATCACTACCCTCACTACCCTCGATCATATAAACCTGCTCCTGATTGTTCACGCCTGTGAGGTTAATACCCTGCTCCCCTGCATGAGGGTCTGAGATAAGATGGTGTCATCTAAACTTGAAGTAATCAATTTTTAATAAAGTACCTCTGAGACCGCGTGTAATCCAATGTTGTGCCCATTCTCTCTTTTTTTCCTCACCAACATAGATTAGGACAACTAAGTTTTGTAGAGGCTGTATCCCTGAAGCAATCACATCACAAACTTCTCTTACCTGCAAAATTTGGGTAACGAAAAATGTGAAGAATTCAAATATTGGTGTATCCATATCCTAATCACAATATGACATAAATTTATTGTAATGGAGAGGTATATATAGAGAAGTAGTATTTACTTTAGCACGCTTGTACACATCTTGAGGCATCAATGCACGTTGAGGGCGGGTTTCCTCCAAATAATGCATGATATTAAGCTGTTAAAAAGGAGGAACATATCATATTATTATTAATTCATGTAATTTAAACCTCAGGTAATTTCTTTGTTTTAAAATAGAGCCCGTGACAAAAGCAATACGTTTTCAGTAATGATTGGTCACAGGGGGGGTTAAGTTTCTAATACAATCCTCACTCACTATCTGCAGGTACCGCAGAATGACTGCTTTTTAGTCATCATCAAAAATGTTGAGTTATGTTTCGTTATTTTTTAGATATTGTTATATTGCGTTTAAAACTATTCGAATGGGATGAAGTATGAAAAAAAAAGCTATAACATTCGGAAATACGTACATAGTATTAGCGATGGGCTTTGCATGTCGATCTACAATCGAATTCTGCTCCCACGAAAGCCCTCACAACTGGATTTTCACCAGTGGCGTAACTACCCCCCCCCCCCCCCCCCCCCCCCCCCCCCCCCCCCCCCCCCCCCCTCTCTCCGCAAAAAATGTAAATTTCCTAGGTTTTTTAAAATGATTAACCAGTTATTTTAGGGATAGGAGTATGATGTAGGTATAGTATGAATTAGTATAGGACCATCAATTTCTGATTAGAATCTTTCATGACACTGCTATGTCCAGAAAAAACAATTTCGCCCAACGGTATTTTTCCCGTAGACTTCCTCTGTGATAATAGTTCAAAAAAGTTCAATTCATTTTTCAAAGAATCATTTTAACCGTTTGGTTCGCAAAGCAAATTTCACGCTGATTCCAGATATACCATACGTTCCTATGTTTAAGATGGTAATTTATACCAAAACCTCTATAAACACTTTTCTTTTTTTGAAGCGATTTTTGACTCTAAATAAAGTACCCTTGGAGTACTCCGAAAATTCTAGCCAACGAACTGATCCTTTCTTTTTAGGCCAGTCATATATACATATGGTACACTATATACACGTATAGACACACAAAAAAGACATACACTAAAAAAGTCTAAAATCGCAAACTAACGGGTAGTTTTGATTTTTTGATATGTTGTTAGGGTTACTATAAGTTTTCAGTTTAAAAAAACGTAGAAAACTTTGTGTGCAGCTAGGAAAACCTCGAAATTTTTGCACTTGTTTTGTTTTTTGTTTATACCTCCTGAACTAAGCTTTTTTTTTTTTTATACCTACCAATTTTAAAGTAGATAAAATTTGCAAGAATTTGAGCACAACCCGAGCTCTGTACGACTAATGAGATAGAGCCATTTGAAAATAGGCGATTTTCCAAAAAATGGTAATTTTAAGTGTGGTGTATTTATAAATAACCACAATCAAGAGGAGCAGTTCATAAAATCCTACGAGTAAGCAGAAAGAAGAAAACATACACAGGAAAAATATTACGAGCGAACAAACAGCGAGTCAGCATAGAGACACGAGACCGCCGAGAGAACGGCAGAAAGCTGCGATCGTCAACCGAGCCACCCGCAGCGAACGAGCACCCGCCGACGCGAGCAGGAAGATCGGAATTTTAAATTCCCATAAATAAACACAAAATGGACGACGATAGAAGGATACAGCTTTTCCTCTTATAACAGCGAAGACAGATCAAGACACATCGAGAAGAAAATATAATTCACATGCGATCGAGAAATCTCGCCATCACAAGCCTCGAGCGAAGCCAAGGCCGGCTGACAAAGGGAGCCCCCACGGGTAGTGATATCTCGCGCCCGTGAGACGGGAACGCGTCAGCTTCGCCCGGCTTCTATGTGAATTAATATCTCCGCGGAGGAATAACGCAGCTCGATGAAACTTCGCAGGCGTCTTCTAGATAATATTCCTCGACTACACAGATGAAGAAATCAGGACTAATACCATCTGTAGAGATCGCATAGCGAAATTCACCTCTATGCAGGCTGCCTCCAGGAAGCTTCAATTTTCGTCAAAAAAGGAATATCTCCGGATCCACTCGTCCGATCTCGATGAAATTTTGCACGTTTCATCTCGAGACTATTAGAGGAAGAATTAAAAAGGAATGAAGCGGAAAGAAGCACTCAGACGAAAGATGCTTATGCGAGCCAATCAGAAGCGTTCGATCGGCGAATCGCCCGACCCTACCGGAGGCGGCGCCACCGTCGATCGCAAACTCGCGAAACCGCGGGCATGCTCGACGCTGATTGGCTCCCAGGCGAATTGGTTCCCCCGACAAGAGTATATATTCCGGTCGCCCAGCGCCTTTCAGGCATTAGCAACCAGACCTTCGAATACGCCTCTCCAGCTTCCTCGATCGACTACCTTCCAGATCTTCCGACTACTTGACCACACTGTCACCGTACGTCCAGAAAATCGCCCTACTAATCAATCATTCCTTTTCAGCTCAAGAAAGAAGAAATAAGCCTCGAATAAATATATTCGGCTTAAATCAACATCAAGGCCTCGAGACGACATTCTCGGCCCGACCTGACACCAGAGCCTTGAGAAAATATCTCGGCTTGAATTTTAATAAGGAGAAGAGATCGCGACGCAGTACACTCCGGGGACGAAATATTCATTTCGGCTGGGCTGTGGAATTTTCTACCATAAACGTCTTACTGCCACATTGCGACAAGGTGGAAGAAAAGACCGCTACATCGCCCTTAACACCTGCGGACTTCTCTGCATTCTCCACCAGAGAAGAAAGTAATACTGTCGTCGACACATCCACCATCTCCAGAGCTACAGAGAAGGGTTCGAATCGAAATACATGTAGGAATACTTACACAAATACACCACTTAGGGACCCTGTGCCTACTGGCTCGTTTCCGAGTCCCTGTCGGGACCGCACAGGGGTTTTTTCTCATACACTAGGACAGCCTCCGGTCACTGGCTCTTTTCGGGGACCCTGGTGGGGTACCGGAGGATTTCAGGATTTTTCTTTTCCCCCACAAAGGTACTTTTTACAACGATTCGAACCTTCTCATGCTGCCTATAACTATAAAGCGCAGCCACAGCCAGAACCGCCAAGATCAAGATTTCTTATCAACGATTCATATGCAACGCCACATACAGAACCCGCAAGGACGAATCCTACATTAAGTTTTGGTCAATTTCAGACCCAAATTACGACCGAAATACTTATTCTACGAGGATATTCGTTTCGAGTGAAGTTGTAGGAAATCTTGTAGAATATCCTTGTAGCCGTAATTTGGGTCTGGAATTGACCAAAACTTTAAATTGATATATTTTTTTTTTGATAAATCGCCTGTTCCCAAATGGGTGTATCTTGTTAGTCGTACAGACAACGTATGCTGCATGAATGGAACTTTATTAAAATGGATTCGTTATATTCTGAATAAGGTAATAGCTCAGCGGCTTTGATAGTATCTGTTTCCTGCCGCCTTTGCGTGGGAAAAATTGGAAACTGTGTTTGAGAAGACCTTAACTTTAACAGCTGATTCTCAATTCGTGGTAGAAGGGAAAATTTGATGAGAAGTTGGTAGCCCTGCAAATTTCAAATCCTTGCGTCCTTCATTTTGTATTAGTTTCCAATCTTTTTCTTTTCAATTTGTATTGCCAAGTTATCCCTTCCCATTTTCATCAATTGTTTTCAAAACTAAACTTAGTTTTCAGTTAAAAAATGTTCTGACTTGTGTTAGGTAGTAGTTTGTTTGGTGAAAAGCAAGGCAAGCTCATCAGAGGTTCCTTTCAAAGGCACATTGGCTAGCGGAAAACCCCTAGATGTCAGGATTGGGAGATCATGTACAATCTTGCGAATTGTTTCATCTTGGAAAAAAAAGCAAGAACAGGGTATCGTATGAAATATAACGTTTGTGACCTTATCAGTGAAGTTTCAGGAGTCTCCCAAAGAACCTGCGCTACACTGATCCTGGGAAACCTTCAATGTTCACACACCAAAAAAGAAACCCTGACGCAAGAAAATCATCCTGGCTGACGACGCGCTAAGGGACAAAATTCACGAGTTTTACGCGGTGAGACACATAATTTTGTAACAATATCAAGTAGATTTTTACTAAAATTAAGCCTGACGATTCTTATAACATGAATATTTTGCATTCATATTATTTAACGCAACTGATTGCTCTAAAATTACCCAAACAAAATACGCAACCATGTCCTTTTTTTCATTCCTAGGCATCATTTTCTAATACCTATACATAATACTTAATGGAGTAGGAATTGAGTATTGAATTGAAACATTAATTTGTGATCATGAGTGTCACTATTCATTTTTTGGGACATAATTGAGGCAAAGTGGGTTAAGGGAAATATGAAAACGGTTTTTGCATTTGTTTGGTATTTTCAGTTAGCTGGGTACTTTAAATTGAGCAAATTTTGGATCATTTTTTGGAATAGAGTTTGGACCAAGATTACAAAAACATAATAATTAATTTAAAAAATAGTTACTTACCATTATCATTTTTGATTATAGATACGTATAATAATTTATTATACTCCCCTTATGAAGTAGGTACCTATTATTCATTATGATAGGGATGGGATTTATATGTCACTAAAAAGCTGTTTTATGCACCTAAAATATGTTGCTAAAACTCGAAATATGCAATTAAAACCGCAAAATATGCCATTAACAAAATAGTGGTAAGGGCAAATGCGTTTGAAAGTTCCAAACATTTCGTGAAACACAATGTAAAAAATATACCTATTTATAGTATTAACAGCAAAATAGGTGTTTAACAAACAATACCAAATTGACTCAGTGGACATTCATCCAAACGATTTCTCCATGAATACAAAAACGACGGTAGTTCCTACTTAAAGGAACCTCAAAAATCACGAATGAATTACATGAAGATACAAAAAGGAACCTCAAAAATCAAGAACCTATTACCAAAAAAAATCGGCAGAAAAATTCCTGAATTGCTGTCAATTCACTAGACACTTTACAAAAAAACTTCACAAATCGTTTTATTCAATTTCAACTCTTCCACTCCGGCTTCTGTCACCGAATGAAAAAAATTGGTGACAATGACCATCTCCAGATTCTCGGGAGTAAGGCGTCGACGATCTTCTTCCAGGATTTTTTTGAATTTTGAGAAATATCCCTCAACTTCTCTATTTTAAAATTTTTTCTTTATTTACATACCAAGTTTTAGGGCGTAAATTCCGGAAAAATGCATTTATATGCACTGAAGTCCAGAATATTCAACAAACCCTAAAATATGCATTAATATGCAAAATAAAATATGTATTTTTGAAACCAGCTGGGTGAGAAACGTATAAATACCTTTGAACCTTTTGAAAACTCCTTCAGGAAAAGAATATGTTATTACAGAAAAATCCCATCCCTGATTATGACCATTGATTCAGTGAAACTATGATTTTCTGGGTTGTTAAATTGACACAAAATCATTCTTGTGGTGAATAGTAAGAAATATTCAAGGGAGAGAGAAGTTAGAATGTTTTTAAATCGTTTGTTTACTTACTGAAATGAGCAGAACCCGATGAGGGATAACTTTCCCCAGTGTACCGCCAATAAAATTGGAGAAAGGGAAAAAAGGGATACTCTATAAAATAGGGAAATTTTAAGCTGATAACAACAGATAACTAGTTCCAAACCCTCAAGAAGAATGCACAGAGTGAGGATACTATCAAAGTGGCTAGCTACAAGCTAGGGGCGCTACCCCCAGCTGAGGCTTTGGGTGCTATCTAGCTATAGCTAGTAAAGACCCAAAAAAGTATCTCAGGAAACTACTCATAATCCTATTAATATGCCTAAAGATGAAAATTCGTTATTAAGGAAAAACTGTGATTAAGAATTCCGTACAAAAAAGCTCCGCTCTCCTCTGGCTTGGCTCTACTTTTGTTGGAAGTCCTCACCCTAATGAAGAAGATGCTCTTTAACTTTCAACACCATAATCCATTACGTTTGTGCAGTTGAGTTTCAAAGCTTTCAGTGACCTGCATTTTGGTAGCGATGGAGTTTCAAGTCGGGGAGCAATACGTAAACATATGAGTAAACATAGCCATCCAACACTTGTTGTTTTGTAATAAAAATGGAAGTCTTTTTCATAGTATATATCCAATTAGTGGGCCATTGAACTTACTGCTTTCAGGTAACTTCTAAAAAATATATCCCCCCC
>JAEMON010000001.1:34741701-34755252 GCA_030264115.1 Lygus lineolaris | reverse complement strand
GCCTGCGTCGCACGTGTCTCAATGTGCGCCCACCCTTACTCGAACATGGTGAAATCCACCATTAGAGTTTTTTTTAACCCCTTAGGGGTTTTTTAAACCCCTTATTTTTCGAGTTATTTCATTTTTTGAGATTTTGTTTTTTCTTTCGACCTTTCATCACT
Organism: Lygus lineolaris; assembly: GCA_030264115.1. Taxonomy (NCBI): domain Eukaryota; kingdom Metazoa; phylum Arthropoda; class Insecta; order Hemiptera; family Miridae; genus Lygus; species Lygus lineolaris. The sequence goes on along the minus strand of JAEMON010000001.1, from coordinate 34,755,091 downwards.
AAAACAGCCATAACTCCCTTTATTTACAGTGTAAAGTTGAAAATAAATATACCAGTAGAAAGAGCGTTAAATTTCCTATCTCCTTGATGGAAAACCAAAGTTTTTTCAGTAGACAAAATCGGTGAAAAATGAACTTGAAGAGGAAAAATTGCCAAATCTTGAAAATCACCACTTTTTTTCAATCGCTCATAGGTCCCAGTCATCTAGCATGTGATTTTTCTACTGTAAGCCTCAAAGTTGTGGCAACATCTCAGCTTTCCAACGGTGTAGTATTTTCCAATGTTGGAACACCAATTAAGAGAGAAAATTGTGTTTTAATGAAAAAAAAAAACAAAAAAACGTAGGGTTTTCAAGGAAATCGTGTGTTTTAGGGTGTTGACGACCTGACCATGACTTGAGGAGTTAGTTCCCGTTTTCCAGGTACTTTTTCATGCTGAATCGAATAGTGACACTCCCGATTCTTGTTGACTGATAAAACATTGATTTTTCGATGAAAATAGTGAGTTTTTGGACATACCAGCACACCCAACTCATATTTTAGTAATGTTTGTGTATTGATTGAATTTTTCCAAATAGTTATTGCTTAGATTTACCTCAATTGTTCACTAGCTCAACAATAATATATGGTTTTGATATGCTGGTATGTCAAAAAATTCACTATTTTTATCGAAAAATCAATGTTTTATAAGTCAAAATGAATCGGGAGTGTCACTATTCAATTCAGCGTAAAAAAAAAAAGGAAAACGGGACCTCCTCAAGGTCATGGTCAGGTCGTCAACACCCTAAAACACTCGATTTCCTTGAAAAAACACGTTTTTTTTGCATTCAAACACAATTTTCTCTCTTAATTGGTGTTCCAACATAGAAAAATACTACACTGTTGGAAAGCTGAAATTTCGCCGCAACTTTGAGGCTTACAGTAGAAAAATTACATGCTAGATGGCAGGAACCTATGAGCAATTGAAAGAAAGCGGTGATTTTCAAGATTTGGGCATTTTTCCTCTTCAAGTTTATTTTTCACCCATTTTGTCTACTGAAAAAACTTTGGTTTTCCATCAAGAAGATAGGAAATTTAACGCTCTTTCTAATGGTATATTTATTTTCAACTTTACCCTGTAAATAAAGGGAGTTATGGCTGTTTTAGTGATGAAAGGTCGAAAGAAAAAACAAAATCTCAAAAACGAAATAACTCGAGAAATAAGGGGTTTACAAAAACACTCTAAGTGACATTTTTTGGTGGAAATGACCTGTAGAATCGATACCTGGCCAGTGGTACGACCTTAACCCTGACACCCTGTAGAGTTGAATTTCAGGAGTCGTTTTAGAATGGTCTGAAACGAATTTCCATGAAGAAAAAATTCAAAAATGTGCATAATTTAAATTTTGAAGCCATTGCAATAGCTTCTTCTTCTTGCTCTGAAAAGCTTCTTCTTCTACCTTCTTCTTGCTCTGAAAAGCTCTAGATTTTCTTCGAAAATTCCCTAAAATGAATCGATGAGTGACCAAGCTAAGCAAGGTGCAATGTTTAGTGCTGCTAGAGAAAATCACAATTTCCCAAAGTTGTAATTCTGCTACATTCGCCCCTTGGTAACATGACGTAATAGAAAGTAAAGTTAGTAGGTGTTATAGGAAGAATGTGTGCTTTGTCGTTTTAACGAATATGGGGAAAAATTGAAGTAGGACTATAATGGTTCATTCAATACCTATGTACAATGACTGTATCAAATTATTTATCACCTTCACAGTATAATATTTTAGGAGGTACCTTATCATTTTATTTGAAAATTCTGGTAATTTCCTGATTTACCCACTTTCACCATTACACTTTTTAATTAGATCTCTAAAAAAGAACCAAATTACCAACTGAACTTTTGTTCATCAAATTTTCGACATATTGTTGAAATGTTTGACTTGTTTGACTACTCCTTGCTATATTACCTACCTACATATCACAAGATAGGTGTTGGTACATTATTTCTCCAGGAATCATGCTATACCCTAAAATGCGCTACATTGTGGACGTATTTGAGTATTCGTCCATAAAATATAGTTATATGAAATCGTATGAATGTTCATACATGGAATACAGTTTTGGACCCATTGCAATTCCTAGCTTAATTTCGGGAATAATTCAGAAACATTCTGCATTGAGAAAATTCAACATTCCTCCCTTCACATCTCTATTAACAAAATTTTAGGAAACATGAGGTAACGAACTATGATAAATTGTACTTTATACTTGTTAATAAATGTTTCAGTCATTGTGCTCCAGCCAAGAACGCTTACATCAGCTTCCTAACATCCCCACTAACGATGAATTGCATATTTTAATCCGGCATTTTTCTTCGAATGAGAGTGCTGAAGATGAAGGGAGGAAAAGCCCTTTCAATCGTCCCAGGTCAAGAAGTTTGAGGTCAGATTTCTGTTTCACCTTTGGATTACCTCTGTATCTTTACCATCAATATTTTTTGATGATGTTTTGTATTGCGTGCTTATTTTTATTATATTGCTTTGCGTGTTTATTTTCTCATGCATTGCTAATGTTTTTCACAGTAGTCCCAGCAGATCTCCTATTATGGACAATGATATCGTAATGATGAATATGCTTTACAAGGAGCGCTTCCCCAAGGTGTGTACATTTAGAATTTGTTGTTGATTCGAAATTAATCAAGTTCTACAGCCTTTTCTTGGCGAGAAAGGATTACATCATCCTGCTCTCTTACTAGAAACCATAATGAACTGGAGGGTCCTTCCCTTCTCTCCCAAGTACGAGGAGGGTCCCTCCCTTATATTTGTTATGCAAAAGCTAAGATTTAATCCAGGGCAGGTCACTGCTCTTTTCCCACTCATTTCTGTGCCCACTACACACTTATGAGTCAATTGAAGAGCATTGAATGCTAGTAATATGTACATCCAAAACTTAAAGATGAATGAAATACATACACAGGGATTCCTGACTGATGATTCGGCATATTATGGGGAATTTGGTGTGCGCATGGGTTGGAATTTCGTATTTTCTTACCTTGAAATTAGATTCAGGACTCTCAAAACCCCTCTATGCCAAAGTTTCTGCTTAAACCTTCATGGAAATTTTTTTTCAAGTCACCCCCCTCAGGTGGGCGCAAGTTCACTGACATCATCTTTATTGTTTGCAATACCTGTTTCTGATCATTGGGTATCCTTCATATTGCACCATTGTGGAAAGCGCTTACTGTGGGAAGAGAAATGACCATACGCACATCTCATTTCATAATGCTGATAATGAACGTACGGGGGAGGGTACAGGAACTTTTTCAAAGATCAAGAAAAAGTTGTTATTGACGATTGAATTATTGATTTCCTGTCGTTATCCAATTTTTAAAAATCTAATCTTCCATAAGTGATGGCCTCTCTTAACGATTTACTTTGGATATTTTTCAATGTTAGAGTTCGATGCGTCATTCTAACGAAATGAAATACAATTTGTTGAATCCCCAATAACCATTTTGTATTGACCTTTGAAAAAATAGAACAAATAAAAAACACATTATTCTCAACAGTCATAGTATTAGCAATAATAGTTATTATCGACTCCTTTTCAGGGTAGTTCTTTTTTGGGGTGAAATCAAAGAACACTGTGTAACAAATGTCGTTCAAAATTAAATTCTTTATTGGATAATGCCAGAGAGAGAGCTATCAAAGGATAGTAATCATTCATTAACTCCACATTGTACCAGTACAGCTAGCATATTTTTGGGAAAAACCCGAAAATCTTTCATTCCTGCTCCGCAATAAATTAATGTAGTATATATATCTTTACATTATGTTTACTCCAGTATGGCCTTTAATTTTTCCACAGGCAACCAGGCAAATGGAAGAACGGTTGAAAAGTTTCATAAATGAACATAAACACATTGAGTCTGAGGATTTGGATGCATTACCCATTGTCCGTTTTGTTCATCATCAAGTTGTCGAAATTGCGAGAGATTGCTTGAAAAAATCAGAAGAAAAGCTGATCACAAGAAGATATTTTTACGAGATGTCAGAAAGTCTGGAAAGACTTCTAATTGAAGTACATATGTTTTTCCACCGATTTCTTTAAAATTTTAGTGCAAGAGATATACAATTTAATAGAACCCCCCTCCCCCCCCCCCCTCTTTTCTCATGCCGTGTTGGGCACAAAATACAAATTCATTGTCTTCCTAAAAAAAAAAAAATAAATAAATAAATAGAACTAATAGAACTTTATTGTTTTACAGACTAATGAAAAGAGTGCCGAAGCAGCATTACAATCAGCTGGCTTTATAAGGAAACTGCTCTTAATTATATCGCGTCCTGCTCGTTTGTTGGAGTGTTTGGAATTTGACCCTGAAGAGTTTTATCATTTATTGGAGCAAGCGGAAGGACAAGCGAAAATTTGCCAGGGCATCAAAGATGATATACCCCAATATATAATTGCTAAGCTAGGATTACACCGTGATCCTATAGAAGGTCAGTGCCCTTAGGTTAATCAATGTTACTCGAAATGTTTGAAGTTAGGGTCATCCAATGGCTTCGATGCCGATTTGCTGTAGTTTCTTGCTTCCATATTCGCACTTGATCGTGTACTTACCAGTAGTTTAATCATATAAGAATTTTTATCATGATTATATCGCGTTTTAGATTTGAAAGAGTTGCGTGACTTACACATTAGACCGTGCCCAGATGAAATGAAGAGTTCTACACTGAAAACGTCCACACCCAAATCGGAAGCGAAATTTTCAAAAGTGAGTTTTTGTCCTGGTAATTGGCCTACTACTTCATTTAGGAATTGGAAAACCGAAAAATGGAACAATAACAGATGGTAATTTAACCAATGGTACCAACGCTTGAACATTACAAAACCTGGAAATTAGTCCAGGAGCCAGCCCTGGAAAAGTTACCTGATTCCAGGTGATAAATATAAACAAAATAAACAGCACTCTGAGAAACGCCAAATAGTACTGGCAGACATCTGTTAAACATTTGAAATCCAATGAGCAAAATTTCAATTGCAGGATGGATAAAATTTTGGCACTTGATTCTGCAAAGTACATGAGAAACAACACGTTGTCTGCCATTAAAAAATGGCTGTAAAGTACTGGCAGGCTTAAGGCGATATAGGCACTTGTGCTTTAAAAAATTCAAAATGTCAATGATATAAAAAGAAAGGATGATTTCGTTGGGCAGGATTTCCGGAGTGCACTTGGGGCTAAAATGTAAGAAATTGAGGGTCAAAAACGTGTTTTTTTGAGGTTTTTGTGTGTAAATTACCACCTTAGACATAGAAACATATATGTAATGGTATATTCTAAATCAACGCAAAAGTTCCTATAAGAACCACCTACCAAAACAAGTAAAATGATTCCTTGAAAATTCGCTCATCGTGATGCTGCACGACTGGAACTTAACGTTTTGTTGATGATTTATATCTATATAAATGTGAAGATCATTGAATCTACGTTTGTTATTAGAATGTCTTGAGATACAGAGTGTTAACAGTGGAATTAAACTGCGTAGGATAGAGAAGAACCGGTTTATTTTATAACTTTGACAGACAAACACTCGACTAATTACGAATACAAAACTTGGACAGTAAACGGATAACAAACGACGACGACATTAACCAAAGAACTAATGGCGGACTGGAGCTCAGTGTTGCCTCGTTTCTACATAAGTACATTTCTGACAATGACAATTACATATTTATTTAAATTACATTCCAAAAATAAATTGTTCATACAAAACATGGAAAATATTATTTTATTATTATTATCATTTCTCAACAGAATGTTATTTTGATTTTAGGTTCGATCTTTGGTAGTGCTCTTAGTGCTCTATTATCGATTGAGTGATAATTAGTACGTAGAAACGTAGAAAATGAGGAGATACAAATCGTTGTATCTCCTATACATTGATAATATATATAGCATTCGAACTTTGAATAAATCCTTTCGCGAATTGAATTAAACCTTTCGCCAAAAGAATTAAAGTTTACGCACTTTGAATTAAATCTTTCGCAATTTGAATAAAACTCTATGCAATTTGAATTAAACCTTGGGCATCATCGTTGTTTTTCCACAAGGAATGTTCAACTCAAACCAAATTTATTTTAACCTTTTCGTTACTGGACGCTCGCGCGCCCCTGAGTCGTGATGGCTGATCCACCTTCGACCTCCAGCGCCCCCTGCAGCCAGAACATTTTTCAACCCTTCATGACACGATGGTAGAAAGACGTTAATTCCGTCATCTATCGGGAAGCTTCAGAACTAATACGATTTCATCAATTTCATTATGGTTCAAATTTCATGACATTATTCTGCTAAGTATATGAAAGACATAACACCTTGTGTACCTACCATTCAATAACCGCTGGAATCTGGAATGTACATTGGTATACAGCATTTTAGCGTATGAGCCTTGTTATTTATTTTCTCTTACCGAATGCCAATTCGGAAGATGAGCCAAACAAATCAAGCCATCAATAATTATATTTTCAAATAGCTCTTCAAAGGTTAAATGTACATAGCATTCACAGTTTGCCCTTTCGTGAATTGAATTAAATTTTCAACCAATAGAAATAAACGTTACGCACTTTGATTTAATCCTTTCACAGTTTGAATTGAACCTTTCGCAATTTGAATTAAACTGAAGGTACACTGTCATTGAAGAACACAAAAACTTATGAGTCACTATACAAGACATGGAGGAAATACAAACAGGAACATGGAACGAACACGAGAAAAGTAAATTTAAGTTCACAGTAAAAGCTCTTTCCAAAATTAAAATCACGCGAGAAGTATTCTAGGCAATGATGGGGAAACCAATTACAACAGGTCATCTACCTAAGTGCATCCTCTATCAGTCCCTGAGACTGTGCAAATTACGTAGTGGACACGTTTCCACCACTGCTCTTGGACGACTTCTTCATTAAGGGTGGGCGCACATTGAGACACGTGCGACGCAGGCAGACGCAGCGCAGCGCAGCACAGTTTTTGTATCACCTGCATTTAAATGGAGGAGCGCACATTGACGCACTCGCACGTCTGGCACTCGCACGTCTGGCACTCGCACGTACTCGCACTCGCACTTGTGAAATTTTACAAAAACTGCGTCACGCAGCCCACTCGTTTCCCCCCCGACCACCCCCCCGCCTACTGATACCCCGCTCCCCGCTCGGTCCACTCTCTGCACTACCGCGGAATTCGCCAAAACCCCCTCGCAGGTGAGACTGCTTCACAAAACTGCCTCCCAATGTGCGGTCCGAACTGCGTGACGCAGTCTCCTCGCACGAGCCTGCCCTGCGCTGCGCTGCGCGAGTGGACTGCGTGACGCAGCTCAATGTGCGCCCTAGCTAAATGTTGGCTTGTTCACTGACTAGTATTGTTAACTGAGAATGTTAGATAAATCGTAGGGTAAGTTGTAATAAGTTCAGTTTCATCATTATGAATTAAATTTACTTTTCTTGTGTTTGTTCCATGTCCCTGTTTGTATTAGCTCTATGTCATTAACCCTTTAGCTCCTTGGCCCGCAATATTGCGTAAAAATTAGATGTAACCTGGGGCCAAAGCCCTCCTTTTCGCGCAAATGGTCAGCCCCACGCTGGGGCCGAGGCCTGCTTCATCGGGTTCTTATGCCATCTATCTTTAGTCGAAATAACTATTCTCCAAAGACTTCCTGTAGGAGTGGAGGAATATATCACCCTGGAAGTCTTCTTCCTTGTATCATCCATCATCGTATTATTTCTGAAGCTTCCCAATAGATGACGGAAAGACTTCTTTCCACCATTGTGTCATGAACGGTTGAAAAATGTTCCAGCTGCGAGGGGCGCTAGAGGTCAAAGGTGGGACGTGACTTAGAGGTGCGCGAGCGTCCAGTAACGGAAAAGTTGAAATAAATTTGTTTGGAGTTGAACATTCTGTGTGGAAAAACGACGGTGATACTGAACGAAGGTTTAATTCAAATTGCTTATAGTTCTATTCAGATTGGAAAAGGTTTAATTCAAAGCACGTAAATTTTAATTCTTTTGGCGGAAGGTTTAATGCAATGGGGTCTGCACATGATTTTTTTAAAACAATTTTTATTGAAAGGGAAACGATTCAAAATGGCCAAAGTGGGGTTATTTCATAATTGTGTGGTTTCCCAATTTTTCTTTTCTTTTGATCGACGAAGAGAAATGTGAACGTTTGAAGAAATGCGCGCGGAAATGGAGCGCGCTGATTGGTCGAAGCGCATCCATGCTGACTACGTATAATATCCACGAACGGTTTTTAAAGGGACAGCAGGGGACGGTGACGTACGTACCTCTGGAGGTACCTCTGGAGGTACGTACGTCACCCCTCCCCCCGCAAAATTCAAAACATTCCATTTAACATTACGATTTCTGCTCCCACATGGAGTTTTTTGTCCTGATAAATAGTGTTTACTAGTCATGGCAACTCAAATAACATAATTAATGGGTTTTTCCAATTTTTATTTCTCATGCGCAGACCCCATTCGTGATAGGATTTATTCCAAGTGCGAATGCTATATAATATCAATGTATAGGAGATACAACGATTTGTATCCCCTTATTCTCTACTTACTAATGAAGTGCGACTGTACTCGTAAGGTGGTATGCGTTTATGCGGGCAATACCATTATTCGTTTCACCGGGATGTCGGTTGGGACACACCAATTGGATCCACAGCAGTGGATGCTTAAACCTAACCTATTACTAACCGAAAAGATTATTTACAATAGGGAAAGAACTATTTACAAAAGGAAGGAGGATTTATAAGGAATTATTCGAGGGTGAATTCCTTATGATATTTATTGAATCAATTTGCAATAGATATCAATTGCTTGTATTGTACAAGAGAGGAATTCTTACATTAAAATTATAACTTGACAGAGAGCTGGGTCGTCGTAAATAAAAAGTTCGGCGTTTGGAAAAGGGCTTATAGAAACGACAAAGTTATGTTGGACCTTTTTCCGTCGTATTTTCAGTGACCAAAATTGGTGGTCTCGCCCTTGGAGCAATTGGGTGACTTCTGGGAAACTCTTGCTTGTTTCCTCCCAATTGGATGCAATTAATCAACTTCTTATTAGCTAAGAATAATTCAGGGCCTTACAGGTAACACTTGCCAGTTACTGCCCTTTTGACGAGATTCTTCTGGAACCGTGGCACGAGAATTTGGCCACACACTTCTTTACATTACGACGAACGAGTTGAGAAAATACAAAAAAGTTGAGAGAATATTGCTCTGCCTGGGTGACACTCCGTCTACCGGAAGGCACTTCTCGAGAATTTACTTAAAACTAGCGACTTGGTGAACAATCTTTACGAAGCCAGTGACACAGTTCACGGGTGCTTCACTGAAGAAGAACCTTCCCGGGAAAAGGCACTATCCCTTTTTTAGCACTTTTAAGGAAAAACAACGGAAAGATTTACTTTTAACAGGGTTGTCACGCCATTGACCGGAAGGTATTCAGTTTCCTCTTCTTTTAGGTGAGATGAACACCGGTCACCACTCTCACACTCTGTGGTTGAATATTCCAAACCGAATTGGAAACTATTTTTTAGCAAAGCACGGGAATAGGGCCCAAATTTCGAACAGCTATTTAGCAAAGGCACGGGTGCTTAGACCAATACTTGAAGAACTTCTTTCGGGGGATGTTTTAACCCAGAAGTGGTCAAGTGAATGACGAATTCTGCTGGTGGCTGGCGCCTTTTATAGGCCTTCTAGTTCCTTCTTCGGTCGTAGGAGGTGCTGATTTGCTGACAGGAGCGCTAGATGGTCACGCCTGCTACTACGACTCCTCTGGAAGGTCGATTTGAGCACCAGGTGAGCATGACCGGTACTATGGCTCCTCCGGGAGGTTTCTCTCAAACAGAAGAATAATATTAATGTTATTTTACATTATTTAAAAATGTTGGTTAAATGTTGAATAGTTGCTGAATAGGATTTGAAGTGAAGGTATAATATATGGAGGGAAGTTGAGAGGAGCAAGGTGTAGTTTTCGCCGAGACAAAATCTTGAGTGGATTTTAAATGAACGATTATTATGAAATATTGAAGCTAAATTTATACGGAAAATAAGAGAGTTAGATTTGATAAACTTGCAGGAAAAAGATATAGCACATGTAATAAAAACGTCTGCCAAGTTGTGTGGGCAGTATAGCTTCCTCACTCTTGTAACATGGACGTACAGAATCAGTTACTGAACATTTCAACGAAATCGGTAGAATAGTTTCGGAGTTAGGAGCATGCATATGGAAATAAATGTTAAATAAAGTTTTGCGCATGCGCAGTAGCCATCACTTATCCAATTGTGACGAAATTCATAGGTAATTGTCTTCGAGTCAGCCGTGAACTACCCTCCAAAATTGAGCAAAATCCGTCTATTAGGGACTAAGAAATCGTAGTTTCAGGAAATTTACGTTAGCGCATGCGCACACGCTAGTAATGGTCCGATTGCTATTAAATTAATAGAGAACTGAGTAGGGGCTATCCCGTACAATCTCTGAAAATTTCAATAGAATTGGACGAGTAGTTCCGGAGTTATGGCTATGAAACTCATTTCAAAATTGTGCATGCGCAGTAGGTATTACTGATATAATCGTGTTGAAATTTGAAGGTAACTGTCAACCTCCTACTACCCTCCGAATTTGAGCGAAATCAGTCTATTAGGAACAGAGAAATCGTAGTTTGAGGAAATTAACGTTTGCGCATTCGCACACGCTACTAGTCGTACGATGGCGATGAAATTCATATGCGACCCTTTAGGTGCTAACTCGCGTAATACCTAAAAATTTCACCGTAATCGGTCGAGTAGTTCCAGAGATACGCCTCTGACAACTAATTTCAAGTTTGCGCTTGCGCAGTAGCTATTACTAATCCAATAGTGACGAAATTCATAGGTTATTGTCTCAGAGTCAGCCCCCAACCACCCTCCAAATTTGAGCGAAATAAGTCAATTGGGAATCATGCGCATCATGCGCTCACGCTACTAGTGGTCCGATGGCGATGAAATTGATAGGGGACTGTCACGAGGCTAATTCGCACAGTCTCTGAAAATCTCATCAAATTCGGACCACATCTTCATATAGTTTTGCCTGGGACAAGGAATTGACCACAGACAGACACAGAACCAAAATTGTTCAGAAAGCTCTGAAACGTAAAAAGTAAGTGGAAATTTTGATTCTGGAGGACAAATATTTTTTCTATTTCTTGTACGAATAGGACGAATGTTTCTATTTCTTGCACGAATTTCTTGCCTACATACTTTCCTGCCTTCAGTAGTGAGGAAGCAAAAAGTTCCATTCATGCACATGAGTTGGTGAGCGAATTTTCAAAGAATAATTTTAACCGATTTGGTGGTGATTCTTATAGGAAATTTTACGCTGATTCCGAATATACCATATGTTCTTATGTTTACGATGGTATTGCACACAAAAAACCTCAAAAAACACGTTTTTTGGCGATTTTTGAAACTAAATTTTCAAAATTTGACTCCTTGGAGTACTCCAAAAATTCTGGGCAACGAACTCAGCCTTACTTTTGATATTATTGACATTTTAAAATTTTTTTGGATTTCTTATCTCGACCCCTCGGGCAGATATCGTCTGGCACAGTGACACATAAAAGAAGTGACCTATGAAAAAGTGTTAAATTTCAGGAATCGTTTTAGAATGGTCTGAAACGGATTTCCATGAACTTTGTCGAAAATTTGCATTACAAAAATTTTGAAGCCATTGCAATAGCTTCATTTTCTTCGAAAATTCGCTAAAAGAAGTTTAGTGTGTATAGAACGAACGAATTTAAAAAGTCTACTTACTACACCAATTACCACTCAATCTATAATACAGTACCAAGTACCGACCAAACATCGAACTTAACTTAACGTTTTGTTGATGAGTATATCTACATAAATGGGAATATCATTAAATCTGCATTTTTTATCAGAATGTTATTTTGATGTTAGGTTTGATGTTTGGTAGGTACTTAGTACTGCGTACCAGGAGAATCCAACACCAAGAAGGCTGATGTGCTGAGGTCCGCAACTTCGTAGCCCTGTTTCCCCCAGCTCGTCCGATCGTCGGGTGGATTCCCACGGTACCTACCTTCTTTAAAACAGTCGAGTTCCCCTTCTCAACCTAGGACGAGGCTCCCACCGCGATAGGCCGCGATTTGTGGTGGTTCTCATAATAATATACCTCCGAGTTAGTTATGTTAATATACACCATATTTCTATATCCTCAGTGTATACCTACTCTTCGAATATAACTAACCCTGAATACGAAGTACCCAACTTATTATTACGGTACAATGGCGCCCAACAAGTTCGAACGGCATTACGTCGATTCTGCCTGTATCCTAGTGGAGAAGCATCAAGCCGCAGCAAATTGTAAGCCACATGATAGGAAGCCTTTTCGTTCATTAGCTCAGATGGTCTCATTTAATTGGCAAATTGAGGTCGTTCAAAACAGCTGAATATTATGGTACATCGCAACATTCTCTCATACTGACTACTCTCGACCGGGACTTGAGGAAAGTTCTCGAGTCCTGGTTAAAAAAAACTTAGGAAAGCTCTCGAGTCCTGGTTAAAAAAAAACTTCTCTCTCTGCAAGACGATGCTCACGCTCTGGAATATAAAATTCTAGACGAATCGACCTTGCAGATCAGAAAGTCCAAAGAATCCTCAACTTACACCCACAAAAATGTACAAGGGAGTTGGGCTCCAGACTCAGGTTCCCACCTGCAGAGCACACGGATGACACCTGAGAGGAATACCACAAAAAAATCTAGATTTCTCCTAGAATCACCCCCCTCTACTCCCACTGTGAAAGGGGCTATGAATAGAATTTTCCCTTGCAAATTATGAAGTGGAAAATATGCTTTAAGGTCGTGCCCTGGCTTCCACCAGTTGAGTGTAGCAGAAAGAAAGATAATTGTAATAGAAAAATCATTATGCTTCAACTGCCTTGCTTCCACGCTTACAACTGAGACATGTCAATCGAAGAATGTATGCGCGCATTGTAAAACGCCTCACAACTCAATGCTTCATGATACCAATTCAACTCGGAAATCTACCGAAAAGAAACTGGATGAAAATGGAGTGAAATTGCTAGAAAAACAACATCAAAGTCGCATTTGATTCAGGGAACATCAGTGAGCAGTCACACTCTGAATGCTGCTCATAAACAAGAGGATCAACTCAACAGAACATCGATTACATCAGTTTCTACTAACAGCTCTGCATCGCCTCCGGGTTAGTTATGTTGATATACACCATTTTTTTACATCCCCAGTGTATACCTACTCTTTTAATATAACTAACCCTGATCCCGTATACGAAGTACCCACCTTCATATTACGGTACAACTGTATTATTGATTGATTGGTAACTGG
>JAEMON010000001.1:34728326-34740701 GCA_030264115.1 Lygus lineolaris | reverse complement strand
GTTAACCTTTGAAGAGCTGTTTGAAAATATAATTATTGATGAATTGATTTGTTTAGCTCATCTTACAAACTGGCATTCTGTCAGTGAAAATAAATGGCAAGGGAGGACTTTTCTCTCTGGTCATATGCGAAAATGCTGTATGCCAATGTACATTCCAGCGGTTTTTAAATGACAGACAAGGTGTTATGTCTTTCATATACTTAGCTGATTAATGTCCCAAAATTTGAACCATAATGAAATTGATGAAATTTTGCTCATTATATCATCCATCATCGTATTAGTTCTGAACCTTCCCAATAGATAACGGAATGACTGTCTTTCTGCCATCGCGTCATGAAGGGTTTAAAGAATGTCTGGCTGCAGGAGGCGCTGGAGGTCGAAGGTGGTTTCGGACTTCACGACTCAGGGGCGTGCGAGCGTCCAGTAACGAAAAGGTTAAAATAAATTTGGTTTGAGTTGAACATTCCTTGTGGAAAAACAACGATGATGCCCAAGGTTTAATTCAAATTGCATAGAGTTTTATTCAAATTGCGAAAGATTTAATTCAAAGTGCGTAAACTTTAATTCTTTTGGCGAAAGGTTTAATTCAATTCGCGAAAGGATTTATTCAAAGTGCGATTGCTAGGTGATTCTTATAGGAACTTTTGCGTTGAATCAGAATATTCCATTACATTATGCTCCTATGTTTAAGTGGTAATTTACAAAAAAAATATTTTTAATTATTTTAAATAATTAATAATTTAAAAATTTATTTAGTAAGTACAACTGTTTTCTTTGATTTCCAGACTCCATCAGAAAACGATTTTGAAGTTGTGAAACTAATATCCAATGGTGCCTATGGTGCTGTTTATTTGGTACGACACAAAGAAAGCAGACAACGATTTGCTATGAAACGAATAATAAAGAATAACTTGATGCTGAGAAATCAGATCGAACAAGTCTTTGCTGAACGAGACATCATGAGTTTTACTGACAATCCTTTCGTTGTCAGTATGTATTGCAGCTTTGAAACCAAAGTAAGTCACGTTTCCTCCAATACCTTTATTAATGAATATGTTTTGTACTTGGTCTTACTTCAGTCGACCCAAATAATGTTATCCAAAACATGCGGGATGAAAGTTCCCCACACCCGTAGAACTGAGATAATTATACAAACGTTGACCACCACCATGTGTTTTTATTTGTAAGTGAGATTTATTTTTCATTTCTTTTCATTTATTTTGTCAGCCTAAGTGTTATCCTTACGAATACTCTCGCTTTGCAATGGGGAATTATCATATACTTGTTAATTAGTTTTTTCTGAAAGATAATGACTCAAATGGACTCAGGCTGATTTCCCCCTCCTTCTCCCAAAATTATTGTTTCAAATTATTCCAAAGTTGATGGTGGTTGGAAGGTGGACGTTGGTTGAATGAGGAGGCAGTTTGGTTACTCAGGAGAACGTATATAAACGACTGTGGCCTCAGGATGCAGAATGCCCTCTCGATTCACTCTCAGCTCTTTCACCATCAGGGTGCTATGGAACCATCTAATTGTTATGATATTCTCTAGAGAGCACTACCTGCGAATTTCAGGTGGAAATTGAGTGATCTCAATAGGGCGAAATTTTCTATGAGCGAAATTCCCCCTCCCACTTCCAAAATAATTATTTAAAATAATTCCAAAGTTGATTGTGATTGTGGAATGTCTTTCACAAATTTAAAATACAGGAGTGTTAACCCTTTAGCTCTGAGGCCCGTGATATTACGTGAAAATTAGATGTAACCTGGAGCCGAGGGCCTCTTTTTTGTGCAAATGGTCCTCCGTGCGCCGGGACCGAGGGCCGCTTTTTTGCGTATCACTCCTCCTGCACTCTTACGCCACCTATCTCCCGAACCTGTAAACTTGGATAATTAGGGTGGTGAGGGGGAGGGGGGGGGGGGGCAGAAAACTCTTTGAAGGCTTTCAACTAAAAGGAGAAATCGTTTAGTCCACGTTTTTACCTTGTTCAAACCAGTACCCTAAACCAGTTCTCGTTCACGATTTTTCTGCATTGATTTTTTTTTCAAGTTGAGTAACATTTTTATTTCTGATTATGGCTTGGATTTTCGACCACGGCTTTGGACAGTGATGCAGTAATGACATGCAGGCTCCTTGATATAACTAAAACAGACTGTAACTAAAATATACGATTTTCATAGAAATTTGCATTATAATTCCGAGTAACTTCCCAGTTATTGAGAGACTTACATTGCATTTTATTTCACCTAATATACAATTCTAGAGTTAGGTACTACATACTTTTGATTGAATGGAGATACCCGTTTTTCAGTCAAGTGAGGGAAAACTGGAAACTACATTCAATCAACTCTCAAAATACCACATACTGTGTCATTGTAAAATACGCCGAATAGGTACTGCAGTAACCAATATCTTGAAGTAATCTCTAGAAAGGTAATCACGAAGTATTCTAACGGGAAGTGTGATTGAAAGGGGGAACTACGGGAGATTGTGAGTGGGAACGCGCGTCAAAAAAAGGGTTGAAAATTCCTCTGGCTGGGGGGACCCTCGAGCCTCAAAGGTCGGTTGGCCTCCGAGACCCAGGATCCCGCGAGCGTCCAGTAACGAAAGGGTCAAGGTCGAAATTGGTTGTCACACACCAAACATTGCGAGGTTGGGGCAATGTTTCAAATGGAATTTCTCTATCTCTATTCAGAATACCTTCTCGATTCACTCTCAGCTGTTTCACCATCAGGGTGCTATGGGAAATTTCTAATAAAATCTGAGAATTTCTGGATAAAATTGAGCGTTCCCGATGGGGCGCAACTTTCTATAGGGGAACTCTCTCCACACAGTTCCACATATATTGTTTCAAATTACTCCAAAGTTGATTGTGACGTCAGACGTCGGTTCAATGAGGAGGCAGTTTGGTTTATCCGGAGAGGGTATATAAACGACTGTTGCAGCAGGATGCAGATTACGCTCTCAATAGGGCAAACTTTTCTTCAGGCGGAGTCCCCACTCTTTCCTCCTAAATTATTGTTTCAAATTAGTTTATTAGTTGATGGTGATTTTCAGACATTTATCAGGAGGAGGTATATAAACGACTGTCGCCTCATGTTTGGTTTATTCTTCCTAGTGCGAATTTCTTCGACCTGCGAATTTCTGGTTGAAATTGAGCGATCTCAATATGGCAAACTTTTCTTCGGGCGAAATTCCCCCTCTCTTTTCCTAAATTATTGTTTCAAATGACTCCATAGTTGATGGTGATTGTCAGACATGTATTGAATGAGTATGCAGTTTGGTTTATCAGGAGAAGGTATATAAACGACTGTCGCCTCAGAATGCAGAATACGCTCTCCAACATTTCGGTTACTTCCTCGCGAATGTTGGTCTTCAGGTCTTCAAGAGTCTGTGGGCGCTATTGGGCTGAGACAGCCCCCTGATAACTCCAGCAGAGGCCTTCGCACTCGCCAAAGGTCATAGTTTGGTGCGCAATTTTCTCAGTTGGGGTTATTGGATCAGACCATTCAGTCAATATGCTTGAGGAGCTTATAGTCCCCCAACTTGATGAAATGGACCTAGGGGACGTACGGTTCCAACAGAATGGAGCAACGGCTCATACTGCAAGGACATCGATGGCTTTTTTGAGGGAGCACTTCCCAGGGCTCCTCATTTCTCCCAGAGGCAATTTGGATTGGTCCCCATGATCACCCGATTTAAACCCGTGCGACTTCTTTTTGTGGGGTTACCTTTAAGTCCTGGGTCTTCAACAACCATCCACGGACTCTTGAAGACCTGAAGACCAAAATTTGTGAGGAAGTAGCCAACATACTGGTCGACGTGTTGGAGAGGGTGGTGCGAAACACGCAAAATTGGTTCATTCAGTACATCTACAATGGAGGGCGTCACTTTGCCAATATGATTTTTAAGACCATTTAACAAACAACTTCAACATATTTCCTACACTTCAATTAAAAAAAAAAAGAATAAATGTCTTCAGTACTTCTTGTTCTATTGTGTTATGAAATAAGGAAGATATGTTTTTGCAACCAGTATATGTCATTCCAGACAATATCTGACCCTGGAATCTATCTAAAAATGAAAAGAAAATTTCATAATATCAATAATAACAGAATAAAGGTTGAGTTCGTTGGCGAGAATTTTCGAAGTATTCCAAGGGGTCAAATTTTGAAAATTTTGATTTAAAAATCGCGGCAAACCCCCAGACCACAATACCCCTGAACTTACCTGCCTGACCAGAAAAACCCCACAACTACTACAAACAATAGACCATACCGTTAAACCCCACTAAAAATGCCTACGTTTGCTACAACATTGAACTTTTATTCAAGCAACCACAATTCTTTCAATCCAAACATGTGACAATCAATCATAGGCAATAATTTCGTAGTAGGTAATTTACTCAAATCGCCGGATCTGGCAACACTTCGGGCCAGGAGATCAGCCAAAAGACAAGTTCAGATGATGAGGAATTAATCACCATAACCTGAGTCTTCTCCTTTTTCCTCCTCTTCCAATCCATCTGCTGATCTCGAATTTGTATGGCCTTGAACTTCCAGGTTTCTCTGGGCTCCGTCCGTTTTTCTCCAAAGTCGACCCTCACCAGCAGAAACTAAATCGATCAATATTGAAATAGTGGTTGATCTTACATTATTCGCTCCTTCAATTCTTTCTCCTTTTTTTTAACATAAAGTTTGTGGTATTTCTTGATTCCGCCAGTTTTAATCGGTCTGTCGTCAAAAGATGAATTTTTTGTCTGAACCTTCTTCTTCAGTTGTGGAAGCGTTTGAGTGTTCATTAACTTCTTGTTCAGCATGAGCTAATGTTTTGGTAGTCGATTTATCCTCAATTTCGTATTCAGCTGTTGTTGCCCCTATTTCCTTATTGATGTTCTTTTCTTTGTTCCTTTCATTGAATTGTCCCCTTTTCTTCGACATTTTCAAAACGATATTTTTGTATTTTTGTGTTCTTGGTTGCTTGATTGCTCCATCCTAGAGATTACTGCGTCCTCAGAACATTCAGTTTCTACAGATCCTCCTTGTTCTTGATAATTTGATGGTTTCTTCGCCTTTGCATTTGTTTTCTTCGTTACACTCTAGATGATTTAACGTTGGAAATCTACCTTTTGTTCATCACATCGAGGCTCTTCAAATAATATGGATGAATCGTCATCTTCAACGAACCAGTCATCATTCGATTCCAAATCTCCGTCGATCTCATCTCCATCACCTTCCTTACCCTCACCACTTTCTTCTGAATTGAATTGTTCTTCACTTGCATTACTCCAGGCTTCATTCACACTACATTCTTCGATTATTATAATTTCTTCTCTAAAAGTTTCTTGCCTCCTCAATTCCACAAACATGAGATCTACATCCTTCTTTCTATACATATATAAGCCTGTTTCTTACCTCTCGTATTCTCTCTATCTGTACGTTCAATTTCCCGCAGGTTACTCTTGTGTTCTCTTCATTCATTTCTTCGTTCTCTATATGCTTCTGCATCTCTTCTAAAATCACCCGAATCTCTTCTTTTATCCATTCTATTTCTGGTGCCATCTCTTCCGTGGACTTGGATATTATTGCTCTGCTACCTCCACTTGTCTACAACTCGTTCTCTCTCAACTACTCTTCCGTACCTATTTCTTATACTCCTTAATATTTTATCGTGTAGACAAAAACTTATTTGTTGAAACTTTTCACAACATTGAATTTTTATTCAAGCAACTACAATTCATTCAATCCAAACATGTGACGATCAATCGTAGGTAAAAATTTCGTAGTAGGTAACTGACTCAAATCGCCGAATATGGCAAAAACTCATGCTGCGTGAATGTTTGGTATTTGTCAATAAGTTCCGATCTAAGAGCTCGGAAATCGTTGGTTGTCTCCGTGTTAATTTTGACTTTACCATGAATTAAAAGAGTAAAAGTTAGATTCGGTAATATTTTTGTTAGATGTGTTTTGATATTTTGAAGCTTTCAGCATCTTTAAGAGCCTCTAAAGTAAGTGGAGGTCGTTTTGGTTGTTTTTTGAATGGGGTTTTTGAGTCACAGTTTTTTTCTGTGGTATCTTTACTGGTTCAAATTTTATGCCAGAGACATCGTACGAGCGAACTTCCTCGTCCCCAACTTGGTGTGCAAGATCGCTCAAGTCTGTATGAAAGACACATGTTCACGATCTATATTTTGTCTAGTTTTTCTTGGAGGTCAGGGGCTTTGTTTTCTCTTCAATAGCAGCTTCATTGCGTTCTAATAATTAAGTAGGGTAAAACTACCAATAGTCGGCACTGCTAAGCAGAATCCTCAACTTCAAAATGTTGTAAAAAATCAGTTTTTCGTGCTACCTCACTATTTTTTCCTTCATTGTGCCTGTTAACAACTCTACTTTGGCTGAAAAATACTTGGAAACCTCAAAATGAGGTATGAAACGAGAAAATTTGCTAATTTTGAAAAAACATGTGATTAACTAGTGACTGGCATGCATTTTGCCATTAATGGGCACTGCTCTCAACTAAAAGTGGGCACCATTCCCCCATTAGTCAGCCCTACGTCAGATCAATAGTTCGCACTAGATGGTTCGCTGATTTTTTCAAAGTAGGGTTTTTTAAAGCTAGTGCTGGGCACCCCAAAAACGACAACTATAATTTTATAAAACTTAACAAAAAATAGCTTGATTGAAAGGCTGAAGTACCGGGAACACGAAGGAATGCGCAAATATCGTGAAATATCCCGTAAAACTCACTAAAACCGAAAAACCAGGCTGTGTACTTAGCAAAAAAATAAGCTGGTGAGCGTCCGATGTTGACACGGGGGGGGGGGGGGGGGGGGGGGGGGGGGGGGAGGAGATTTTCTCCCACTTCCTGCTCACCACCAAGCTGCTTGCGAACTATTCAACCAGCTGGGTATCGAGTGGAGTTACCATGGGAAATTTCAAGCTACCTCCTAGAACAATCTCAACTCTTATTTTCGATCGAAATTTGAAGCATGTGCTGACTATTGGGCAGGTGCCGACTATTGATAGTTTAACCCTACAGAGAGATTCAACTATATTAAATGGCACTGAATATCGCTTCAGTTTTTATGGTTGATAGTCCTTACAGAGTTTATGTTCGATTTAGTTCCTGTCTCTTTGGGAAAGGCAACAGCTTTTGCTTCTGAGTCTGCCAAGATAGCGGACGCATTTTTATTGCTATTGTTTCAGCGTTCTACATTCTAATTTTTAATTTCAATCATATTGTATTCAAGTTGTTATTTCTAATCTGTTACAGAAACATCTGTGTTTGGTCATGGAGTACGTTGAAGGAGGTGATTGTGCTGCTCTAGTAAAAAATATTGGCCCTTTACCACCTGATATGGCTAGATTTTACTTTGCAGAAACTGTTTTAGCAGTTGAATATCTACATAGTTATGGAATTGTACATCGAGACTTGAAACCAGACAAGTGAGGTTTCATTTTTCTGAAGTCATTCTTATTTGGGTACTAGCTGGTTAACCCATCATTTGATCGTAATTTGATTGTTGTGTAACCTGGAGACAGACACTGGCTGGAAACTGATTGTCCGGGTTACTCCTCTGAATAATCAGAAGAAATATAGGAAATGTCAAGTTCTGTAGTAAAATATTAGAATATGAAAATATATAATACCTCTCTATAATTTATTGTATTTTTTTGAATTTTCAGCCTACTAATCACCGCCCTTGGACACATCAAGTTGACGGATTTTGGTTTAAGCAAAATGGGACTCATGTCACGTAAGTATTTTGAAGCAGCGTAGCTACCTACTCACCTGGTAGGTATCATACGAATTACCGAGTCGATTACATTTAGAATTACCTAATGATTTTCATAGATTATGGTAAATCACGAATTGGGTGTGCGCATAGGTCGGAAATTCCCATTTTTCACCTCAAATTTGGGCTCAGCGTTCTCAAAAACCCCCGTGAGCCACTTTTTTACTGAAATTTCCGTCTAATTGAGCCAGAGAGGAGCTGGAAAGAGGCGAGTGACGTCAGAATTATTTGGGCACTCAGGGTCCCCCCCAGGTGGGAGGGTGGTCGGTGACGTCATCATTATTAACTGCAAGACCCTTGTATGCTAAAGGATACCCTTCACGTTGCACGATTTCAGAAAGCCCTATCTAAGCTAAGATCTATCATTTGGAAAAGTAAAGAATAACTATGCGCACTCCCCATTTTTGCTATAAGAAATGTTTCATGAGAATAAATTACTAATTGCAAAAATCGTGTTATTTTAGTGGCTACCAATCTTTATGAAGTATATATTGATCGAGACACTCGGCAGTTTTCTGACAAACAGGTATTTGGGACACCTGAGTACATTGCTCCTGAAGTGATTCTTCGGTAAGTTCGATATGCTTGTGAATGCTCTCAGAAGGTCAGAAAATTGGGGTTATTTTCCTCTGTTGATCAATAATTGGGATGAAGACAAGTAGAGAAAACACAAAATATCCGAGTTTTTCCCGATTTGCATTGAAGATACCTATTTGAGTTTAGATTAAAAATGTGGTAGGTGCCATGTGAACACGAGCTGATGTCACATTTGGGTCTAACTAATTTTCCGAAGCTTTTTCTACTGGAATGTTTATGAAGAATCATAGAATAGAAGAAAATAGAGGATAATTACGGTACGTGCGCTGGTAGAAATGTGAAAACAGAAATACACCGATTTTAAAACGATTTCAGATACGATTTACTGTAAATGTAAAACATAAGTTTGCGATCCTTCATAGAAATCTAACTGTAAATCATTTGTACGTTAACGACGTGATGTGGCGCATCTCGCCAAGAGCTATTTCATTAAACTTTTCTACCCCATTCCTATTGCTGGGAATTGTTTTTTGGCAAGAGGATCACATTTTTGTGAATAATTCATAGATACCCCTACCTTCCACACAGTATCTTAGGCTGTTTGGATTTACCAAAGTACCTTATTAGTGATTTTTAGATTTAAATATATTTCTTGTGATAGGGGGAGGGTTATACCTGTTAGACAATCTTTCTCCAAGTTTTTTAGCGTTCTCGTGTTAGGGGATTATTTCCGTTTCTGTATAGAGAATACATGTTGATAATGAAATGAATTGGATTAGATGTGCCTATTCATGATTTATTGAATACTGAACGATGCATATCAATAAACATTAGGTAAAAGTTTCAACAGTTTCTATGAACTGTCTTCTGATTTACAATAAATGCTTTGAAGCCTTCAATAAGAATAGTGCTCAATATCTCTTATTCAAATTCCATATTAGTAGATTCCACATTGTAATTAAGGGGGGGGGGTCAGTGATAAAATTTCTCGATACAATGATATTTTCGTAATTTTCTACATTCGTGAATAATTAAGTTATACAGGGTAGTCGCAAACGTAACGGACTTAGTTTGGGGTCTTAGGGTGGAATTCATAGTCGTCGCTTGAGTCTCAGTGCGCCCTCAACTGCATTGATAAGGGGAGTCGTGCACTCAATGCAATTCACAGTCGTGATTTGAGGGCACACTGAAGGGCGCACTCAGGGCGCTTTCCAAATGCACCCTCAACAGGTTTCATAAACCAAACATGGCGTTGAGTTGAGGCTCACCCTTAACCCAACTGTGCAAAATCCTGAGTGCAGCCGGGAGGTCCCTCAAGTGCACATTCTCACTCAGATTTTCCTACTGATAATGTGCAGCAAGTCGACAAGTTATGTTGTTCAGTGGTTTTTTTTTCATGTAAATATAATCATGGATTTCGAATTTAACAATGATTTGTTTGAAATGGACGAATGAGACGACTAGTTTTTGGTCTATTGAGGAACAGTGGCTGAGGAAAACACCAAAACGGTACCTACCTACCTGTATCCGGGACCAACAAAATCCATTTATAAGTATGAACATCTTACGATGATAAATTCTGCCGAAGGTTCTGATTCATGTGTTTATTGGTTCGGCCTGAAGAACCCATTCGTTTGGAAACGGGCAGCCATGAGAAGGGCTTCATACAACGTCACATATCGTAGGTAACCTTACAAAATAATGTTTTTGTTGGCGCGATTTTTTCAATACTTATTATTAAAAAAAGTCCCATTCATGCGAATTGCGTTGATGAGCGAATAGGGTCTGCTCATGATTTTGACACAGAATGTGTTTTTACGGAGGGTTATCTGGTTTTAAGACGTCTGTTCAGTAAGATCCCCCCAAACCCCACCCCTCTCACGTACGAGCTGCTACCCCCACCGCGCATCCCCTCAACCACCTATAACCTTCGCCTTCCTTCACTCTCATAGTATTGGATTTACCCAACACTTTGCCAGGGGGGTGGGCTGTATAATGTCAATTCAAGGTGATGGCTGCCAGGATGGTGGGCAGTGTATTATAGGTAGGTATTTTATCAGTTACCTGCCAAGTGGAGGGACAGTATAGTATTTGATTTACCTAACACTTTGCCAGGGGGGTGGGCTGTATAATGCCTACTCAAGGTGATGGCTGCCTTTGTGGTGGGCAGTTTTTTAGAGGTAGGTATTTTATCAGTTACCTGCCAAGTGGAGGGTCAGTATAGTATTTGATTTACCTAACACTTTGCCAGGGGGGTCGGCTGAATAACGTCACTTCAAGGTGATGGTTGCCAGGATGTTGGAGAGTATAGTATAGGTAGGTATTTTATTGGTTACCTGCGAAGTGGAGGGACAGTATAGTTTTTGATTTACCATACACTTTGCCAGGGGGGTAGGCTGTATAACGTCACTTCAAGGTGATGGCTGCCAGGATGGTGGGCAGTGTATTATAGGCAGGTACTCGTATTTTATTAGTTACCTGCCAAGTGGAGGGACAGTATAGTATTTGATTTACCTAACACTTTGCCAGGGTGGTGGGCTGTATAATGTAGATACAAGGTGATTTCTACCAGGATGTTGGGCAGTGTATTATAAGTAGGTATTTTGTTAGTTACCTGCCAAGTAGAGGGACAGTATAGTAGTTGATTTACCAAACACTTTGCCACGTAGGTTGAGCTGTATAATGTAGATACAAGGTGATGACTGCCTGGATGTTGGACAGTATAGTATAGGTAGGTATTTTATTGGTTACCTGCCAAGTGGAGATACAGTATAGTATTTGATTTACCAAACACTTTGCCAGGGGGGTGGGCTGTATAACGTCTATTCAAGGTGATAGATGCCAGGATGGTGGGCAGTATAGAATAGGTAGGTATTTTATTAGTTACCTGCCAAGTGGAGGGACAGTATAGTATTTGATTTACCTAACACTTTGCCAGGGGGGTGAGCATTATAATGTGGATACAAGGTGATGACTGCCGGGATGTTGGACAGTATAGTATAGGTAGTTATTTTATTGGTTACCTGCCAAGTGGAGGGACGGTATAGTATTTGATTTACCAAACACTTTGCCAGGGGGGTGGGCTGTGTAACGTCACTTCAAGGTGATGGCTGCCAGGATGGTGGGCAGTGTATTGTAGGTAGGTATTTCATTAGTTACCTGGCAAGATGAGGGACAGTATAGTATTTGATTTACCTAACACTTTGCCAGGGGGATGGGCTCTATAATGTCAATTCAAGGTGATGGCTGCCACGATGGTGGGCAGTATATTATAGGTAGGTATTTTATCAGTTACCTGCCAAGTGGAGGGACAGTATAGTATTTGATTTATTAGTTACCTGCCAAGTGGAGGGACAGTATAGTCATTGATTCACCAAACACTTTGCCAGGGTGGTGGGCTGTATAATGTAGATACAAGGTGATTTCTACCAGGATGGTGGGCAGTGTATTATAAGTAGGTATTTTGTTAGTTACCTGCCAAGTGGAGGGACAGTATAGTAGTTGATTTACCAAACACTTTGCCACGGAGGGTGAGCTGTATAATGTAGATACAAGGTGAATACTGCCAGGATGTTGGTCAGTATAGTATAGGTAGGTATTTTATTGGTTACCTGCCAAGTGGAGGGACGGTATAGTATTTGATTTACCTAACACCTTGCCAGGGGGGTGAGCTGCATAATGTAGATACAAAAGGTGATGACTGCCAGGATGTTTGACAGTATAGTATAGGTAGGTATTTTATTGGTTACCTACCAAGTGAAGGGACAGTATAGTATATGATTTACCAAACACTTTGCCAGGGGTGTAGGCTGTATAACGTCACTTCAAGGTGATGGCTGCCAGGATGGTGCGCAGTGTATTATAGGTAGGTATTTTGTTAGTTTCCTGCCAAGTGGAGGGACAGTATAGTATTTGATTTACCTAACACTTTGCCAGGGTGGTGGGCTGTATAATGTCAATTCAAGGTGATGGCTACCAGGATGGCGAGCAGTGTATTATAGGTAGGTATTTTGTTAGTTAGCTGCCAAGTGGAGGGACAGTAT
>JAEMON010000001.1:34709690-34727326 GCA_030264115.1 Lygus lineolaris | reverse complement strand
GGGTGGGCTGTATAACGTCTATTCAAGGTGATAGATGCCAGGTTGGTGGGCAGTATATTAGAGGTATGTATTTTGTTAGTTACCTGCCAAGTGGAGGGACAGTATTGTATATGATTTTCCTAACACTTTGCCAGGGGGGTGAGCATTATAATGTGGATACAAGGTGATGACTGCCAGGATGTTGGACAGTATAATATAGGTAGGTATTTTATTGGTTACCTGCCAAGTGGAGGGACGGTATAGTATTTGATTTACCAAACACTTTGCCAGGGGGGTGGGCTGTTTAACGTCACTTCAAGGTGATGGCTGCCAGGTTGGTGGGCAGTGTATTATAGGTAGGTATTTTATTAGTTACCTGCCAAGTGGAGGGACAGTATAGTATTTGATTTACCTAACACTTTGCCAAGGGGATGGGCTCTTTAATGTCAATTCAAGGTGATGGCGGCCTGGATGGTGGGCAGTATATTATAGGTAGGTATTTTATTAGTTACCTGCCAAGTGGAGGGACAGTATAGTATTTGATTTATTAGTTACCTGCCAAGTGGAGGGACGGTATAGTATATGATTTACCATATCCATGGATAGGTTCATGCCTAACATGCTTAACGACTTTTTTAACTTACTGCTCCCATTTTATTGAAAATTAGTAAACAGACGATAGTTGGATTGTTTAACGACTTACCTGAGCCTCCATGCTTCTATTCCACTTTGGAACTCTTAAGTTCACACCACAATTGGTCACAGGGTTGCCACCTTATAAAACGTTATTATATCCGGGAAGGGTAGGTCTACAATCTAAGGCGCTGGATTCCAAGAACCCGGAATGAACTTCGGCCGAACTTACCAGAATGCCACCAGCCCCCTGGGGAATCCCCTAATTACACATTCTGTGTTTCATTGGTTTGATCCTAACATTAACGATCCGGGGGTCTGGGGGTGTCCCCCAGATTTCATTTTACAATAAATGTACCATCGTGAACACAAACCACTGGCGGCTAGACACCCCCAACGGCAACGTTTTTTTTTTTTTTTTAAACAATTTTTATTGAAAGGGAATCGATTCAAAATGGCCAAAGTGGGGTTATTTCATAATTATGTGGTCTCCCTATTTTTTTTATCAATGAAGAGAAATGAGAACGTTCGAAGAAATGCGCGCGGATATGGAGCGCGCTGATTTTTCGAAGCGCATCCATGCTGACTACGTATAATATCCACGAACGGTTTTTGAAAGGGACAGCAGGGGGTTTGACGTACGTACCTCTGGAGGTACGTGTGTCACACCCCCCCCACGAAATTCAAAACATTCCATTTTAACATGACGATTTCTGCTCCCACATGGAGCTTTTTGTCCTGGTAAATAGTGTTTACTAGTCATGACAACTCAAATAACATAATTAATGGGTTTTTCCCAATTTTTATTTCTCATGTGCAGACCCCATTTTCGAAGAATGATTTTAACCAATTTGGCGGGTGATTCCTATAGGAAATTTCACGCTGATTCCGAATATACCATATATGTTCTTATGTTTAGGATGGTATTTCACATCAAAAACCTCAAAAAACACGTTTTTTAGCGATTTTTGAAACTAAATTTTCAAAATTTGACCCCTTGGAGTACTCCAAAAGTTCTGGCCAACGAACTCATCCTTACTTTTGATATTATTGACATTTTAAATTTTTTTTTTGATTTTTTATCTAGATCCCTCGGGCAGATATCGTCTGGAGTGACACATATATAAATATATATATATACATATGAAAAGTGTTAATTTTCAGGAATCGTTTTAGAATGGTCTGAAACGGATTTCCATGAAGAAAATTGTCAAAAATTTGCATTACAAAAATCTTGAAGCCATTGCAGTAGCTTCATTTTCTTCGAAAATTCGCTAATAAAACGATGAATGTCTTTCTCCCCATAAAAATACTCCCACCTTTTCCTCAACTGCAAGAGTAACTTATTCAATGCCATTTTTGACGTCAATAGCTGTCACACAATTACTAGGTAGGTACCTAACTACCATCTACTCAACAACGAAATGAAAGTTGACTTGATTTTACTTATGGAGTAATAAAAAATAACGAAGTAATAAAGTGATATTTCTCAGTTCTTTGATGGAACTCGGCACAGGAAAAATAAAGTAAAGAACTTGCTACCAGACAAGTTCACTCGAGGCGTTTGGTATCAAAACCGGATAACTCCTCAAACCAGTTTTGAACCCAATATTTCGAGAGAATAAAATTCTTTGGTCAAACTTGTGAAAAAGGTGAAAAAACCAATCTTCGATAATTTGGAGTTATCCGGTTTTGATACCAAACGCCTCACTTGTTCTGGGACCACATTAGAGGTAGGTGATGATGGAAAAAAAGGAATTGCTACATTGACATAAACCTGTCACGAGCCAGCTCGACGGAACTGCTTAGGTCAGCTTGAGCTTGACCCAGTTTTCCCGAGATCCCTTCAAGGCGTCACTTCCCAAATAAAATGAGTTTGCTATAGCACCTTGTACGCGGCTCATCCCATCTTATCTACCTATTGTTATTCATCTAAAAACCTTCTGTTAATAAAAAAGTAGTGTTCTATGTCCGGTGCATCTATTATTCACCTACAAACCGTGTAGACACCCTAGACCACTACAAACCGAGTGGGAAGATTTAATTCATAATAAAGATTCCAAACATACAAAAAGAAAGATCATAGATTATTTACAGATTCCGTAGGAGAAAAATGAATTAAATTTTTGTGATTCCTCGAGTTGTTCAGTTTCAAGTCGGCACTTCTTCATTTTGAGCTCATGAAGCTCTGGAGCCCGTTCGTTTTCTTCTTTTCAATCGTCACAACACACTACAACAATCCGCACAAGAAAAAATAAACATGATTGATTAGCTCCACTTTTACTGCCAAGATATTTAAAGTTGAACAAATGAACCTCAACATAAACCACTGAGTAACGGAGACAACCTAAAATAAACCAAAACAAAGAGGTAACCTAATCAGAACTGTCACCTAGTCAGTGCTGGATAGGGAATTTATCCGTTCCTTTCTCCCCAAATCAGGGAAAGTTTCCCCACATTGTGCTATCAAGGCTGCCAACTTGCGGCAAAAACGAGTTGAGTTTCCCCTGAGTGCACCCTTGCGCTCTGGTAATCTGAGTGTGCCCTTGAGTGCCAAGTGGACCACCGCACTCAACTATGAATACGGACTTTTGAGTTGAGGGAGACCCTCCACTTGACCGAGTGTGAGTCTGCACTCACACTACTCAAACCTTGTCTATGAATTCCGCCCTTATAGGAAATTTCACGCTGATCACGAATATACCACATATTAAGGGTGCGCGGGACGACGGGCCCGGGAAGCACCTCAACCATGCCCCATCGCAACTAAAAATCCTATTTATTATTTTCCACGTTTGTGATTTTGAAATCCATCGATATGCGTATGTTATACAGTAATAATGACATACTTTACGATGTTAATCATAATTTTGAGTTTATTCCATCCAGAGAAAACTGGAAGAAACCAATGAAAACCCCCGTTTTCATTGGTTTCTTCCAGTTTGCTCTCAGGAAACTCAACAAATCCGTAGTGCAACAACATCAGTGGCTCATCGAAGTGTTCAATGCATTAATGCTGGCAGTGGGCTCTTTGAGTTGACGCAGTAATACCTACCTAGTAAGTAATACCTACTCAATCCCAAATAATGCTGTTTCCGAAGCTCCAATAAAAACATTTGAACCTACATTTTAAGTTCATACTACATGCCTACCTTCCTGCCTCCTATCAAGCAGTTTATCAACAGATCAAACTTCTAAAATTCGCCAAAAATCGTAGGTACAATCTTAAGAGCTGGCGTTGGTCTCATTCGACGCAGAATTTAATTTTCTACAACGTTTATTTCGAGGTGGTTTTCGATTTTCTAGATAATTTCCGTGTTTATTGCACAAAAACACTCCAAAACGTCGAAAAAGAGGTCAAGATTTATTCAGGGACCCTTAATATTTGTGATATATTCGTGATCAGAGTGAAATTTCCTATAAGACCTCAAACTAAGCCCGTTACGTTTGGGACCCCCCTGTACATAATGACATTCTGCAAGGAGTCGTAAATGTGTTTTTTTGTTACAATTGTTTATTGTTCTCAGGCAAGGGTACGGAAAACCAGTCGATTGGTGGTCGATGGGAATAATTTTGTATGAATTTCTCGTTGGCTGCGTTCCCTTTTTTGGAGAAACACCAGAAGAACTTTTTGCTCATACAGTTAATGGTTAGTGTCAGTGATATTTCTTCATTTTCTGGTTATACTTATCAGCGTTTATTGGAGTTATTGGAGTATTTTTGTATGTTACGATTAAGCCTAGAAATTGGATTGCCTCACATTTAATTTTGATAGTTTTATACATAATAAGTGCCCAGTAATTTGTATTTCCTTGCGTTTTTCCTGTGTTTTATTAAATTGCAACATTTTTCCTCTGACATTAATAATTTTTCTCTTTAACATGTAATTATTTCTGTGTTCTAGATGACATTGAGTGGCCGGATGACGATGACTGGCCTGTACAAGAAGAGGCCAAGGACATAATTTCATCTCTCCTTCAACAAAATGCTCGCGATCGATTGGGAACTGGAGGGTCGCACGAAGTGAAAGAACATCCATATTTTGCCAATCTAGACTGGAACTCTCTACTTAGACAAAAAGCAGAATTCGTACCCCAGCTAGACAATGAAGAGGACACAAGTTATTTTGATAGTATGTTTTCAAGTGTGTCTTTTGATTACTCTGTCATGGTTTCGACTGAAATTCTTACTCTACCTGCTAATTATTATGTAAAGAGTTTAATTATCTATATGAGAAGGAAATAAGGAGGACAGAGGCTGGTGGATTCGGTGGGGGGGGGGGGGGGGCACACCCAGAAATGATTCTAGATGCCTCCCATGATGCTTAGTGCACTTGAAGTGCTTGTAGTGGCTACTTGCAGTTACCTACAGTTATTGAAAGTTGACGTTTCACTCAGAAGTTAACATAAAGTGTCACACATTCAGTTGTCATCAGAAACACTGTTCTTCTGTTTTGGCGATAGGTTTAATCGATTCATTCAAAGAGGTTCAATTAAGATTTAAAGTTAAAGTGAGCTTCAGTTAAGGGCAGGGTCAAATTAAAAAAAAAAAATCGGTTTTCTAACAAAAATTGTTCCAAAATTGGAATGGGAAGTGGGTCAAAACAAAATTGTTGAAATGACCAAGGTCGGCGTACATCAGTAGAGGCTAAAACACAAAGCATGGAAGTACAACACCAAAACAAACAACAAGTTATGTAGGTACAAAAATAAACTTTGTGTTGTATTATTATTATTATTCAGATTCTACTTTATTGTCTTGATCATGATCATGCCAGACATACTCGGTCTCATACCAACAAGGAGAGAGTTTGAAAAAATTATGAGTCCGATATAAGATGTCTGGAGGACTTTCAGAAAATCACGTATCCCGAAAAATTACGTTCTTTGGCACTTATGTTAATTTTTCTCTGATTCTTCTCAACCTAGCGCCTCGATTTGTTTTTTTCAAAAATGTACATTGATACCTCATAAGCCAATGCTGCCATGGGTTTCGCGTATTTTACACAAAAACATTATTGAAATGCTGTCTGTGTCCTTAGCTTAGAAGCCTGAATTTGAAATTTTTTCATCAACCTCAGCTTTTTTCCATTTCATTGTACCGGGATATCCACGGCAACGTTTTTAGAGAACTATGTACTTGTCAATATAAAAAGACAATTAAGGCAAAAGGTTTAGTACATCCCGAGAAAAAGGAACATGAAGATGACCCTTTTTTATAGTAGGTATTTCGAAATTTGACCCTGCCTTTAATTTTCCAACAGCTGGCAAAAGCCCACGGCTCCGAAACTACATGTAATAGACATATGGACCGTTTTGAATTCTTCCACTCTACTGTAAAAAAGTTCGAAGATTTAATCCCAGATTTGCTAAAAAGTGTTGAAGACGACGAACTTTTTGTGCTGTTCAATTTCCTGATTCTACGTAGAACATAAGTATTTTGAAAAGTAAAGTTCCAGTCATGCAGCATGAGTTGATGAGCTAATTTTCTAAGACTCATTTTAACCAATTTAGTAGGTGATTTTTATAGGAATCTACTAGGAATTCTTTTTTCCGAAATTCCCTTACATCAGAGGGGGTTGAAAGAAGAATTTTCGCTTGATTCCGAAGGATCATTATTGACAGTACGGGTAATTAACCAAAATTGGCATTTTGGATTATTAAATGTTCTCGCATGCGCTGAAGCTATAATGATCCTACTGCAATGGAATTGCTGGAATTAGGGATAACCCACGTAATCCCCCAGAATTCCATTTTAATTTTAACATGGCAAAAATGTGTAAGTTGAGCGTTGCAAGTATTTGTGGATGGACAGACATGGCACCAAATTTTATTCAGTAAGGTTCGATATTTGAAATGAGAGTGGAAGTTTTGATTTTGGAGAAATTCAAATTTACTTTGGTTGTACATTTACTTGGGTGGTACCCACCTAGTAAAAAGGTATATGTTGTGTTATGCATTAAGGGTAGATATGTCTAATGAACTGCAGATACTTATTCCTTGACTCATCAGTTTTTTTTTTTTTGAAGGTCGGTTGGACCGGTACAGTCATGATGCCAGTGGTGATGAAACCGAAGATACAGTGCTACTGGGGGGATTCTCATCTTGTTCCCCACAGTACCGAAAAGTCCAATCAAAATTAACCCTCTCATTAAACAGTTCTGGCTCTGGCTCAGAAAGCTCTTTCACGAAGAATGCTGCCAAGAAAATTGTGTTTGGAAATGACTGTGTTTCACAGAACAACGACAACAACTTTATATCAAGTAATAGTCGTGTGTGTTTCACTGAATATTTGTATACAATTAGGAAATCCAAATGCCGAGCTAATAGGGTTTGTCTTTTGTAGGTTTAGGCAGTGACGAAAAGTGTGATCCAGATGGGATTGATGATCTGGAAACTCTCCATAATAATCCTCCCACTCCAGATTCTTCTCAAACAGAAAGTGATGATGTCTCCCCACAAATCCAAAGGAAAAGACGTCTGAGAGAAAATGTTCCCCGATTTTCTATATCTGGTGATGATGAATCGTGAGTAAACCACATGTTTGTAATTAATCCTTGAACCCTACGGGAGTTGGGGCGATTGGCAATGAATTGGCTATGGCTTTGACTCTGAGGAATTTACCAACAACGCTCGAAAAAAAGAATCATGTTTGGAACGTCCTCATTTTCTTGTACACTCTAGTTCAGTATTGACCTAATTTCTTGAGATATTAACTAGAGTGAGCGTTTACAATTTAATTATTCTCTAGCCAAGCTCTTACTCCTAACTTGGCTATTACAGCTAGAACACTTCAGTCTGGAGAAGATACCAATACTGCAAGTATTGAGATTTATCTCAAGGGTTTCCGCATTAACAAGGCTCATAAGACAGAATGAGGAATGGACGTCATTTTTTTAAATTCTTCACAATTGTAGGTCTAATGGAAAGCTTTCAGAAAAGGTGCAATATGATGGATCGGAAATGAACGGAAGAGGGTGAAATGGGGAAGGAAAAACCGTGTGACGTCACCCGGTACTTATGTATTGCCTTCTCGCTCCCTCACGTTGGGAGTGCGTGAAAGGGGGATACACACCGGATGACGTCACCTGTTTTTCCTTTTGCTTACTCCAGCCAAACTACTCGAATTTCGAGGCCGAAAATTGGGATACTGTTTTCGAGGGTGCTGAATCCGATTCTGAGGTCAAAAATAGCTGATTCTGACCCATGTCCATTCCTCATTACGTTGATGATTCAAATTATGGTAACAGTAGAGGAATATCAACCCGACCTGCAGAAAAACTAATTCATTTCATCACGTTAATCGAAACACTATATGGTTAGTCGAGAACCATTGATTAATTCAATGTTGTGCGAGTTGGCTTCTTCAGTGGCAACTGGCGATGGAGTTGGAAGAATTCTATCGATCATAAAATCAGTTTTTTAACGCACAAAAAGAAGTATACCTACTTTATATAACGTTATTTTTAATTATTAATTTTTGTTAAATCCAATTATAAACACTAAGTAATTAAATTAATAAAGCATACCTTATTTGTTTGCATTCAGGTCGTGTGGCTTCCAGCAGAGGAGTATAGCCGATCTCTCCCCTGTTTCCTCCAAGCCTAAGAAAATTGGATCTGAACACCACGTTCAACCTGGATCAAGTTCTGTGAGAGTGGTGGCTCCAGCTTATCCTATCTCTAAACATAGATCGAGGGCTGTTATCAAAAGTTTCAGTGCCTCTGGTTTATCTCTTATTATTCCATCAAGTCGAGGTATGTGGGTACATTTTTAATATGGTTGTTTACAGAATTCCTAAATCGATTTCTATCTATTCGTCAAATATTCGTCCCCTATTCACTTAAAATATTTTTCTTGGAAAATTCGCTAAAAACGGGGAATTGGTGATGGTGACATGAAGATTATGAAAATTCCACACCCCTGCTTTGTATATTGACGGCATGTAAATTTGTAGTTTAGGAAACATGAAAGGATTGACTTACCTTCTGGAAAGTAAATTCAAATGTTTCGATTACAGAAGAAATCCCTCAAATGGAATCTCCAGGAGGATCCAGCACGGCTAGTTCACGAGACAACTCTCCTTGTAGAGAGTTATCGCCTTTGGTAAACAGTTTGAAGCCGCCTGTGATAATCAGGAGGGGCCCATCAGGATTTGGTTTCACAGTGCACACAATTCGAGTTTATTATGGCGATACTGACTTTTACACAATGCATCACCTAGTAATGGTGAGTAGCTGGTTCATTAATTATAAAACATACTTAATAATATTTTATTGTAACCGTAGGATTTTACAACCTCAAAAATAGGTTTTCAACTGGTAAAGAACAATTGAAGGTCCTTTATGTACAATATTACCAGTCAGCTCCATACAGAACATATAAGAACAGGAGTTGTACACAATTTGGTGGTAGAGCTCCCTTACACTGCCTCCCTTCGAGGTTTTTCGTCCTCAGTTTTGCAGTTTGCTTTTCGGATTGACCTATGCGTATTTTCTCCTTCATGTTTTGGCTGCATAGGAACATTTACCAATCAACACCGCCTTTTCGATGATGTAGTCTTGACCTTGTAGCTGAGAGTATGGTGGATCCTCGGCAACGTCCTGCAAGCTTCCATTGGATTTACTGCTTGATGGTTACAATCCCATGAAATATTTTGTCTTGAATCGTAACCATCTTCAACTCTCTTGTTGATTTGGTTTAGTTCACGTTTTCTGGTCATTTTTCTAGATTAAATTTCGAGCTTTCAATTTTCAAGCTCACGTGAAATGTTTTTATTTTTTCCCCGAGTTTTTTTTGCTTGGCTCCTTGGTTGAGTTCATGATTTGATTATCAAGTGCGACCAAGCAACTGAACTTTTCATCTCTAACTAATAGTCCGGGAGCCAAGACTGGAAAAAGTTGACTTAATAGTTAAAATTTGCTAACCACTTTTTCTCAAAATGTCCTCGATGTTGTGTGGAAAACCGGTTGTCTGCTTGTCCAGGAGCGTCGATCATGAAAATGCGGCTGACCATAAACGTCAAAATTTGACCTATTAGTTGATGGTTATAATACGTATCCATGTTTTGAGGCTAATATGTACTTGCCGAATTCAAAACTCTGCTACCCCTACCCCTGCCCCTAACAATTGCAGAGCTGTTCAAATATCGTCAAATGCCTGTTCAAATTTTGACATATTGAGTTGATGGCTATAACTTTTGTCACACTTCTGGTTCGTTGTGAAGTCATGAAAAACCCAAGTCTGCCACTACCCAGTAGTGGCCCAATCTCAGCAGAGCGGATCCAAATTCATCAAATTCAGGTCAATATTTTGACTAACATTTTGGCTCACAGTGATCAGGGATGCCACAACAAAAATTTAAAACTTCTTTTTGGGCTTCTCAGGCCTATGAGTCGCGTTATGGGTAAAGAAAACAACATTTAAAACAATTGACTAGATAATCAAGTTTTGAAACTATCATTACAAGCGTTATAGTCCAGGAGCCAAGGCTGGAAAAAGTTGAATTACTTGTAGAAAGTCGCAAACTTACTTTTTCTCATAATGTCCTCGATTTTGCGTGGAAAACCTGTTGTCTGCTTGTCCGTGAGCGTGGACCATGAAAATGGCGGCTGACCATAAATTTCAAATTTGTCCAAATTTAACCTATTAGTTGATGGTTATAATACGTATCCATGTTTAAAGACTGATATGTACTTGCAGAATTCAAAACTCTGCTACCCCCACCCACGCCCCTAACAACGGCAGAGCCAATCAAATATCGTCAAATTGGGATCCCAATTTTTTCCAAACTGCTCATCAAGTAATTTTTGGCACACATTTCAACAATTTTAAAGTCTTCATATTCGTGGGAAGCTTCCTAAAATCTGTCAGAAATCAAAAATTATTCACCTAGGGAGTGGTCTGAGATGACTCTTCCGAATTTTGTCCTTGGTGTTGATCACAATCAATCAGCACCAATCAATCTCAATCAATTTCTTCTCAATAAGGTATCACCTGCTCTGCTGAAGGGGTTCAGCATCCATAATATAATCAGTGGGTCTAGGAGTCCCAGAGGCCTACCAAACGTTGAAGTGCAACAGCCAATATAACGCTAGCTACATCAGATAATTCGAGGCTTTTCATAATTTAAGGTCACGACCACGAAACAAGCTACTCAACTATTTATGCACTCTGATGGACATACAACGTGATGACAAAACTAAAAATAGTACGTGTCAAAGTAGGTACCTAACAATTTCAACATTAGATTTGACTCTCCTCTATGAACTCCACATTATGAAGGTGGCAGATTCCATTTCATAATAGTCTACTGGGTTGCTGTAAAAGGAATTCACGCCAGTTCCAGCTTTCAACTAGCAAGTAAATTTTTTAACCGTTGTCCTGGATATATACCTAACAGTTCCAGCATAAAATTTGACTCTGCTAGACAAACTCCACATTTTGAAGGTGGCAGATTCCATTTTACAGTCTAATGAGTGGTTGCAGAAGAGGTTCAAGCCAGTTTCAGCTATCATCTAATAGGTCAATTTTTGGACCGAAATTCAGCAATTTTGGACCACCTCTGCTGACGCTTTCCCCCAAAATGGAGAAAGCAGACTTTGGGATTTGAGAAGTAGTCAACGATGCCTGTTTGTAACATGAATTTCAAAAGTCAAATTCGTTCATATTGACCCTAAATTTTGTTTTTGTCTGCAAGTCGATATCCCCAAAATTTTCATTGCAGGCCCGGTTCATACGCTTCAGTTACTTCCCTTGAATCCACAAAAAAATATGTTGACCTAAATTTCATGAATTTGTATCGGCTCTGCTGAGATTGGGCTACTACTGGCGAGTGGCAGACTCGTGTTTTTCGTGGCTTCGCAACGATCCAGAAGTGAGACAAAAGTTATAGCCATCAACTCGATAGGTCAAAATTTGAACAGAAATTCGACGATATTTGATTGGCTCCATAGTTGTTATGGGCGGGGGTGGGGGTAGCAGAGTTTTGAATTCGGCAATTACATATCAGCCTCTAAACGTGGATAAATATTATAACCATCAACTAATAGGTTAAATTTTGACAAATTTGAAATTTATGGTCAGCCGCCATTTTCATGGACCACGCTCATGGACAAGCAGACAACCGGTTTTCCATACAACATCGAGGACATTATGAGAAGGACATTGTCTATTTCCACGAAAATAATGAGTTACAAAGTTATGTATTTTAGTTTTATAATATTTAGTTCGTCTCAAACCCTCATCCTCGTGGACACATTTGAGTAAGACAAATTTGTCCTCCAAAATCAAAATTTCTACTCCCATTTTGAGTTTCAGAGCATTATGAGCTAACTTGATCCGTTTTCGCATCTACAAATCCTTGCAACACTCTCTTTTAATACTTATTTCAACTTCTGTTGCTTTTATCACATTTTCTGGCAGAGCATTTATGTAGGTACTTATTTACCTTGATGCCCGCGAAGTCTGTAGGTATCCCGTTGTTTTGAGTCAATGGTGAGGAATTATCAGGTCATCTATTTTGTTTGATGAATCTCTAAATAATTTTCAAACTTACACGAAATAATCAAAGTAGCACATTTTATAAATCACGTTTACAAATATTTGGTTTTTAGCGTCTTACAAGATCTGTTCACGTAATGTCAGATCTTCATCGCTGCTCAGATCGTCGTCGCTTCGTCATCATGACTAACTTCATCTAATAAGTTACTATGCATGAGATATTTACTTAGGTTCTATATTTCATGACTTCTGTTTTTGTTATAGGCGGTTGAGCCTGGGAGTCCAGCGTTTGAAGCAGGACTAAGACCTTGCGATCTTATCACTCACATAAACGGAGAACCAGTGCAGGGCCTGTTCCATACTCAAGTTCTGCAATTATTGCTTGCTGGCACCGACCATGTCACACTGAGATCAACACCACTAGAAAATACATCAATTAAAACTGGCGGGCGCAAGAGAGATGTGTGGCAGTCCAAGTTAGCGAAGAGGTAAATTTTGCAAACTTATCAGTAAATCTTGTAAATTGGTAAGTAGGCTTTCTAAGGACACCTGGTGAGACCTGGTCTTTACTAGATTGAACATTTTTGGATATCTTCTCTGCACCCAAGTTACTATCTTCAAATTTGGCTACTGTTATGATAAACCCATCATCAAATACTATGTATAGTGTCCATAGATATGATTTTAAAAAATCTTGCATTGCTGTTCTCCATTTCATTAACAGTTTTATAGTGATGCATTCTGTTTAATCAAGCCTTAATTTAAGGTATTTCTTTCATACTTCCATCACAACTACCAATTTTCCCATCAAGTGCTCCAATTTAGTCATAGTTATCTTCATGAGTTATATGTTACAACCTATAATACAACTTGTAACGTACCTATAATATAGTAACCTATATTCCTTGTGCGTCCCATGATGTCAGGAGGATGGATAATCTAGGGCTGAATCAAGGATACTATATTGGATAAAATGTCTCGGACATTTTTCGCTAGTTATCATAGTAAAAACACTGGAAATGATTGAATAAATTTGATTTATTCTCTTCTGGGAGCCCGTTCAGGAACGAAAAAAAAATTGGTGTAGGAATTGCTGCGACTCGGAATGAAAACCTCCCATTCCTAGACATCTTATGGATGTGGGGTGAGGAATTACGATGTCTTCCATTATTGCATGATATTGACGTAGGTACTACTCCAATTAGAAATAAGTATTGAACAGAATCGGTTTCATAATCCCAAAATGCAGTTTCATTTAGGAACCTCTTTAGATTCTTATTAGGAATAAAAATATACACAAAAACCAATCCGGACTGAACTGTTCATTGTTATTTATCGATGTCTATTCCTAACGCTGCTTTAAATTGGTGTTAGAGAAAGCAATTTCAGTGCATTATGTACCTACCTATTTGGGGAGCATGTGGATTGTGTGTAACGTGGTGGGAAGTCATAAGTGCGAATTTTTATCAGCTGTTTTGTAAACCTGAAACGCGAAAAGATAAATTATTCTTAGCTCTCTTACATTTGGGTTTCAAATTGATAGAAATCAGGTAAAAGTTTTCTTATTGTTCGTTCTGAGTGTCTTTCAAATCTACCTCATTTTTGCATTACAGCATTACCTCTAACAGGTGTCCTAGAGTTAAGCGGTATGATTTATTTTACCGTATAACTCGTTTACATTCACAGATTTTTTACCACCTTTTATCCTTCTGTTACCAGGACAAGTCAGAAGCAGAAGAAGCAAAAAAGAGACATCGGTGAAAAGCGCAGGAAGGCATCTTTGTTTAGACGCATCAGTAGCAAAAGAGCTAGTGTTGAAATGCAACAGGTTGGTCACATGTTTTTCATCAAATTTTTCTGAATAGTAAGGGCCGGTTTATCAATCACATTTGCAAGCCCGAATAAAGTCTGACAAAGTCAAATCTCTGATTATCTCTCACATACCCGTTTATCAATTCACTTTAACAGCTGACTATCCCTAATCAGTGATTATCTTTAACTAGAGATTCGAGGCTATAGTTATAATTTAACTACCTAGTCAAACTCTGATTTGCTGGCAGCCATATTGCATTTTCGTATTTCGCACTATTTCCATTCCCATCTCTGTGACAGTTTCGCGAATCATTCATACAAATAGTACATTATTGTGAAATGGATTCTGATTTATGTATTCACTGGAGATAGGGATTCGGATTTTTCAGAGGATAAAATGCAGGTACTTACCTCCACGTTTCTTGGAAGGTACAAATCACACGGGGGTAGGCCTAGAGATCTCTCGAAATGACCCTTCAATAAAGGAACAATTAATAATATCCGTAATAAATCGTTCCAAACAGGTTATATCCATGAATAATTTTGCCTACGGAGTTCAGCAGTGTCAAGAAAGTCAGCACCAGTAAAGTTATTGGATTTGTATTATCAAGTACCTACAAACGATCATGAACGTTGGAGAATGCAATCTTTATTACCCAAAATTAATGCAAAGGTAGGTACATACCTAATAATATCACCTATAGGTATTCATCTTCCGCTTTTGCCTAGATACGGATTATACCTAATTACCTACCTATTTGAAAGTATAAAAACCATTAGGTATAAAATCATCGTGACCTCTGCCCGTGTCAGACAAGGTTTTAGATTGACCCCCAGGCAAAATACATTTTTATCCATATCAAAACTCAGAACAACCTACCTTCCAGTTTTTTTTTTCGTAGGTACCTACCTGCCCCTGGTGAAAGAATCATTTGCTTATAAATAAAAAGATCTCCGTTTGCATAATTTCTTCATGGGTTTCTCATTCATTAGGCACACAGAGCCTAAGAAAGAGAAGAAGAGAGAGATGGGTTAGAAGTTATAACTTAAACATGATTTCGTCTCATTCGACAGAGGTAGGAAATAACGTGTTGATAAAGGTAATATTACCATGGAAACATAGTCCAACTCGCAGTGTTGCACCTTATTCTTGCAGGATTTTCATGAAATCGTAGTGGTAGAATTTGTTTCCCTAAGCTAAAACTCTGACTAGCTGCTATTTGGGAATTGATAAACGTATTCCAAACTCTGACTAGTTAAAATCTCTGATTATCATTAATCAGTAACTAGCTATCTGGAGATTTAACTAGAGAATTGATAACCCGGCCCTAAGTATTGAGTTTTCCATAGAGCCTGCTTGCTAGGAAAAATAGTTTCAAATTCGCGAAGGCAGATAAAAAAAAACGTTAATGAACGGCTGATTTTTATGACGTAAACTACAAAAATGGTCAGAGAACCCGTGGGTAGGTAAAACATCTGGTCTAGAATAATGCATGGATTACTTTCCTCAGCCTCAGAAAAGTATGCAGAATCGGCAAAAAAACAATCTCTGGATCGTGCGGATGTGTGTATTTGTTCCTCTTCCTCTTTCACGTCCAACACCTCTTCCCTTTCCACCATTGCAGGATTGGACCACCATGCACCAGTGCGTCCTAAGTGGCCGAGCATTCAGGACTGAATATGGATTTGTAAATAAAAAACCCTGTAAATTATTACACAACGGTTTATTATTTTCTGTATAGATCGCCCATCTACAAAGATCCTATTGACATAAAATACCCACCTACCGTGAGGTTCACAATCATCTCTTGGCGACAATGAGTAGGTACCTTCTTGTAATTATCATTAACTCTTCATTCTTAATGAAATTCAGTAACTAAGGAAGCTTCTGAAAGTAAACTAACTTGGTACGGTGCAATCGAAAGAAAGTTGCATTTGAACGGAGATTTTGCCTACTTGGGAAGAATTGCGATTCACACTCGTGTTTCTGCTCTTTTTTTCGTTCAACCCTTAAGTCCTTACAGGGAGCGAACGGTTGGTCCTAAAGCGCAAGGTCTCATTCGACGCTAAAAATTGTGTTCTATTCTAAATCGATGAAAAAAATATACCTCCCTATTTGAAATTTTCGAGCTAGGGCGTTTTGAAAATTTCATCTCCTATTTTCTAACCCTTAGAGAAGACTGATGGTAATGCCAAGCTTCGCGGCACAACTAGACCCCAGATGAGGCCGGTTTACCAAATTTAATTAATTTTGGACCATGGTAACTAAGGAAAGTGCCGCGGACGGCGTATGGCGGACAGACGGATTTTTTTAATTCGATTTTTGGATTACACGAATCTTGGAACGTAAAACCTCAAATTTTGAGGTGGGGTTAAAATTTTCTTTTTCGTGCTCGATTCCAAAGGTTCATGATTGAAACTAATAAACCAAAACGTTTGCCATTGGGTGGGCAGTATAGCTTCCTCACTTTTGTAACATGGACCTATAGAATCAGTTAGTGATAATTTCAGGGAAATTGGTAGAATAGTTATGGAGTTATGCCTATGACAGTAAATTTCAAGTTTGCGCTTGCACAATTGCCACCACTCATCAAATTGTGGCGAAATTCAGGTGGTTGCCTCTGAGTCAGCCCTCAACTACAATCCAAATCCCTGAAAATGTCACCGTAATTGGTCGTGTAGTTCCAGAGCTAAGCCTATGATAACAAATTTCTGGTTTTGCTGTGGCTATCACTGACTGAAGAGGGACGTTTTTGAACTTGAATGTTGTTACCTATTAATTTTCTTAGGGCATTTTCATAATTGTGTATTAGAGCTCGTATTACCTTCATTACGAACTGTTGAAGGTGTTATGGTAGGCAGATAGTAGGTACGCAACTTCCTTGTTTTGGGGTTTCACCCATTTCAAAATGGTTATCTTTTTGCCGACCCTCTAACCGAGGTGCCAGTCACCTACCAAAGCCGCCACTGCATCGAGCCAGACGGTCTGCCATTATCCTGGATGTCCAAGTTGTCAGTGGCAGCGGGGACATGGAGCAGACCATGCGGGCTAAAATAAGC
This sequence comes from Lygus lineolaris, assembly GCA_030264115.1. Classification (NCBI taxonomy): domain Eukaryota; kingdom Metazoa; phylum Arthropoda; class Insecta; order Hemiptera; family Miridae; genus Lygus; species Lygus lineolaris. The sequence continues at coordinate 34,710,341 of JAEMON010000001.1, read as the reverse complement.
AAGTACATGGGACATAGAGATGATTTACAGCAAGCGGCGTCCCAGCTGAATGAAGTGGCAACAGATACGTTTAGGATCTTGTCATGGCGGGAAGTGTGATGTAGGGAAAGTGCCACAGAGAGTTACTCGAGTTGGGCATCTCTGCTGGTGGTCATTCTACAGAGACACATCCTTTCATCGATCTGTACCTCCCCTCCCGTGTGCTGGTGTCGGGTGAGTTCTGAGCGTCCTCCTTAATATTACTAGCTTGATTTATTCAGTCCTTCTTTTCATGGTGTGGGGCTTTTTATGGGCGCGGATCCACCCACAATAGTTGTTTACAAGAATGTATGAATGTACACAGTCACGATTGTCGCCCTCACAATAATTACTAAAAAAATGTCCGATGTCGAATGTTGGTTTCTACGTGTATCAGGATGAACCAGCAAGAATTTCAGCCCTCCCGATTAATTTTTTGGGGGAGAAACCAAGCAAAATAGGTGAAAAATAATAGTTTTTAGCACATTTTTGAGCTCCCCCTCCCAAATACTTCTAAGGATCTTGATGAAAATAACGGGGTTCTTTTATCAAATAAAAAAGTCCCATTCATGCAGCATGAGTTGGTGGACAAACTTTCAAAGAATAATTTTAACCGATTTTGTGGGTGATTCT
>JAEMON010000001.1:34695273-34709119 GCA_030264115.1 Lygus lineolaris | reverse complement strand
ATTTCCAAAAATTTGCAACACAAAAATTTTGAAGCCATTGCATTAGCTTAATTTTCGTCGAAAATTCGCTAAAACAACTTCCAATACCAGTCGTCTACAGGAAAATATCCTGAGAGCCGAAATTAGCGTTAAAACCCACAAAATAGTTATTTTCTGGGTTTCCACGAGTGAGGCAAGTAGGTAGTGTGAAACCTTGGACCAGATTTTCTAGTTTCTTCTACCTCTGCACCATTCAGTTAATCAATATCACATTGTTTCTCAATGATTCGGGTTGTGATGAAGCAGGTGTAATAAAGCAACTTTACACTGAATAGGTTCCGACAGATATCAGAACAGTCAAGCATTGGCTTCACTCACTTCAACGTTAAGAAATAGCATTTTAGACGGGGTTAGGATCTCTGGTCTGCACAGGCTGTAATATACTAGGTCAATTGAAATTTATCATGAACAGCTTGGAAATTCGTTTAAACATGATTTTATTCCACGGATTTATTTTTCAGATGGGTGTCGCTTCACCATCACTCGTCACTCCTAGTCGGAGCTTCCAATCCTTGACTAGATCTCTGTCCACATCACACGGTGATTCTGTTTCAAAATCACCGTCGACTCCCAAACTTCTAATGAGCCCATCTGATCCTGCTATACGTACGTCTGATAATTCTGGGAGTTCTTCTAGTTCTTCCAACGGAAGTCCTGCCGTACCAACATCTCATTATCAGAGACCATCTACTTTGCATGGTTTGAAACACAAATTACATTCTGCTGCTAAAACTATTCATTCACCAAATCGGCGTAAATCTGTTGGTCATATACCTTTATCACCCTTAGCCCGCACCCCTTCCCCTTCACCTGTTCCCTCATCTCCTACTCGATCACCTAGTCCTCTTGCTTTTCCACCAGGACACCAGCCTGGTAGTTCGAATACCACACAATCCTACAGTCCAGGTGGGTCTAGTGCTACAGGTACTAAGAAAGGTTTTAATCGTCCTAAAAGTGCTGAACCAGGTTCCCCCCTTTTGAGGAGAGCTTTGTCACCTGATCGGCTTCATCCCCGCAGTGCTGAAGCCAAAGTTAAAGCGTGCCCCACTACTATTTCACCATTGTGTGATCCTGCTTTGAAGGTTACCATCTCTTCTCTACCGCGTGTCACCATCACATCGAAATCACCCCCAGTTCATAAGGTAAATATAGAATCTGAAAGCATCAAGTCTAAACCTCCAGAACACCCATCCCTCAAAGATAAAGAGAGAAGAAACCCTGATGAACATATGGGCTTAGTTGACACTGATTCTGATTATCTCCCCATTTCAACTTCTTCACAACATCTACCTAGGATTGCTGAAGAAAAAGATTCACCCACTGCTGTTAAAGAGGATTTTCCTCCCAGTGTCACTAAAACGGTAGACTCTGAAGTACAATCCAAATCAAAAGCAAAATCATCTTCGAAACATATTCATTCAAAAAAGAATAGGAAAGATTCTTCAAGAGATTTGAGTCAATCCACTTCCAAACAAAAACCAGTAAGTGATGCTCCTATGAAATTCCATTAAACATTGGAAATCTTTTCTATTTTTATTCTCGTTGAGTATTCAAGTCTACCCGTGATCGTATTATTAGAATATTTTGCTAATTATTTATTTATTTATTCTTTAATTTATCAATCCGTTAGGTTGAATTTAAATGAATCACTTATATTTGCGTGATTTTTAAAAAAGAATTATTTATGTACCTACCTAGTTAATAATGTTGCTATAATATTGTTATCTTAGGTATTAAGTTTGGTACCACACATTAAATACACTTTTAGTCTTAATTTGTGTGTTTACCCTTGATGTCTGCCGATGAAAGATCTCATTATAGAGGAGAACGGTTAAGTAGTTGATTTCATTGGTAGTCGCAGTATGTCCTACTCGGTATAAGTTTCTCTTCTTGTGATAGAGCAGGATATAGAAAATCCAAGTCTACATTAATATTTGGATTCATTGTATCCATATGTATATACAACATGTATACATATGGACGTTGAAACATGATTTGGGACATTGTATCGTTGCCAACTCTGAAATCGCCTTGTATTCATGGTAATACGCTATAACCATGTTAGGTATTTGCTGTATTTCAAACCGTGCCATATAACACATATAGCTAGCAAACAACATTTTTAATTTATTTATCAGAATTCATCATTATGATATCTCTACAATCAACAACACCTTTTGTTGCTTAGTGATCGACAAGAGAGAAAATTATCAGAATCTTGAATTTTGTATATTCTGTTCATTGTGAATAGTGAAATTTGTAAAATATGGAGCGGTACCTAGGTATGGTTCTAATACATTAACACCAAAAGCGTAAATACGGAAAAAGAATATTGAATGTACCTATGAATTTTTGTGTATTAATATGAAATGTTTGTTGTTGACTAATGTGGAGGTAATAGCCGTGATGTATATTATTAGTTATTAGTTGTCAGTATTGCGTATTTCCAACAATGATGGAACTCATGAATTGTTTTAGAAGTCTCAAAATGACTTTAGAACTGGAAGTTAAGACAGTGGTAATCTGGTTTACAAGTTTCATGATATGAACTACTGGAAGCAATTACTTGGTAGTAGTACTGTAGTGGTTGTGTGATACTAGCAGCATTACTCTCTACTTGGATACATTAGTGGAGTCAAATTGTAATTCATCCTGTCACTAATCCAATAATTATTTTTTGTATGGGTTTCAGGTTTCAAATTGTGAGCATCATGGTTATGATTGGTTTGTTCACAAACAAATTTAAACTCGGCTGAAAATGTAAATGAAGTACCCATCTAGAATAGTAAATTATTTGTTGACATCAAGTGCAACTCATCGTTACGATTTTGCTGAATGGAAGTTGGATCGCAGGATATTTTATTCAAGTTAGCCCCAGATCTTACTAGATTAGGCAAACGTATTAAAGAGCCCAATCTTTTTGTGAGTTCAAGGACAATTTTCAAAATGATGTCACTATTTTGTAATTTGAGGATTGTTTTGAGCAATAATTTGTGGAGCAGCAGAGATAGGCAACATTTTATTCATAAATACGAATTCAAATTAATTATCAGTGCGAATTTAATTTAATAAATAATTAAGGAATAATTAAATATTATAATTATAAATAAAATAATATAAAAATTTCGTATTTCACGTTCATTTCTCTTCGTATTTACGTGTTCGTGTGAATGCAATGTCATTCTGATTCACAACTCTATTCACCGTTGTGAATAAAAATAAATTAGTATTCACCAAAATGTTGTAAATGTGAATGCGAATAAATTCGCATTCACCCTTGTGAATTCAAATAAATTGGTTTTCACAAGGGTGAATTCGAATTTATTCGTATTCACATTTACAATATTTTGGTTTGTGAATTAATTCTAATTCGTATTCACAAGAAATCCGCACTGTGAATTAATTTAAATTCGTATTAACAAATGATATTTTGCTCACATCTGTTGTGGAGGCAGTGTACAACATGATATCAGTTGGTGTAGCATTCGATCACTAACGAGTGAATGTTGACCTTCCTTCAGAAGCGTTAATGTCGATTATTTATCTCCAGGGCTCACTGGTCCTAGTGAGATGACGTCAATTCTAGCCCAACAAAGTCACAACTATCTCATGATGCACAGATCCTCACAGATTCTCTCTTTCATACCATATCTAGGAAAGATTATATTTTACTGCCTGCCTCCAACCATCATCACAATTCCAACCACGGAAGGAGGTTCTGATTGATGAAACTAGATGGTACTGAATGAAAATTGCTGAGGCTTTTATTGGATCCTTCAAATGCATCTTTTGTTAGCTCACACCTATTGAGAAAGAAAGGATTTTAGTCCCTTCATCTGTGTTAGCAGCAATAGTATTCTGAATGGGCAACGTACATGTATTTTTGTTATTCTTTAAAATAGAGAGAATCATGGTTATGATTAGTTTGTTCATAAATAAATTTTATTCGGCTGAAAACGTAAATGAAGTACCTATCTAGAATAGTAAATAATTTTTGTTGGTGAACTTTCCAGTAAGGTGCAACATGTTGGGTCGGAAATTAACGGAATTGTGTGAAGAAAGGTCATCAGTCAAACATCTCCCTATCGCTCCCGCATTTGGGGACCAAGTGCGAGGGAGATGTCTGATTTGATGACGTCACAGGTTTTTTCATATCTCATTTGCACCGAACTAATCAGATTTCGGAGCTGAAAATTAGCTTTCAAGCTTTTAGACTCAGAGGTTTCAAATTTGCACATGAGCGGCCGCTACTTACCCCATTAAGACGAATTTTATATTATATGGGATCTTCTTCTCTCCTAAATACCATCAAAATTTGAGTGATTTTGGAAGTTATGTTGTGAGTTATGTAGGTTCCATAGCTTTTACATTTGAGCATTCGCAGTCGTTACGATCAGTCCAATATCATCGGAATTCATTTGGGACTGTCTATGGCCTAACCTCAAACTAGATACCATCCAAATTCGCATAAATGCCTAAACACTCATGCGTACACACTCCTCAACTGTCTGAAGGTGTTGAAATTTCTTCTTTTTTTTTTTCGGTGCGTGGGAATTGCAGCCATGAGCACACATCAGAGTTCGTGGTCTAATTCGAGTAAGCCTGCCAAAGACTAACCTGTAGATTAGCTTGGGCAGTAAGTACGTGCAAAGGAGCTTCTGCTGTGGCTTCAATGGAGCCTTGGTAACACGTTTCAATGCTCTACCAAGGTCCACACAGCTTGCAGCAATGGTGGCCATCCCCATGAAGTCGACTCCAAGGTACTGCCAAACCTCCAGCATGGATCGAGCCGGGATGGGAGACTGTCCTACGACAAATGCCCCATCCACCACCTTCACCATATGCTGGCAGCCCGACAGGACCAAGGAGACTGACCCACACGTATCAGGATTGACCTGGGCAGCTGCTCAGAAAATGGATTGAGGGCGAACTGCAAGCCCTCTTGGGTTTCTGCAAGTAGGATAACATCATCAGCAAACGCCAATGCTCCTACTCGCACCCCAGTGGCAAGATCAAACCCTATATCAGCTGGCAGCTTACCCGAAGCTGTATCCACAAGTAGGTTAAAGAGGAGCAGCGACTGTGGGTCCCCCTGGCATACCCCGTGCCCCATGACAATATCCAATGACATCTGGCTTCCTGCCTCAAGGACCGTCACGCCCTTGTGGTACAGACAGGCTACATACTCGATTAGTTGAGCAGGAGCCCCCACACCACGAAGGCAAACGGCCAGGGCAAGGTGACTGACAGTGCCAAGGCTTGAGCAACGTCCAGAGCAGCTAGATGGAGTTGCTGTTTCTTGATACGGGCCAGCGAGATGACAGTCTGGAGAACTGTCAGGTTCTCCGCCATGCCATCCGCAGGCCGAAACGCTCTCTGGACATCACCAATGACACCAGCCACCTGAAAGCCGGATGCCAGAATCTTTTGGGAGTGGTGGAAAACTACTGAGGACACAGAGATCAGCTGGCAGCCTCCAGGCCCATGTCCTCCTTTCTTGGGGATAAATACTGTCCAGGCGCGAGTCAACGCTTTCGAAGATTTTCCTGCAGGGAGGAGCAGGAGGATGAGCAGCTTCACTGTCTTAGGCGCTTTATTCCAGCAACAGGCGGAAATACCATCGGGTCCAGCAAAGGTGGAGTTTTCGACACAGCACTTATCTGCCTCGTCATGAAGCACTGGCACACACATGACCCCGAGCAAATAATCCCTGCCAGTGGCTAGGGGAACCACTGGCTCTCCAGGGTTGTGACTGGGAGCGCTTAACAGTGGTTCCCAAGTTATCCACGAACTCCTGGAGAGGGGGTTGAACTTCCTCATCCCCAGCCTCCTCCAGTACCTCCACAGCTACATGGGCCAGATGATTCCTCCACTCCTGCTCCAACCTACTGGTACTCTCGCCTCCTCGCTTGTCTAGCTGCTTTGCGACCTCCAAGCAGCACCACCATGGGAGGAGCACCACCCTGATTCCACGCCACGGTGGCTCCCTCAACCTGCAGGAAGATTAATAACATAGGCTGCGACCTCGTCCTCCAAGTGGTCCAGCCCCTCAACAGCCCGCCTTGCCAGATCCTGCAGGTAGGCAGTTTCATACCGTCAATACAGCCTACCTGCTCCCCGAGCCTCAGAACTTCGGCCTTCAATTTTGACATAAGGCTGGAGGTCACGGGGGAAGATTGCTAGACTGCTGGCTGCTGCTCCACGTCAGCATGGGGAGATGCGGGAAAGGCCCCACCGCTATTTGCCAGGGCAGGTTTTGCTTCCCTGAAAAGGTGCTTGTAGTGGGGCCTCAGGCAAAGGGATTGGATGGCAGAGAGAGTGTGCATGGGAAAACGTTCCGCTGGGTAGAAATTGATTCTTTGTACCCCATTGGGCATAGCTCCTCCCTCCTCTGCCGCCATTCTCTGTAAATCCTCGGAAGCATACCTAGGTAGGTCTCTCTCATTCTATATTAATGGCATCAATGCCCGCTACAGGATGCTACTGTCTGGCGTGGAGTCCGAGGCCAGACTTGGTGGTGAAGGCCCGCTCACAATGGGCACACTGGTGTTCACTCTGTTGGGACATACATATATAAATATAATCTTAAACGCACATACTATGTACATAAAATCTGAAACTGATTTCCATGGAGAAAATTCAAAATGCATTATTGCATGCAATTGCAAATTGCATGCATTATAAAAATTTTGAAGCCATTGCAATAGCATTTGAATTTTTTAGAAAATTCATTTCAATTTCTTTGGAACGTCGTTTAGCACATTTTTAAAAAAGCTTTCCCAAATTACTCTATCAATTATGATGAAATTCACGTCGTGAAATGGATTTTGGCAGTGGTGACAAGCTATGCACAGTACTATGTTAATGTCAACCTCCTTAGAATGCTGCTGCTTTGGCAACGCCTATTTTGGAGCGTGGAAAATTATCGCCGAACCAGGGTCCGAGCTACATCACACACACACACAACAAACACCACAAGAACAAAACAGCCCATCCCAATTTGTCGTGTTTTTAAAAATTTATTTTTTTATTTTTTCATTATTAGGGTCTTGTACGACTTGACTCGACCTGACCTTGCTGAGAGGAGTTAGGTATCGTTTTCCACGTACCTATTTAATTTTTCCACACTGAAATGATGTTGCACTCATGATTCCAACATTGATTTTCCGAGGAATACAGTGCTCTTTTGGGAATACCTACCAGCATCTTCAACCCATTTTTCGCTAATGAGTCAGAAGTAGGTAGGTGGTGATAGCTGGGTTCAAAAAAGCACTATTTTTCTCAAAAAATTTAATTTTTTATTACTCGAAACGAATCAGCAGTGTCACAATTCGATTCATGGTGAAAAATGACATCCTGCTCATTTGAGCATGGTCAGGTATAGTCCAGTCGTATTATACCCTTAGGACCGCATTCCCTAGAAAAACTCACGTTTATGTAGTAAAATGTGATTTTCTCCCCTAATAGTAAAAAATAATGATAATAATCCCCCTTGGTAAGCTGGAATTTAGAAGAAGTTGTTCTAAGTAATTTTTTGTCAGTCGCTGGAGGTTTTTTTCGGCCCCTGCAAGTCAGTAGAAGATCATTGTACGTTCAGCGTGCGTCCCACTTTGGAAATGAAGAGACTTATTTCTTCTTCTCTTCTGCTCATCATGACCACCCTTCTGCTCGTCATGACCAGCCCTTCTGCTGTAATGACAAAAATAAGGGTTTTCTTGTCACCTAACTGAGATGATATTAGCGATTCTTTTCCATATCAGTTTTGGCCAAACGAAATTTTGCAATTACTTTTGTTTTTTCGTTGTTAAATGACGTTGTACGTTTAACTCCCAAACATGATTTACGAAACCAGATGACGACATCTTGACATGACAACCACAGAAACAAGTAATTTTGATAACATTGAAATAGGGTCTGTAAATGATAGCTTTTGCCAGATCAGACAGGATCAGACACAGAAAAGGTCAAGTTTCTTCTCACCTTGCTCACTGCTATTACTGTAGAAATCACAAATACCTGATGTAAGACATAAAATAATCGCGCAATTGATGAAATATAATGAAGACATTGCGGGTCCTGAAGGTTTCAACAAGATGAGAGTAATCTCGAGAAAACAATGAGGTACCTACCTACGTCGGCAGTGGTCGCTGTTGCAATGGGTAGTTCGATGCCATGGCGAACTGTGGTTGGAAACGACCATTTTACGGCAAAAATTAACCTCCGCTCAAACTGCGCTTAACTGCGCTCAAACCGCGAGGAACTTTTTGCGCTGATCCCGAATTTACCCCATATCCTATGTCTTCCTAAAATAGCTAATTAGCTGCGAAATGATCAAAAAACATAAAAAAAAAATGTACGTTATTGACCATTGGAACCGCCAAAAATTATTTTTGTATAAAAGAAAAGTTGAAGACCTGAGAATCCTGTGCGTCAAATAAGACCAACGCCAGCTCACAGTAATGATTTTTGGTAATTTTTCAGTTTTACGTTTTTTCTACTTTTTTTAGTCGTGAACACAAAAAAGTTGAAGAAAACGGTAAACTTGGAAAAATCATCAAAAAACATGACTACGGACTTGTTGAGCTGGCTCGTTCGACGCTGAACTCTCATTTCTTGAACTTTTCTTGATACAATAACAATTTTTGGCGGTTTAAAAGTTGAAAAACTTGGATCTTCTAGGTTTTTTGATGAGCTAATTAGCTATTTTAGGTATAGGAACATTGAGTATATTCAGAATCAGCGCAAAATTTCCGCGATTCTTGCGTTTCTTAAAAAATTCTTTTACAAATCGAGATGTGAGCAAACTCTGAGGAGCTGCTACTCGTTGAAAACGTCCTAAAGTGCCCTGAAGGATGTAATTGTAATTAAAGGTGTAAATTACATAAATGTTGTATAATTACTCACTCTAATTACATGCTTTATTGATTCCCATCGGTTCTATTGCATTCTAGAGACTCAGGCAGTTCTAACGGTGGGTATGGTTCAACATGGGAATTGAGTGGTGAGAGCCTCATTAACAAAGAAATACGAAAGTCATTCCCATAATGGCATTTGCCATACACTGACCTGTGTGGCGATTCCGACCTTTTGTGGTTAGGTTCCATTTGTCATTGGAAGGTTTCAAGTAGGTACTTGTAAAGGTACTACCTTTTTATTTAAACATGTACAGCTTAAGCTCAAGAAGCCAACGTTGAATGTATGACAAGGTCTGATGACCTACGAAGTACCTAGAGTATGTAACGATTACTATTTTATAGAATGATTGATATTGTTTTTCGTATAAGTGGTTCACCGATGGTTGTATTTATACATATTTTACTCTGTACATGTTTAACGTTCGACTCTTGATAGAGACTATGTTCCTAAGGTTTAAATCAGTTCTCGATGTTGGTATCTCGTATATGGAAATTCTTTTAGTAAATTAATGTTGTCTTAATTTGTTCACACTTATTTTTAGTGCCATCTTCATAGCACCTTCCTACTTCATGCTGTAAGCAAACTTTTCGCCCAAAACCATGTCAGATTTTTGATTAATTAATAAGTACCTACTACCTATCCTATTTCGGTTGCTCTTTGTAACTTAATCGTTCTGCATTAGATATTTATTTTTAAATCTCAACAAATTTGGTGCAAATAATTTGAGATTAGTATGCTAATTAAATCAGAATTCAAATGACCTTCATTTAATGATTTGTATTGTCTTGTGATCTACACAGTAACTATTTATTACCATATTATATATTATAATATTAGGCTGTGATTTAATTTAATTATCTGAAAGTAAATATGATCAATTATTTTCTTGAGTAATGCTTCATTCAACCTTTCAATAACATGGTCTTGTAAATAGTGCCTACCTAATTGATTAATTTGATTAGTGAATCTACTTTCTTCTTCAATGAAGGTGTGTAATATATTTGAATCTATCTCCATACCAGAAAGATCAGACTACACTTATCTAGTTCATCAAAATTTGTAAATAAATTGACCACTTATTTGGCTAAACCAATGAAATCATTCTTGAACCTCATCAGTCAAATCACATTTGAATTCACTCTACCATGTTATAACACTTGTTTGACATTTCTCCTACCTTTCATATTGATTGATTTCCTCAATTAGAAAAAATAAAATAAATGAATAAAATAAAATACAAAATAAAACCGGTACTGAAGTTCTCAGCATGAAAATGTATAGACCGCGGTATATATATATTAGTGGTATAACTTCTCCTTTTAGCTTTAAAAAAAGTTTTACTAGTAGGATTTAGGACTCTTCGATGTTTTATAGTTTCTGTAAGTATAGTTGTATATCTATGGTATTTATGTGTAACGAATTGCTGTTGGTTTAATAGTCTCATTTGTAATTGAAAATTCATGAGTTTTTAGAGGATTATTCGATTGAGATAATTTTAGTACCTACCTAGCGACCCTATTATGGCCTACTTTCTAACCGAAAACACAAATAATGTCAATTGGAGATCTCATTATTCCCCTTTTCCCAATTCACCTCGGAAATAATAATCATTGTGAATCAGGTCTTCGTCCACTATTATTTACCATCACTATTGTGTCACATTTTAAGTACGAATGTAGGTGTATTAGGTACGCATACCTACTGTAAGTATATTTCATGTTTTTTTTTATTCATATTGCATCGTATCCAAGAATACTGAAAATAGTGGAGAATACTGAAAAATTATGACAAAATTTCGGTGTTTGAGTAAAAATATTTCTGTTTCTGTAGTTTGAGGGGACGCTACAATAAACATGGTATTGCAATATGTACCAAACCTCTATTTTCCAAGCATCAATCTTTTTTTGTAGGTACCTATGTATGTAGTTGTAATAATAATAATATTCATCCCTATATTGCGTTGATACTTGCTACATATTATTAATTTGGTCGTAAGTACGAGGGCATCCTCATCTTCATGTCATTGTATGACCGTTATGTTGTTGAATTCAGAGCTTTGACAAGTTTAAACATTCTCAAATTTAACCTACTTTCAGTTTATGGCCGCAATAAAGTATCTACCTACCTATCACATTATTTGAGAAATCCTATGTCTTTAATTGAAAAGCTTCCCTTCAATCCCAGTGTCAATTATGATATTTTCCTACTTGGATTCAAGCTGCATTTGTTCGTTCGTTTTTACGACGCTGCAGGCTCGTCTTTTTACTTGAAATATTCAGGGTAGATTCTTTAGAGGAGGAGAGTGTGGAGGCACCGGTGTTATGAACTCGAACTAGGTATGTACTTCGTTTATAGGTATCAGCATTGCAGAGGTAGTGGTGGGTATATGTATAGTAGGCATCTGGCTACTGTGCTGAAGTTCGTTGCTCATCATCATGAATTTTTTGGTCACCCTACTTTATTTGAGGCCAACTTTAGCCAAACTTCAATTGAATTGAAAAACTTCCTTGCTTAGTATCTACCTATCTATCTAAAACTGAGTTCGATCCCAATTATTGATCAACTTAGGAATGGGAAAAACTGCTCCGCTTTTCTAACCTTCCGAAATACTTACCTAAATCCAAATACCAAACTGTCTTCAGCTTCCTACAGCTACAACATAAAACTCATTCATTGGAATTGAAGATCTGGGTGGAGCACGATAGGCGTGCCTGAGCTTGCTCATGAATTTATGCCACCTACTTGTTGCGATGTAGTTTTTTTTTGCAATTGCGCCACGCAGGCTTTTTGCGCCTAGCTTTTCTAGCGACTCGCCCGTCACCGCGGTGACTCAATACTGCCCCTCATAAATACCAAACTAGGATTGCTTCAGATCTATAAGTCTCGTTCACAAGGTTGAATGCTTCGAGATATGTGTCAAATCGGGGGGGCCTTAAGTTCTATAATACGATTCCCAAAAATTCTTAAGACTTACCTAAATAAGAACAAATATTAATTGAGTATAGTTAATTTCTTGCGAGGACTTGCTTCGTTCATCTGATGAGTACCTACTTCGATGCTATCAAAAGAGTCAAAACATGAATCTGTTTCATATTTCATCACAAAACTTTCATCACATACTTAGTTTTTTGTTCATTAGCTCTTAGTTCCTTCTATTATCAGCAGACGAAGAAATTTTCTCAAAGTACTCGGGCTTGCTCTATAATTTTTAGTGGTGTGTTGTGTGATATTGTTATCTCTGAATACTTGTTGATCTTTTTTTGGCATTATCATTATTGACCGTGGATTGTGAATTGTGTACTATTGGATGAATGTGATGAGTGACTGTAATTTATTCAGTGTATGGCTAATTGCGCGTTTTCCTAGTTTTTGTCTATGATGTGGCGCTGGGCCTATCGCTCATTAAAATTATTTATTGTAGTGACATAACTCTTTAATATTCTCTCTGTGCAATATTCTCTTGAGATTTTTTCTTTCGGCCGGGTTTTTATCGGTTTCTTCCAGTTTTCTCTGGATGTAAAAACCTTAAAATCATTATTCACATCGTTAAGTATGTAATTATGATTGTATAACATACGTGAATCGAGTAATTTTCAAAATCTCATACGTGATAAATAATACATGGGATTTTGAGCAGCGTTGGGGCATGGTTGTCCTCCCGAGCCCGTTGTCCCGCGCACCCTTAAGTGCCCAGTTCAATAGTATTGGTTCAGAAGCGAACGGATGTTTGATGGAAAACTCGAATATCGAGAAATCCTCAAAATTTGAACTTTGGGTTAAGGTGTGAGCCTTGAAAATCACCTGGTAAAGGGAGTTAGTAGGACTTTCTTTTATGAAACGTAACGCTCTTTCGAATGGTATATCTATTTTTTATTTTACCCTGTAGGGTGTTATGGCTGTTTTAGTGATGCAAGGTCGAACGAAAATACAAAATCTTAAAAGTGGGAAAACTCACGAAAACATGGGGTTTTTAAAAAAACTCTAAGAGATAGTTTTTGTTAGAAATTACCTGTAGAATTGATTCCTTAAGTTTGTCTCAACTTAGCTGTTGACACCCTGTATAGACACTAATTAGGAGTTTGTCTTGACCAAACCTCTCCGTTTGGCCCTCAACAGCGTTTTTGCCGGTAGGAAAGTACCTATAACTTTCCACAACCACTCGAGCTCTAGTGATTGGAGCCATGGCTTGAGCTAAGTACTTACTGAAACTTGGTGACATCATCAATGATAGCCAATCCTTAAGGTCTCCTCCGAATTGTTTGAATTGATGTTTGGAAAGTGCGTACTCCTTCTTAATGATTTCAGGTGACGAATCTCGGGCTGTTTCAGCACTCTGACTACTCCAAACACTTTCATTATGATCAGCCAAGTACGATTCATACTCATTTATTGTAAATGAATAGTTTTGTATCTGTCTTGGTAGCATTGGGCTACCTCCAGTTCTTCTATGATCATTACCTACCACCTCCTCTTGGGGCTCCTCATCGGCAGTCACTAGGGTCTCGAAGACGGCAATATCCACATAGGCGAGTTCCTGGCATTTCTACATCAAACTGTCAAAGTTGACTCGGAACTCTGTGATGTCACCTTCCACTCCGGGCTCGGTAATGTCATTAGCGATTTGATTAAAAAATCCGCGCAAGAACTTACGTCGACTTATCAATTTATTCATTTCAAGAACTTCGAAAAACGATGATTATACAGTTCATCTTGTTTCGTCGGGATGCGGGCCAGTTGGGAGGAGAAGGAAGAAACTACTTCATCCAGTCAATCATTGATTCTGTATTTTACGTTTCGTACTTGCACTGAGTACATTCTCAAAACACCTACAAAAAAGACACCTCTAAGGCATCAAAAAAGTTCCATTCATGCAGCATGAGTTGGTGAGCGA
>JAEMON010000001.1:34678214-34689245 GCA_030264115.1 Lygus lineolaris | reverse complement strand
TGCTTGATTTCCATCGAAACTGTTTCCCGTTTTTTTTTTTAAAGTACCTGGAAACTTTTGCCCCACGGAAACTTTTGCCCTCACCTACCCTATGTATGTTTGTGTTTTGTGGAGTTGAATCCAAGTTTGGTCGACTGTTTTAAATAATACTGGTAGGTACTCTGTTGAGGTTCAGTCAATGGAAGAAGACGAATTTTCCCCGACTTTATGGTACTTTATTTTATGTGAGTTGAAGACAAGAATTTGATCCTTGCAGGCAAGGTGGAGTCACAATAGGTACACTATTATAATACGTAGCTAATATAATATTATGTAGAGGGCACAAACGTATTATACCTACTTGGATACAATATAGGATGCTACGTACTATACTAGGATGCTAACCGAGCAAGTAGGTAGGTACCTAGGGGTGTGCCGTCTACATTATACCTATTACGTTACCTACCTATTATAATAGTGTACTGTGACGCCACCATATCAGTTAAGGATAAAATTCTTGTCTTTAACTCCCCCCTGAATATGGTAAAATAAAGCACCGAAACTTTGGGGAAATTTCTTCTCTGTCTACTTTCATTGACCGAACCTAAACAAACGAAGACTTTTTTTGAAGTCGTTCCATTTTGAGGACATCCCTCAATCTGGGTTGGAGGAGAACAACATACAACTGAAAAAAAAAGAACCACGTACAAATCCGTTTCTTTCCCGACCCAACCATGATCTTGCACTATGGTGCCAGACTGGTATTAGTGAGTGGCGCCACACGGATTCACTTGTTGGGTATCGTTAATCGTAGATTTTGGAATGCGGTTCAGTTTCGGGACTATCACCCCCATTTTATTTCCCATCTGAAGGAAAGTCCCTTGAAATGCATGCATTATCAAACTATATGTTTTTATATGATTTTTACTTTGCTCATTTTCAATATAATGAAGGTAGGTAGGCACCTAATGCCAAATAGGTACCTAAGTGATCTTCTACCTAGGCCTTTCCTCAGTAAGGTAGTGGTGAAGTGGGGTTCTAATGAATGATGATATTCGTAGTAAGTCTTCATCAAATTTATTGAACATATAAGCACGGCATACATGATTATGCATTTGGATGCATAATTACATATAACAGAAGAGTAGCTAGTTCACAATTAAAAAATGAATAGAAACAAAGTTTCATTATGATGAACATTGCTCTGGGTAGGTACATCTAGTAATTAAATTCATTTTTGATATTGAACTTGATGAAAATCAAATAGGTAGGTACAGAGATCTGATCATTCAAGTAAAATAAGCTAGTTACTTTAATTTTGATTTTCTTTATAGTCAATAATGAACGAAACATAGTTTTAAACAAATTAATAATCTAGGACAGTAAGTATCTACCTAATAATAGCAAGTTGCAAACCCCATAGCCATCGAAGAAACAATGAACAAAACTGCATTTTTGCATTTGATAGGCATTTAACAAAGACGGGGTCAGGTCATCATAATCTGCCAAGGAGGAAAAAGTAAGTCAAATAGGAAGGAAATTAGGTACATTTATGTACATCAACTATTGAATAAGGAAGATTTAGTATTTAGGATAGTTTCTCCAACGACTAGGTGCGTAACCGAATTACATGACTCGAACATATGACTAAAAAATAAGCATCACTTTATAAACCTCAATCAAGAGCTCAGAAAAATGCAATCGTACAAAACACATAAATGTAGATCTTAAATCTAAATGATCAACATACTAGTAGTCTTTCAATTTTACAAAATAATCTTCTAATCATAACTCTAAATATGCATAAAACAAAAAAAACTTAAAAGTATTGTTTGATTTTCTCGAATAAGGGATTGAAGGTTCCTCATTATAGATTCCCAACGTGTAGGTATTAAACAATTAAAATGTTTGATTAATGGATATTAGTATACAAAACCAAATAACAGTGGTACAAACACTTTTGTAACCAATGTGTTTTAGTGTTTTACCCGCTTTTTTATAAACAATAATTGGCATAATAATGCACCTAATTATTTAACACATCAAGCATTCATGGTTCAACATATAGACAAACTTTATCAACTATGTCAAATGTTAACTCATGTTTTCTAGCATATTTTGCCTATAATAACTCATATACTACCCAAAACTAATAACTTGTGTTATAAATCTTTCATAATAATCTCTACAACATGTGATTTTGATTTGTGCGAAATAAACAAATTAATTCATGTAACTATTTACAAACTGCCTCAAATTAAAAACCTATTCATCTCTGAACGTAACTCACAAAGAGAACAAAACATGAGTAATTTTAATCTTGCGTAAATTGAGTTAATCATAACAATTATCTACCTACGTTACCTTGTATTCACCCCAGGTCGTTTTGGCTTTTTGTTTTGTTCAGTTCACAATGAGAAAGGAAAAATCTTTTATTCAGGTGTTTGAGATAATGCATACCTTCCTACCATGTAAGTTCACTAGCAAGTGAGGTCATCTCATGTTACATCGATTCAAATAATATTTATAAGGAAAAAACATCAAGGAGTTAAGAACTAGGTATAATAATGAATTTATAGCTGATTCAAAAATTGAATGAACTTATCTATAATCAATATAACTTAAAGAAACAATTATTTTGATTTTAAAAATCACACTTGGTCATCACATTAAATAGAATAATATCTTGATTTAAGGCAGCTATGAAAAAGCTATATAACTACCAGGTAGTTGTAGATGTTGGACCTCCCAATAATTGTATATATAGGGTGTTGGAGAAGTTTCGATCGTTCAGCATTACCGCTCTATAAATGACGAATTACCTACCTATGAAAAATTGGACATATCAACCCTGTGAATTCAGAGGGAAGATTTTATTCCTTGGATGGATTTAGGGGAGAAAGATGGAAATCAATCTGATGATAATAAGACGAACAAATCAGGTGTGCAGCTTATTGAGCAGTTGATGGCAAAATTGCTTGCTGCCCAACTACCTACTTATTTTATAAATCTGATTTTTGTTTATTCAGGTACCTAAATATGCTCAGTAGGTACTGAGACTTATGTAAAATACCTACTGTGGTTCGGATGGCTAAGGTTTCTTTAAACAAAATGTAATTGAATGACCCCCACGTTATCTGTGGAACCCTTCAACGGCAAATTTCCACTCAGATATTCCACTGTACGCTCAAGATTTCCAAAATTGCGTTAACGAATCCTCCATTTACCGCATTTATTGTAGACCATCGAATTGAACTAACTGTGACTCCAATTTTTGAGTGGCCAAACTCCCTTCTCTGCTAACACTCGAGGAGTTTATAACTGATCTACCTTCTCTGCATCTTGAGCTTTTTGGTTCTGCAAGTTGGCTCTGATTCAAAATTGCTAGGTACCTACTCTATTGATTTCCCATAAAATTGGTCAAGAGCAAAACATGCTTTGATTAAAGAGAAAAATGAATGATAATAAAGTAAACTTAAATATACCAGGTAGGCGCTTATTTGAATCATAGTTCAGCACATGAGTAATACCTAACGAGCACTTCCTTTGAATAATACTTATACGATATTGCCTAAAAAAAAAAAAGATTTTATAAGCCAACTTGAAAGAAGGCTGTTGTTCGCCTCTTCCTATATATAAGTGACTTATATTTATTTATTTCCGTCTCAATCCTGAGGAATAATAAGACAAAAATACAGTAGGTAGATTATGTGTACAGTAAGCTCTCAAAGTTTTTACTTGCCCTCTACAACACCCAGATCTACTCTTTTCGCATTTCTTACCTCAATACGCCTCCTAAAACGCTCATGAGTGTGACCCAACTAGACATCACTTTCAAAAATCTTAAATCCTCTTCAATCTAAATTGTTGCCAAAATGAATCTAGTTTAGGAAGGTTTATAGATGCTAACAAAGTGATAAGGGAGAAACTCAATTTGGGAGATACATACTCGTAAAATGATTACACAGGTATACAAGTTAACAAGTTCAAGAAAGAATTGTTGAATGTGCGAACATACATTATAATATGACTGTAGGTTCAAGTGGGATATAGATTTTAGAAGGTAACTGAATTGTAACAATTACCATTATTTGAAGGAGTGCTGGCAAATAGTTTCAATTTATTGAATTTAAATCAAAGAGGAATTTTTACCTTTCATCTTACTAACAACAGGCGTGAGATTTGTGATTTAGTAGTATTCGTCACAAGAAATTTTCATGATTTAGAAAGTGGATACATATTTATTGTGAGGTCGAACATGATGAAGCAGTACTTTTCAAATCCTCTCTGTAAACTTCTCATTAGTAAGGTAGAAAAAGAAGTAATACCCAACGCTTACATTTGATGATTTTTCAATAATGCATTCTCGTAACCAAATTTCTCTCAACTATATAATTTCAATAATCGTACGAATATCCACCAAGACTCTTTTCTTATGAAACACTAAGTTGCATTTCTCAACATAATAGGTACATTATTTAAATCCATTCAAGTGAGTATATCTATATAAACAAAAATCAAGTAATTTCCGTTCTTGATAACTGGTACATACCATTCATCAGAAAATATACAGGGTTTTCCGGGTGGTAGGAGGGTTTTGCTAGTAAAAAACCGACTAGAAATTCACTCCTGTGCAATTTGAGATAATGAGAACCTGTGAAAAGCTTACAGATCGGATTTAAAACTATTGTTGGTGGCAAGTAACAATTAATTATCATTACTATATTATCATCATAACAGTATATTGTCAACACAGTTGAAACCGGATATCCTGTAACAATAAGCCTAGATCAATTAGTTTAGGAACAATAATTGGTACGTTCAATTGTACTTTTGGTATGTTCGTGGTTGGTCTAAACTCTGGCGTAACATTGTAAAACATTTTTGCCACTAACATTATTCATTTAGCATTGATAATAAAATAACTGTATGAAATATGAACGACATGGACCTTCTTGTAATTTGTACAGATTATTCTCCCTGAAAGTGACTTAATGAAGATTCCACTATGATAAACTCAGCAGAACTCCGATTAAAATCATATATAGGTACTCATTTTCCTATATCAAAATTTCTATAATAAAAAATCTATAATCAAATGGTGTTACAACCACCAAAAAGATTCTATGCTCTAGAATGTATGACTTGGTGCTTGGGCATCCCCTCCCAGGCAAACCACATCTTCACTAAGTAATTTAGAATATTTACTCTGGCTTGGATATCCGACATGTGGACGTACTAAGGAGGAAAATGCTCAGCACAAATAAATTAAACAACACAAGAATATTGATTTATAAAATTTCATAGTTGTCCACTTTAGGATTCAACATTCATTTCACTTAATTATTTATTTACAATATTTATTATTTTGTGAAATATAATTTTAAACTGTAAAACAATACACTTACATCTTTATTTGGACATTGTTAAAGTAGGAACTTCCGTTTTATTAGGTTAAAATACATCCAAATCTACCTTAAAATAAACCTCAAAGGAACTGTATCTGTAGTAAAATTTGCTAATGATCATCTACGGTAAACTATTGTACTGTACTGCAACCCTGAGTAGTATAGGACTATTGTTTGCAAAATGAAGTCCGGCAAGTATTTTCTTTTTATAAATTGTACGATTGAGCAGAAAATATTAAAATGTCATACTGACACGAAATTGCGCTCTTAAAGAAGAGTATGAAGGCTCAATAGGAACTTTTGTATATATCACCGATGAATCTAATTGTACAATATATTTTAAAATCGTTTTTGTCGTCATTATACCTATTTTCATTCTTTAAATTATATTTGCAGAACCTTTGAAGAATCGCTAAAAGGATTCAGTCTTTTTCATGAGGTTTCTGGATTCCGAATTAAGGCGTTGGTTTGGGATAACATGGCACCACTTCAATAAATTTTGTATTACTCTCTCACTCTCTAGACACTGGAAAATTTCTTTTTTATTTATTTTAACTTGTCAAAGTGAGCTAATGTTCCGCAAACCAACTTCTAATAGCTAAAGACCTTCATGCATTCTCCTATAAAAATCATAATTATACATTTATATAATTCTATAATATTTTCATAGATAATATTAATATAAGAGCCAATCTATCTCAACGCCATCACAGTAGAAGCTCCTATATCATACAATATATCTTTCATTTATTTAAATTCTTAACAAAATAGGAACATTGAGTTATTATACCCCCCAGCCCATTCGCTGCCTGAATTACCCTTACCTTTACACTCGGTCAATAATAATAATTGTCAATATACATTAAAAAGTTCATGTAAAAAACAGTTACGTTTTCCACAAATAAGGTAACATGAAGTAAAAAATGCGAGGATTCTTCCAGTTTTTATACAATAAAAACCGTACTTGAGTAGCTTCATGTAAGTTCAGATAATTTGATAAAATGTGCTCTACTCATGACTATTACAAAAGTAATATAATACTTGATCAATGAAACAAGTTGTAAATCACAGACTTTGTTTGAAGACTAGATAATTTTTTATATAATATATAATATACAATATTCTTATAAGATATCACATTGTGTAGAGAGGGTATCAGACAACTTTGGGATCGAGGTGGGGCTACATTTTCTTGTCGACAGACTAAGTTGGAGTGAGCCTAAACGAGGCTGTCACTGGCGTGCTCAATTTTTCTTTCACGGGAAGGAACACCACTGATGAAAAAAACGTACTGTTGCTGTTGTCTTCAACAACAAATGGCTGCATCGTGAATTTGTTATCTACGTTGGATGGTAGTGCAAAGGAGGCAGGAACCAGGGAAGTGGATGCTAAATGAAGGAGTGCATCTCTAACAGTTTGAAGGTATACTCCGGGATCTTCACATTTATGTTCCTTTTGGATGTGTTCAAGGAAGTTTTCTAACTGTGGTGCCGTGTATGGACACTTCAAACACCTCATTCCAGATTCTCCTTCTTTATACGCCTTTGTGTCTCTAGTCTCAGAACAATTATTGTCATCAATTATCAATCCATCTTTTTCATTTTGGCCAGTGTGTTGATCGAAGTTTGAATTATAGTTTGTAGGGGCTTCTTTAGGATAGCAATCTATAGAGTGATTGGAGTTAACATGTTGCTCATTGATTTCTTGATTTTGTTTGGGTGACATGTTCAAGGGATTTCTGAAGTCTTGATTTTCGGTTGAGTTGGGGAAATGAGATCTTTCATGTACGAAAAGAAGGGCTAGTACCTGTGTTGAAAATGAACAATATGAACACTGATAACTCTTGGATGAAGAATGTTTGTTCAGCATTGATGCAATAGCCTCACACTGTTGGAAAGATGTCCCCGGTTCGTTGGACTTGATATCAGGTGCAGCTGAGTTTTTAAATGGTGGGCAGCAATAGATGTCATTCTTTTTAGGAGAGTCTATTGTAGGTTTTTCTATTTTCGTGCCATTTTGTTGTTGCAATTCCCTCCATTTCTCCTTGCCTTCTTCCCCGTGATCATTCAGCAGATGAGTCTTCAACCATTTAACACTTCGGAATCTCCTACTACAAATTGTACATACTTCAGTAAAATGGCTGAAATAACGATGTGAAAGTTCGTTATCTGATGGTTTCAGGGCTGTATCAGGGTTCAATGGTTGTCCTTTGACATCTGTGCCTATTTGAGGAAGAAAGGCCTCCTCGACAATACCATGAGAATTTTGCTTATGAACCCGTAAAAAATATTTGCTGCACAACTCTTTATTGCAAATGTCACAAACAACGCCACCAATGTGTGCACCATTCTCAATGGAAATGCCATGCATTCTCTGCATGTGAGTCTTCATGAAGTATTTGTTACAGAGTTCTTTCTTACAAATCTCACAGAAACTGCTCGTTGGAGTGTGATGAACCGAACGCTCACCAGTTGCTGCCATATGGTTCCCCAAATCGTCATCACCATTCCTCAGCGGATTTTTTGATTCGAATGTGCTATGTTTTTCATTCAAATGCACGTCCAATGAAGTAGAGTTATGGAAGGTTGATGGGCACTTAGTGCATTCCCATTTATTCCCTAGTGCTTGAGAGCTTTGATTGTCGTCATAGAACCCATTGCTAATCTCTTCCAGGAGGGCTGAATGTTCTTTGATTATATGGTTCTCTAATGATGTACTTCTTCCAAAATCTTGGTTACACACATCACAGTAGAAATTATCAAGTGGGTTTTGTTGATTGAGTTTCATGATCATAGCATGAAGCCGTTTGACGTCAGTATTGAAGTATTTTGTTGCTTCATTTGAGTCGTTTTGGTGGTATGGCTTTGAAAGTAGATCGAAAGAGTTCTTGAAAGATGAATCTGTACAGCTCTTGTTATCTGAAGATAGTAGAGGAGTATAGTTAATATTTTGGGAGTCGTTATACTTGAGATTGTGAACGAGATTGTAGTGCATTTTCAGCAAATATTGTTCAGGGAATGACATGTCACACTGGCCACAATTGATCATTACTTCTCCGTCAGAAATATTCTGATTGGTTTCTCTCAGAATGAGATTTAGTGGCATTGGTTGGTCTGGCTTCCAAACGTTCCCTACTGCAGCTCCACTAGTCTCCTTAGGTTTTTCATCCTTTTCGGAAATTTGTATGCCATGACATTTTTGTTTATGGATTCGAAGAAAGTACTTGTTGCAATATTCTTTACAGCAAATATCACAAAATGCACTGTTGTTTGAACTAGAAGATTTCTTCGTCCGATCAGGAGATTTTGAACTGTCCTTACTTTCTTCAATTTTCCAAGAAGATACGAGAAAATTGAAATTATTCTGTGGACTGTCGGGAACATCTGATTCATTATCTTGGTCCTTGATTATTTTGCATTTATCATCTTCAAAAATGCTGTCGTGAATATCTTTATGACCCGAATTCAGTTGAACGTCGACTGGTGTCTTTCCACTTGAAGGTCCTGGTAGTCCAACATCATCCTGCTTATCATTAGTTGATGGTGGCTTGTATTCTTGAGACGTTTCTTCAGTATTTTCAACTATTCCATGGATCTTAGCTTTGTGTCTTCTAACAAAGTATTTATTGCAAAATTCTCGTTGGCAAATGTTGCAAAATGCTCTCATACTGCTGCTGTTTACTTTCGACGTGTTGTTCCCGAAACTTCCCGATGTTTTCTTATTGACTGGAGATGCAGGTATTGGTAAGTTTGTGAGATTATTAGAAAAATACGTGATGATAGGTAGTGTTGGCATACTTTCAACGTTATTTGAGGTTATATTATCAGTGTAAATACCATGTTTGTTGGCTTTATGAGTTTTTAAAAAATATTTGTTACAAAATTCTTTATTACAAAGGTCACAGAAAGCTTCTGGATTGAATATCCTGTGAGGTGACCCTATTTGGTTCTCATTATTCCCCACGAAAATCCTCTTGAAATTTGGAGGTACAAGTCCAGGGTTCTGAGAAGGAAGTAGTAGGTTGTAAGGATACACTTGCGATTTAAGTGAAGCATGGTCCAATGAAGAAAGAGGATATAGCGATGATGTAGTCACAGATTCAGGTGGTTTGTACCAATTTCTCTCTTCACAGCTTGATACTGGCAACGATTCTATGGAATCTCTGGGCGAGGGGGATTTTGGATGAGACAGATTCAATGGGTACGAAAACTCTTTTTTGACATCCGACTCACTGAAAAAAGATTCATGTCCATTCTCTTCGCTACTACCCTCTCCATCACTTTCGTTTTTACAAGATTTTTCATCGTTTTGGTTGATTTGTTCACAACCCGAAAAATCTTCGGAAGACTTTTCTACTCTCCCATTTCCTTCAGTTTCATCAGAAAGTGATTCAGTTGAAGCTATTCTTATTGGTTTGCTCTGTTTTCGTCTTTTCTTCACTTGGCATCTATCTAACTCATCTTCGTGGTCCCTTTTGACTTGCCCTATGTCATTGCCGAATCTATTATCAAATGTTTCTCTGTTGAAGACTTGTTCACTATCCATTCCAAGTACACCGTCATTTTTCAGTTGTGCAAGATTCATATGCAATAAAGCTGAAGCCATTTAACTGGAATTTATTTTTTTATTCACAGACAACATTGTGCCTTACCATCTTGGTCACTCCGTCCATTCCAGAAACCTGCAACAAAAAATATCAAAGCTGTAGAGTGTATGTTATGTACATGAGCCATTTCATTGAACTATTGTTAATGAGTAGTTTTTTTTAGTAAGTATGTTACCAATACGGTTTTGCAGCAACAAATGGTGAGTCAGATTTGTGTTGATCGCGACAAACCGCATCAGCTTACCCCGTTTTATAGGGTGATTGCCCATTGCAGCCTAATCCCTTCGGTTATACGATAATGAGGGTGCACTAAACCGTGAGGTTACCGGGAGTGGAGGAGTCGAGTTAAACTATTGTGCCCATCTGAGGAGAGAAGGCAAGAGAATGGTCTTTGGTGCCCAATACGTTCGAAGAAGTTGTCAATCCAAGTAAGATCAACCCGAATGATGATCAACTAGTTACATTCCCAAAAACATTTGGGCCGCTTGCTCGGCTACTTTGAGCAGAACCATGAATAGGTACACGAGTTTTCACAGTAATTTTAAGCACAGCTTCAACCACGCTCATCCTCCAATCCACAAATTTAGCAACGTCCTTTTGCCGAGTCAGAACTTCTGATTAAAAAAAAAAAACGTTACCGTTGGGGGTGTCTAGCCGCCAGTGGTTTGTGTTCATGATGGTACATTTATAGTAGAAAGAAATCTGGGGGACACCCCCAGACCCCCGGATTGTGGATGTTAGGATCAAGGATCAAACCAATGAAACACAGAATGTGTATTTCGGGGATTCCCCGGAGGGCTGGTGGCATTCTGGTAAGTTCGGCCGCGTTCTTGGAATCCAGCGCCTTGGATTGTAGACCTACCCTTCACGGGGATATTAACGTTTTATAAGGTGGCAACCCTGTGACCAATTGTGGTTTGAAATTATGAGTTCGAAAGACGAATAGAAGCATGGAGGCTCAGGTGAGTCGTTAAACAATCCAACTATCGCCTGTTTACCAATTTTCAATAAAATGGGAGCAGTAAGTTAAAAAAGTCG
>JAEMON010000001.1:34662026-34672814 GCA_030264115.1 Lygus lineolaris | reverse complement strand
TTGGCAGACTTTTTCATTTCGCGATCAAGCGACTTGATTCTTCGTGGAGTGTGTTCTCCTCCTGATAGCATCGTTGAGGCCCTTCCCGAGCCAGGCGTCCCGCGCACCCTTAAGTTGAAGGTTTTTAATTAGAGGAGAAAATATCAAAAATAGGCTACGTAAGTTTTTGTCTCATGTCTAAGCAAACATCCCATCAAGGTTTGCAATGGACGAAGAAGTAACATAATAATCCATTTTTGGAGTTTTTGCAAGTAAGGAAAGAAGTTTGAAGCTCCACAAGACGGACATTCCTCTCGGGGTGCATATGAGAATGCATATGTAGGTAATATGTAGCGGTAGGTCCTGCTTACCAACCTACCCTCCCATTTGGATGAAAATGCTTATGGGGAGGGTCGTCCACCTACCTATTGATTTATACCACCGATTGCTGACTCACGAGCCAGAATAACTCTTCAGAATAGTTGTCTAACAAAGCCGTTTTCCTATGTTCAGGGATGCCAGTGATTCTAGGGTTATGAAAGAGTGTTGATTTTCGGCTCGAAAATGAACAAGCAGAAAATTAAATCTGTCTTACTTAAATCATTATTAAAATTGATTTCGGAAGAATTTTTTATAAAAAACTTTGAATGTGAATGAACATTTATTTATACACTAGGTAGGACATAACTTTTATGAAATATCATATCTAGGAGTAGTTGATGAGCTACCTTTTTATATTTTGTGATGAGCAAGTACCTGCGTAAATTAAAAAACATGGGCGTATATAAGCACCAAGTGAAAATTTCAGCGAAATTGGTCGAGTAGTCCCGAAGTTATGGCTATCAAAACACATTTCAGTTTGCGCGTGCGCAGTAGAAATGATACTGATTCAATCGTGACGAAATTCGTAGGGAATTGTCATTCGCCAACTAACTTTCGGGTTTGAGCGAAATTGGTCAGTGTGAACTGAGATATCGTAGTTTCAGGATATTCACATTTGCGCATGCGTACACGCTACTGGTTTTCAAACTTTGATAAAATTGATAGCGAACCTTCACGGGCCTAACATGCACAATCCCTGGAAATTTCATCAAATTCGGACCAATACTTCATACAGTTTTTCCTGGGACAAGGAATGGACCACAGACAGACAGACACCGAACCAAAGTTGTTCAGAAAGCTCTGAACCTTGAAAAGCAAGTGGAAATTTTGATTTTGAAGGACAAAAAATTTTTTTTTCTAGCACGAATACATAGCTTCCTACCTTCGGTAGTGAGAAAGCAGAAACAACAACATAACATGAATAAAATAATTGGGCTTTATTTTGAGAAATAAAACAGGAAAATCAAAGGCTTACGTAGCAGAGTAGACATCTCCAGAAGGGCGAATGTTACCTATGTACGGTGGTAAGTGCTCTTGTGTATATATGATACATTATGATTATTGCATGAACTAATGACAGTCAAGTAGTATAAACCACTAATAAAAGAAAAAGACGTAGAACACGAATGAAGGTTATGAAGGAGGTACCTAGTTTATTGTTGTTGTACCTTGTTTCTCGATGACTTTTGCTTTTCCCGATTTTCCCAATCAGAATCGTGATTAAGTGGTTAGATTCGCGTTCGCTATACTGACTGTTTCGTTTCGTTACTTATACCTATATATAGGTATCGTTTTTACAAATTTCACGTTACAATATTCCGGAAAAAATGAATGAAATTGAGGAACGTGCAGTTGTTGCTCCATTTCAACTAGATGATGAGTCCATTGGGGAGAATCATCTGTTACTATGGGCGTATGCGAACTGTATGGAATTTACGTAGAACCTAGCAAAAGGGCGCAAGTGTGAATAATCACTGTTTTTTAAATTATAAAAATGATTGAGAAATCATTGTTTGTTTATTGTATTGGTATGTGGATTTTATGGAAGACTCTGAACTAGAGAAAACTATTCCAGTTAGGCGATCTCATAAAAAAAATCATCAATTTAAAAAAAAATCACTTGGTGTAAAATTTGGAGTTTGTAACATACGTTCTTTTGAACATTTACCGACGATACGGAAATATAATACTAGGTATTTAGAAAAAACATCTCAAGATGGAGCATAGTCCAGCTACCCACCTACGTTAATTTCGGCAGAAAACTCTGCACTCTTTCAAACTTTTGAGTCAAAAAGGATGTATTTCCGATAAATTTAGCGATTTGGCGACAGGTATCAAATGTAAAGGGTTAGTTCCGCTACTGATAAGAATACAATTGTTTACCTAAACCAGTGAGGTATGTAAACAATTTGGCGACAGATTCAACCGACCCAATCAGGGTTTTAATCGAAGTTGAAAGTGACTTCGGTTAAGGATGTTCTGGCCAGGGTGTGAACCGTCATCAAAAATTCGCAAATCTCGGGAATTATAGAGTTCATATTAACGCTCACTATAGATCTTATTACTACTTCATTCCAATATGTTTAAAAAAAGTAACCGCCCCTACCCCCCTCCCGATACCATTTTACCGTTAAAACTTTTTTCCAACTTTTCTCAGCCGGTAATCGATCAATTTCAAATCTGTTTTCGGCATTCTTTCTATTTTTAATTCTGCAGGGCAACACACTATCGACATTTTAAATTTGAAATTTTCACATTTTGTTATCAATTTAAAATTTAGAATTTGAAATGTCGATAGTGTGTTGCCCTGCAGAATTAAAAATATAAAGAATGCCGAAAACAGATTTGAAATTGATCGATTACCCGCTGAGAAAAGTTGGAAAAATTTGCACACCACTGGCGGAACCCCCTTAATGTTTCAACACCTGTCAAGGCCCAGCAAATCCGCTTTCCACTCTCTTCCCTAATTTTGACAAAATAAACAATTTTTCCGTAGGTAGCTAGAGTTCACAAAAAAGGAGTAAAGTGAGTAAAAGTGAGGTAATTTCCTAATGGTAAGAATAGTGAGGCGTTGACATCCCTGTACGTTTTTAAAGAACCTGTAAACGAGAATTGTTTCCCTAGCAATGTAACATCACAGGCATCACATGAATAATGGTATTGCTTTTTCAAAATGTACAGGTATTGAAATATTTGATCTGAGGATTCATTCACTTTAAGGCAAAGATGTGTTTCACGGAGTGCAGTTCTCTTTGTATTAGGATGCGCTTCACTTTTTGACGAGATGGGGTGTAGCTTTCAGGTAAAAAACTTCCTGGAGTCATATAGCATAATGATTAAAAATTGTGACTGCTCTACCAGCTGAACCATAACGAGTGACGTGGTTGTGGTCGAAGGCCAGATGGCTGAAGCACTCCATATTATTTTACATGAAGATAAGTGTTTCCAGGACGTAGTGGGCAAAAATCATCAAGAGTCATTCCATGGCGAATTCAGTCCGGCATGACGATAAGGCTGATCGTTTTTGGATTACTCGAAGTACCCTTTTCTGGACGCGGAAAATACTGAGAAGGTTGCTATCCTGTTACCGAAAACAACATTCCATGGGTTCCACTAAGAGGCAGTGATATGCGGTTAGCAACGCTCCTTCAGTCGTGATCTTTCTCAGTTTACGGAAAGCATAGCTCATGCAGGGTGGGGAGGTTAATGATCACGGAAGACCAATCGGGAATATCACTGATATTATATCAGTAGGACTTCGCAGGGACAAAAAATTGGGTGCTTTATCGGGCCGTGTATAGGGCCTTCAATCAAATCTACAACGAGTGGTCTATGTACCGTTCAGTTAGTAAGTGTAAACCCAGCTTTACTTAGGTTATCAATTCAATTTAGGAAACAGGTTATGATATGTGTTATGTCCTAATAAGTCGCGTCGTGACATTTTTGGATGGGCTGGAAGAAGATAAATGAATAACAGCATACAAAACGGAGCACAACTCGCAGGATTCGTGGAATACCAAAAATAGGAGGGGTGTAGCTGCCAATAGAGAAATGCTAGCAAAACCATGGAGGTAGGGAGGAGAGATGGGGGTGGGGCTAGCAATAAATTTTGGATCCACGGAACTGGGTAGGGTAACGGCTCATCAGTATTTGGAAATATAGGTACGGTTTAAAACAATTTAAAACTGTTTAAAACAAACTGTTTACTAGGATTTGTGAATATAGGTACGGGTTTCAAATCCATTTAAAAATATTTCAAACAATTTGAAAAAACCCTTCCTATCTGAGAGGATTTTGTTTTAAACAAAAAATTCTCTAACACCAAAAAAACTGTTGTTTTTGTTTTATTTAAAAAAAAAAAACTAATGCTTTCGCAATCAGTCGCTCTTTTCACCAATTTAGAAGTTATATTAAACTATTAAGCCGAACACATAGAACCTTTTACAGTTTATATTATACCTTTTCCACGTCAATTTAATCCCTTTCAATTCGATGGGAGCTGAGTTTAATACCCAGATATTCTGATGTATGTCGCAGTAACGAATTCCCCTTTCTTTAGTAGTCTGTATCACGAAGGTTTTAACATTTGTTTCAATCGAGTTTCCAAGTCATTCATCATGTGTCCGAAATTGATTGTTTTCACTTTCGTGTTACTGACTTCTGTTGAAAGCGTAATTGCAACATGAATAAGAATCGCTGTACATCTCTGACCCTTTGATTAATTTGTTAAAGATCCAACTTCAAAATTCGCACTCGGTAAAGAACGATGACATTCACAGGGATCGTCTAGGCTCTGGAGGGTTGCTCGAAAAATGCTCAAGGTGCTAGGGGGGCATGACCAAGGAAAGGTTGGGAACCACTGATTCACACGAATATCACCCATCAGAGGTTCATCCACCATAAGAATAATAGATAAGGATGAAAGTAATGCTTTCAATAAATGAATACATAATGCTGTTCAATACTCCACATCCAGGAGAGAGAGAGAGAGAGGGGGAGGGGGGGGGGATAGACTGGTCCCTTTATTCCTCCAGCCTCACCATGGTGGGCTAGATGGATTGACAAAACAGCCCGACTGTTACGAACAGTTGGCAACTGTACTTGTGACACGGAAGCGGTGATTAGTTGTAGTTGTAGATAAGTGAGTTGTAGATCGATTCCGTCGATGCTGTATCACTAAACTGAAGAGTTTACGTGTTTATAAATTAACATGATCAGGAAGAATTTGAGATCAAGATGTCGCATGAAATATCTAGCATTACTGATACATAAGGATGATCAGAAGACCAAGGATGTAATGAAAGGTGATATTGTGTTGGCAGACATGGACAATGCGGGAAGAGTGTTGGAAAACCACCAGCAAGGGCTTAAATGTACGTGCGGCTCGAATGAAACTTTCCCATGGAGAGCTCACAGGATCCGTCCAGAAACTATACCCGCTCCAAGTTTCGACTGGTGAAGAGAAGATTCTTCAGACAACATTCACAAAACCTACAACTGAGGTAAACTCAAAAGCCTAATGAGGAGAAGAAAGCGCCAAAACCTGAGCCCAGTGGTACATCGAGAGACCCACTGGTGAAGCTCTATCGACACAATGGTGGGGGGATGTTGTGTTTATACAATTCACTACCTATCTGTCTAATATACTGTCAGAGAGCCGCTTCACCGCAGACGCTCTGCTTCAAGAACTCTACACGCGGCTGCAGTGACCATATCTACGACCAAACACAAACTGCGTGCCATCATCAGATGTTCAGAGAGACGGTTCTATGTCATTAGGTGACCGCGACTGTTCCAGTTCTTTGAGTGTTTACTTTCAATTTGAAAACTCTCAAGAACCTTCTGATCCAAACATAGTAGTTCAATCTTTGTAAACATTGTGAGGCGAAGTTGTTTTGGTTTATTCGGTAAATAAATGGTGAATTAACCCTTTTCTGGATAACTCGACTTGGTGCATTCGAACTCTTTGTTCCGTGTTTTGAAAGAATAGTTCTGGTTCGAGTTTGTCACGAACTGTTCGAGTTCGAATACAGGGTATGATTGGAAACAAGAAATCATTAATCAAGAAATAATTAAATTATTCATTTATCAAAATGAAAAAAAAAAATAATAAAAATAAAATGCCAGCTGGGTGCTCAGTATAGGCTAAGCCCCCAGGCGGAGGCCTATTGGTGACCCACACCGGGGATAACCCTGTCGCCCCACCCGACGTAGAAGGGGACAGCGGCGCGAGGAAGGGCGGACCACCATGAGAGGGGATAAGAGTGGGGATGCGCACTAGCTCAGGGTTGCGGCGGCGCAGGACAGATCAGACGTTGACTAGAATTGGTAGGGACCGCCTGAGAGACCTGGAACCCAGTGGGGTAATGTGCTCACCCCCGTATCAGTGTCAGTGGAACGATCGTGGATCGTCTGAACACTTAGTGCCGTGTTGAAACGTCTTCCCAACGGACTCACAGGACGTTGTCGCACCGCATCGCAGTAACAGTAGCAGCCGTGGAGGAGAGTACCAGCGGAACACTAAGGTACAGATACGCAACTCTCGTCTTTTACGTTGGTGCACTGTAACACGTACCAGCGATCCTTCAGATCCTGGACTTCTTTTCTTTTTGCAGTCCGTATTTCCATTGAGTAACTGTAACGCCCTTCAGGCACTATAGTAACAGTATCTTTTCTTTGCACTTAGTTCAGAGCTGGAGATCGTTTACCCAACCAATAACGTAGCTGAGGTCTAGGTTCTGTCTAGGTTTTTGTATCGTCTTGAGTGTAACGCGTATCGTATTGCATAGGAACGCGCACTGTTACGTTTTCGTGCACAACTTAGTTCAGTAACTGGAGATCGTTTACCTAACAATAACGTATAGCTGAGTAACTACTGTTTGGGTTCTGTACATCTTTCGTACCAGTATCGCATAGCAACATATATAGTAACGCACTGTAACACCCTGTAACACCCCATATAATTTCCCTTTGTTATTCTACTCAGTAACTGGAGATCGTTTACCTAACAATAACGTATCTGAGTAACTACTGTTTAGGTACTTCCCATATTACTTCCGCTTTTTATCTTTTGGATCTCTCTGTAACGTGATACCCCACCAGTAACTGTACCCCCCCAGTCCCTTTTGTTCTATTCAGTAACTGGAGATCGTTTACCTAACAATAACGTATCTGAGTCACTACTGATAGTTCCCTTCCATATTGCTTGGATATTTCATTTGCCGGTATCTTATAGTAACGCACTATAACTCTGTAACGTATATCCCCCAAGCATATTATAAAGCATTTCCTTTTGTCTATTCAGTAACTGGAGATCGTTTACCAAACAGTAACTCATCTGAGTCACTACTGTCTAGCCTTTTCCTTTGATTGCATTGTACACAGTAACACCCTGGTACGCCAGGAGTAACGCAACTTGTAACATTCCCTTTTGCACTTTTCAGTACTGGAAATCGTTTACCTAACAATAAAGCATCTGAGTAACAACTGTCTAGTCCCCCTTTTTAGTTTCTTGAACGTGTACTTCACCAGTATCTCCCTGTAACGCTAGGTCTTGAGACAGGAACGCTGTCTAGAATATTGCCTAGTATCGTGATTAACACAATACCATATTACCTTGAAGCATATACCTATATTGAAGTAACTATATATTTTGATAACCATTTGTACATATTTTGTAATATACCATATAGTAACTCGTACCAGTTTCTTTGCATTTCAACCCTGAACCCAGGTATCTCAGTGTGGAGTATGAGTAATTATTATTGTGGTCTTCAACTATTCTGATATCATACGAAAAGTGTCCATCTGGCCGAATCACGTACCAATTTCACTTTAGCAATCTCAACGTAACGTTCCTCCTTTAGAGTAACGCATGGTAACAAAGTAACTTAGAGTATCCTTTTTATCTTTGCCTTTAAATTGAATAGAATAGTTGGTCAAAAGGCTTACAATAGCTTCCTCACTTTTGTAACATCCACGTACATAGAACCAGTCAGTGAAAGTTTCAGCGAATTTGGAAGAATAGTTCCGCAGTCATCCCTTTGACAACAAATTTCAAGTTTTTGCATACACAGTAGGTATTACTTCCCCAATCATGACGAGATTCGTAGGTAATTGTCCTGTAGTCAGCCTCCAACTACCCTCTGATTTGAATGAAATCGGTCCATTAGGAACTGAGAAATCGTAGTTTAAGGAACCCTAGAGGACAGTCTTGGGTCTAGCCCGAGTAATTCCTGAAAAATTCACCTAAATTGGTCGAGTAGTTCCGCAGTTATACCTGTGACAACGGACTTGAAGTTTGCGCAGGCGCAGTAGCTATTAATTGCTGATTCAGTTGAGACGAATTCAAAGGTAATCGTCCTGGTGTCATCTTCCGAATACTCTCCGAATTTGAGGAAA
Organism: Lygus lineolaris; assembly: GCA_030264115.1. Lineage (NCBI taxonomy): Eukaryota > Metazoa > Arthropoda > Insecta > Hemiptera > Miridae > Lygus > Lygus lineolaris. The sequence continues at coordinate 34,664,552 of JAEMON010000001.1, read as the reverse complement.
ATTGGTCCATTAGGAACTGTGAAACCGAAGTTTCAGGAAATTTACGTTTCATCATGCGCACAAGCTACCATTGGACCAACGGTAATAAAATTCATAGGAGACCGTTCAGGGCATCACCCGGACAAACCCCCAAAATATCGTCAAAATCGGACCATAACTTCATATAGATAGTTCTTGCTCGGACAAGGATGACCACAGAGAGAACGACAGACAAACAGACCGACAGACACACAAAAAGCTCTGAAATGTAGAAAGCAAGTGGAAATTATTCATTTTGAAGCACAAAAATGTTTTTAATTTCTTGGACGATTACGTAGCTGCTCCCCACCTTCGGTAGTGAGGAAGCAAAAATTGAGTGGTGAGGAATTCTACAACTCCTCCCCCAGCCCGTTTTCTAGAATTAAGGTATGTACATGTACCTACTTACTACCTGAGATGGCCTTACTATCATGAGATGGCACTGAAATCGAGTGTTTGCAGTCAGTGGGTGCCTTTAAGCAGTTAGTGGGGTATAGAAGTATGTTCCAGGATGGTCCCGTAGTGACCTCACAAGCAATGTTCTTGAAAGAACGAAACATTCGGATGGGTTCAATTATATTTCACTCTGATTGTTGGTTTCATTTTAATCGGACATGTTCGAAACATGTCTTGAAATAACGTCGAAACCTTAATAAAACATCTTATAATAAAGTTCGGGCTAGAGTTCGAGTTCGAATATTTTGGAATAAGCAGTTCGAATTCGAGTTCAGTCCGAAAGTTAGTAGAAAAACTCCACGTTTTCCACTTTTTGGGGTGAGGGTGGATGTAAAATCGGCTTCTTCCGTGTATAGATCAATTTAATCGTCCAACATGTTTTGCAGCTTTCTGCTGCCTCATTAGGGATCTATAAATTACAAGAAACAGGGCTTGGTGTCGTATCTAGTCAATACAAACTTAAGGGAGATGCTTATCGGGATAGTACTTATGAGTAGAGGGTAACTTACTTCGTGAGTTTACTAGTGCGGGCTGGTCCGCCGATTTAGTCATTATTTAAATGTGAGCTTCCTATTTGGAATTCTTAGGGTTTATTTTATTTTATGCCCTGGAATGCAGAAATATGTAGGTAAGTATAGGTACAGAATAGGTGTTGAGGGTTACGAGTATGTGACACAGTATGAGGTTATGTAGTTAAGTTATTAAAGGATTTGTAGTTATGTATTAGTTACATACCTGTGGTAGGGTCGGAAAATTTATAATTAATTGCATTTTGTTTTAAAAATGGGAAATTGTCAAGCTGAATTTCTGCTTAGGAGAGAGAAAAAGCAATTAGGAAGCTCACCTTTAAATAATGACTAAACCGGCGGACCAGCCCGACGAAGTAAGTTACCCTCTACTTATAAGTACTATCCCGATAAGCACCTCCATTAAGTTAGTATTGACTGGATACGACGCCAAGCCCTGTTTCTTGTAATTTATATTTCCCTGATGAGGCAGCAGAAAGCTGCGAAACATGTTGGACGATTAAATTGATCTATATAAGGAAGAAGCCGATTTTACTTCCACCCTCACCCCAAAAAGTGTACCACGATGGCTACCTAGAAACAACTCCACGTTTTCTTTCTGGTTACCAACCCAATAATTTATACAAAATTCATACAAAAAGACATTAAACTACACAATTCATCTTTTTCAAGAATACTGAGATTAGACTGGTGGATCAGCCCATTAACCACATCTTTGCAACTAGGTACATTGATATTAGTGAATAGACTGACCACATCAAAAGAAGCAAGTTTGGCATTTGAAGACACTTGAATGTCCCTAATTTTAGAAAACAAATCATATGAATATTGAAAAGTATTTTGTGGTTGACAGTTAATTTTATTTCTAAACAAAGTATTGAGTTTTTTAGCTAATTTATAGGCTGGAGCACCAATATAAGACACGACAGGTCTCATTGGTGTTCCTACTTTATGAATTTTGGGAAGGCAAGATAATCTAGGTGCATGAGGATTCATTTCTACAAAGCTTGGTTTGTACATATATATTTTTTTGTACATATATATTTTTTGTCCAAAGGGAGGCATGTTGAATGTACTTGAAAAATTCGAAATAATTAGAAGTGATAGGTCTGGTAAATGTTTGAACGATGTAATTCCAAATCATATTTTACCATTATTAGGATTTAGGACCTTTTCATAATGTTACCCTCACCATTGTTTGAGCCCCCTTTCACTATGTCTGCCCTTGATGGGCATTGGTTATTCCTCCCAGCCCCCTTTCACTTCTCTCAGCCATTAGGATTCAAGTTCCCTTCCAAGCCTTTCACTTTGCTTGTACGTGATTGGGTATTCCTCTCAGCCCCTTCACTTTTGTTGACCAATGGGATTAAAGTTCCCTTTCTCCTGTGACTATATAAGCTGTGTTCTTTCTGATGCACCTTCAGTTATTGTTTGTTTTGATGCTGAAAACTCTAGTCGAAGGATGAAGGGTAGGCCGAAAAAGAAACTAAATAAAAGAAAAGAATAATAGCGCGGAGGGTGTTTC
>JAEMON010000001.1:34611396-34638389 GCA_030264115.1 Lygus lineolaris | reverse complement strand
AATAGCTTCATTTTCTTCGAAAATTCGCTAACACGCAAATCGGTTAAGAATTAGGTCTTATGAAGCGCACACAAGATTTTGCCAATAAACACGTTTTTACGGCATCAAACCTCCCCTCCCTTTACCCCCTCCAAATGAAAATTTCGAAAATCCGCCGAAGTGTTGCACAGCTAGACAGTTTTCTGGGTAGAACCAAAAAAGAGCACGCAAATCATTTTAGAATTAAGCCCTGGGGAGCGCACACTAGATTTTGTCACACACACACACACACATTCAGATATGGTTTTTTCACGCATTTGGATTCAGGGTGTTCTGAAGCGGATTTGTACGTTGTTCTTTCTTTTCTCAGTTGAGTGTTGTCCTCCTCCGACCCAGATCGAAAACGATAGGAAGCCATTCACTAGTGAGGGACGTCCAAAAAATGTGGCCACACTCCGTTTATGCAGTGTCCTTAGTATCTCTTAATCATGCCTTCTTCCTCTTCTTCTCCACTCATAAAAAGCTGTTTGCGGAGGGAGTTGAAATTTCCGGGTGACCCTATTGTAATTATATTACTAAGTAAGTTATTACATTCTCGGTAGGAGATTAATTTTAAAATAATAAAGTACCTACTATATTCAAATAACTTTTTGTTGAATTGTGGGTTTGGTTATTGAACAATGAGGGAGCAATCCTCATAATTTTCATTTCCGTGGTTGTAAGCTTAAGTTGAAATCCGAAGATTGAGTACCTGCTGGAGAGCTCGATGTGAAGTATAGGTACTACTGTTCTATCTGCTCCTTTTACGAAAGAAACAAAGCTAATTTATCATTAGCCACCCAAAATTGTAGTTATTTTTCAACTCAATGAGCGGGGAAGCGCCAATAAATTGTCCATAGAATAACAGTGATCCCGACAGATAATACATCTACAGAAAAATGATAAATCGTTAATTAAAAAGGAGAGTTTTTAAAACCCACCAGACTTCCCAACTCTATGTTCTCCGATTACACTCGGTCCGCAATAGAAATAATATCCATTCCATTTTCCTAATGCCTTAAATCAATTGGAACTAGAATCAATCTGGGGATCTCCTCCCTCATCTCTTTGCTTCGTTGGTGAGACAAACTAGAGCACTTTAAAAATTGAAATCGATCGATTGTGGGGGAACTCGCAATACAAGGCATTTCAAATATTGAACCTCGAAATTGAATTCAGAGCCCTTGAGAGTTGAGAACAACCACGATGAAATGCCTTACATCAGGTAGGCCTAAAGGTATCGTAGTGGCGTATTGTGTGGGCACGTGGGCGCTGCGCTGGGTCCACCCCCAGTCCGTGACACCTTAAGGAGGTTCCGCCAGTCGTGTGAAACATTTCTCCAACTTTTCTCAGCCAATAATCGATCAATTTCAAATCTGTTTTCGGCATTCTTTCTATTTTTAAATTACCCTGCAGAATTAAAAAAACGTCTGCCAAGTTGGGTGTGGCACATAGCTTCCTCGTATCCATAACATGATTGTATATGTGTATAACATATATATATTAAAAAATCATCAAAGGGGGTACCTGCAGTGCACAATCCCTGAAAATTCGATCGAAATCGGATGAAAATTGTCGAAGTTATGAGAGCATCACGTTAGCGCATGCGCAGTGGGCACCACTGATCCGATCTTGATGAAACTCATAGGGTACCATCAAACTTTCGATTTTTAACTACCCTCCAAATTTAAGCGCAAAATCGGACCATTTGGTCGCGAGAAATTGATGTTTCGAATATTTCACGTTTACGCATGCGCAGAGGCTACCATTGGTCGGCTGGTGATGAATTTCATAGGGGACCATCTAGGGCATAACCCGCGTAATCCCTGAAAATTTCATCAAAATCGGATGGAAATTGTGGAAGTTATGCGTGTGGCAAGGATTCCCGGACAGACAGACAGACAGACAGACCGACAGACACGAAACCAAAATTGTTCAGGAAGGTCTAAAACGTAAAACGCGAATTGAAATTTTGATTTTGGAGGCAAACAATTTTTCACTTTTCAAAAGTGAAAACAATGCTTCCGCTACCTTGGTAGACTCGGAAGCAATAGAAAGAATGCCGAAAACAGATTTGAAATTGATCGATTATTGGCTGAGAAAAGTTGGAGAAATGTTTTAACGGTAAAATGGTAACGGGAGGAGGGGAAGGGTTGGTTACTTTTTTTTAAACATACTGACATGAAGTAGTAATAAGATTTGAAGTGAGAGTTAGTACGAACTCTAAATTCCCGAGATTTGCGAATTTTTGATGACGGTTCACACTCTGGCCGGAACACCCTCAAGGAGTGGCGGCATTGGCAGGTGACAGGAGGGCAGGCTACAAGCTACCATAGAGTTACAGAATTTCAAATAGAGTAGCCAAAAAGATCAAGGATGGTATTTTTTCGTCACTACCGAAGGTGGGAAGCTATGTATTCGTGCGAGAAAACGAAAATGTCTTCCAAAATCAAAATTGCCACTTGCTTTTTACGTTTAAGAGCTTTCTGAACAATCTTTGTTCCGTGTCGGTCTGTAGTCAATTCCTTGTCCCTGGCAAAACTATATGAAATGATGGTCCGAATTTGATGAAATTTGAGGGATTGTGAAGGGTTAGCTCCGTGACGATCCTGAATCAATTTCATCGCGCGTGAGCGCATGCTCAAACGTGAATTTCCTGGAACTATGATTTCTCAGTTAGCTAACCTATTTTGCTCAAATTCGAAGGGTAGTTTTAGGTTGACAATTACCTTTGAATTTCGACACGATTGTATCAGTAATACCTACTGCGCATGAGCAATTTGGGAAATGTGTTTCATAGCCACAACTCCGGAACTACTCGACTAATTTCGGTGACATTTTCAGAGATTTTACGGGGTAGCCCTTAGACAGTCCCTTATTTATCGTATAGCCATCTAACCACTAGTAGTGTGTGCGCATGCGCAAACGTAAATTTCCTGAAACTATGGTTTCTCAGTCCCTAATGGTCCGATTTCGCTCAAACTCGGAGTGTAATTGAGGGCTGACTCCAGGACAATAATCTATAAATTTAACCACAATTGTATGAGTGATGGCTACTGCGCTTGCGCAAACTTCAAATGTATTTTCATAGGCATAACCCCGGAGCTATTCTACCAATTTCGCAGACATGTTCACTGACTGATTCTATACGTACATGTTACAAAAGTGAAGAAGCTCTACTGCCACCCAACTGGCAGACGTTTTTTAAATGGATCAGTACAAACTCAAAACAAGAAGGCTGAGTGAAGATCATTTATTACGTTTACCTTAGATAAAAAGAAAAAACTACTTCACTGGACAACGAACCAGAATACCTACTTATTGGTCTAGAGTTAGGTGTTTTTAGTTTAGTTTTTAGGAGTTAGGTCTTTTTTTCCCCTTGATGGGAAAAACAATAGATCATGGATATGTCTAGTACCTACTTACTGCTTACAAGTACCTACTACTCAATAGTATACCTACCGTGTAGTGCCTTCTTTTCACGTTATTAGTTCATCATGGTTACTCAGCAATCCTAGTTTTAACATTGTCATTCGGTCGTGTTGGAAATCGTATACCAGAAACCTATGCATTCATGTTTCTGCCAAACGAAAATTTTGTTTATAGTCCGATCAAATTAGTTTAGGAATGTGCGTAAGGAGGGGGAAATTAGTAGCTTGAGATGAGTACATTTTTTACATAACTCGAGAGCTTTCCAACGAGTGGCGAACGATTTCCGTGCGATGAAAATTGCGGAAGTTACATTTCCCTATACGTACGGGTTGGTTGTACATGAAAATTGACCGAAATAGAAACGTTGCAATCTTCTTATGTTTCTGCATTTTCACAGATAGACCCCCACGCCTTAGACAATTCCATGTCAGTTAATCCATTATAATCACTCGTGAAATGATAACGTTTTACCCTTCCTTGAAATTTGGTGGTTTGCATTTCACAGCAAGTATCTCCAGAATCCAAATCTAACGATTTAACCTGAGATTTGCTCAGTCATTATTCTGCCAGAAAATTGGATGATTATCACCCGATTGTTATCTTTGGTCTTGACTGGATATTGCGCGTGAGCGGCGTTCATGTACCCATCGTTGGTGGCACCTATTGGCGACTACCTCTCAGGACATCCTTCAAGATAAGTATGGGTAAAGTACTTCAGGTAGTTCCTAAGCTGTTTTGATTTTCCCCACCAGATATATACCTTTTATAGTATACATAACTACACACTGTGCATGTAGGCTACACAATTATACTCATAGGTATCTTCTTCTTTCACTTAGAATCGACAGAACTTTGGCGACGACACCCGAGTAAGTACGTCCATCACTCGGGATCAAGATCTATCACTATGACATACCAACTGCATGATAAATCACAATCTCCCATGAAAACAGAAATAATCGCTACCGTAAACCAGGGTTACCGTTACTAGGGGACAGTTTTTCAAACTTTTCCCAGCCAATAATTAATAAATTGTATTCCTGTTTTCGTAATTATTCTTCTTATTCTAATCTCGAGGGCAATGTACTATCCACATTTCAAATTTCGAAAATTTTGAATTCTGAAATAAATTTAAAATCCGGAAGTTCACATTTCAATAGCTAACGGCTCTTCACAATTGAATAATAGAAGGAATGCCGAAAACAGATTTGAAACTGATCGATAATCACTTTTGAAAAACTTAGCAAACTATAGGAAAAATATCTGATTATTGGTACGAAGTCAATCTTACAGTCGGTAGCCTATATATGAGAAAGCTATACTGCCCAACTTGGCAGTCGTTTTGTATCTCAATTTTGGCTGCGAAGTACATTCTATACCTGGTTTATTCAGCCGGACGACGACAAAAGAAAAACTATGACATGGAAGAGCTATTAAAACGGAAACATGAGGAATCGGCCGGGGAAAGAGAGGAAAAGTTTCATAATCAGATTTAGGTTGATGAGGCACAAGGAAGGGCCTAAATAGGAATATTGGCGTAAAAAAGTTCGGAACTATATGATCCTCTTTGTGAAGTCAAAATGTGACGTTCGAACTGTGAATGGGGTGAGAAGCATTGCGAGTTAACAAAAAATAAAATAATATCCCTTTATCGTCAATGTCATTGTTACATCTAGAAATCATTTTTTGGAGTGTCATATAATTATTGGTACGTGCCAATTCATACGAGGTGACGAGTATACAGGTAGGTAATAACAGCGAGTGAAAAACAATAACAATAAGATACCATACAAAAAAAAAAAAATTTAAATGTCTCAAAATTTAGAACTTTGGTAATAATTTGTTAGTATAGGACCTATCATACCTGATACTAGTTTTGTCCTAGCTCAGTTTCATGGCCTAGCGTCCGGGAATCCATTATGATATGTACATAAAAATGCATGCGAAAAACCAGGGTTATAAAGAAATTCCGCTCCATATTCAAAATTATTGCAAATTTTCTTCGACCATGGCACGATTCCTTCGATCTATATCCTTTCAATTTTTTCGAACGTAGAATTCTTAGGTTTAGAGCCACCCTGAATGTTGCTCAAGTACCTACTTATTTTAGCATGCAAGATATTGCATTCAGTTAACTCGTACACAAAGTACCTATACATATACCTAAGGGTGAACAGCTTTAACAGTACAGCCGCCTGACACAGTTCCCTCTTATGAGAAAAGACCACGTGACTTTTATCAGATTTTTTGAAGGTGTTTTCGAGGTTGCTGCCAAAGTATGAAATCTCAAAAATTAACTTTTCCGTTTATTTAATTTCCAACCATGCTCACAATTGTTATCCATATCTAAATAAAGATAATTATTACCAAAAAACCCGTGAGTTGACTCCCTATCATATAGTAAACGTACACGCTGGGATACATAGTCGGGTATTTTTAAGGCCCTGGTATTTTCTCTTTGTCAGGTTAAGAAAAGCACGACCTTTGGACAAAAAGAACACCACTTACAGGAGGAAAAATTGGCAAGTGTACTACAAATCAGGTCTCCATGTTTTTTCATCTCTAAAATGTGAACACTGGGGATCTGGAAATCAATTTTTAGTCAGTCTGAGTGGCTAGGGAGTGCCATCGTTCCATTCAACATTGAACTTATAAGTCAATACCTAATTTCTCATGTTCTTTTCTGAGCCCTGGCAATGGATGACCGTCTCACAGTGGGGTCGATGATGCTAAAAGGTGGCGGAAATTATTTAAGGTGACCCATTGGTAAAGCTGGGTTCAGCATAAACAAAGCAAAATATAAGTGTATGGCTGTATTATCATATTTCAACAGAAAATACGATTTAAAACAATTTTTTCCTATAATTTTAATAATTTATTGCATTTTCCCCGAACTCTTAAGAAAAAAAAAATTCAAAAAGTTTCCTGAAATTCTTCAAAAATTAAATTTAGTTTAAAAGAATTTCATTTAAAATTTTGAAAAATTTAAATTTAAATTTTGAATTAAAAAAAAAACTTCTGAAATTCCAAAAAACGTGGCTGGTGCTCTTGCTCGAATTTGCTGAAAGTGCCCGAAAAATCACCAACTTTTCAACGAATGTGTTTCAGGATGTCCAGAAACAAAATCTAGTTTTTGTTCGGCATGATACTGAACGATTCAGGCGTAAGCTCATTTTTGCCATTGCACATCAGTGAAAAAAGTGAAAAATAATGAGAATGCGCACGATCATACTTTGGGGTCACATTCTGGGGTCCTAACTGAACACTCAGAAGAAAAAACTCCGTGTAGTCAAGTGAATACCGCGATTTTTATTTTCGATTTTCTGATGTTTTCAGATTTTTTGATCCGTAAAATTGATGAAGGCCAATTTAATGAAGAGAATATTTTTAATGTCTTCGGATACATAGCCTGAACACAAATAATCAATAGTGGTTTAAGGCTTAATTAATATGTGGGGCCCGCAAAAAAAAGTTCCATTCATGCAGCATGAATTGGTGAGCGAATTTTCAAAGAGTAATTTTAACGGATTTTGTGGGTGATTCGTATAGGAAATTTCACGCTGATTCCGAATACACCATATATGTTCCTATGTTTAGGATGGTATCTCACACCAAAAACCTCAAAAAACACGTTTTTTAGCGATTTTTGAAACTAAATGTTCAAAATTTGACCCCTTGGAGTACTCCAAAAATTCTGGCCAACGAACTTGACCTTACTTTTGATATTATTGACATTTCAAAATTTTTTTGGATTTTTTATCCGATCCCTCGGGCAGATATCGTCTGGAATGACACATGCTTGAATGAGCAGTTCTGACTTTGAATATCTCTTGATCAATGTTGCCCGAACTATTGCAAAGCAGGACACCAATTATGGATGTACTATACCTGCAAGAGAAAGGCTTGCAGTTACTCTGATCAGGAGGGCACCCTGAAGGGAGGGCAATGGTTGTCACAAGAGTGGTGGTCAGGTGTGTGTGGCGAGCTTGCAACTTGTCATACAACCGAATTATCTAACTCCTTTGATCTTTACCGACAACCTGTGGGTAACATGTAACCTGCTATATAACAGAAAAAAAGTTACACAACATCGTGTTATAAAACATTTTTTTAGTTGAATTTCTAACAAGTTACATAACATTGGTTATATAACTGTTTGTAACACGTTTTGTTACTGGTGTGGACGCGCCTTAAGGTACAAGGGAGAGTCTTCTTCTTCTTCTTCTCTACTGTTCATACTGGCCGTGGGGAACCCATTTGGTGGCCATTAGTGAAACCATTTTACATTGTTGCTGCTGCCTTTCCTACCTATCAATTTTTCATTTCTTACAATGTCTTATATTTATTGAATATGGGACATTCTAGGCTTTCCAAATGTCTCAGCTTTTTAAACCTACTTTCCCTGCGTATTAGTTTAGCATCTTTTGTACTAACTGCGTGGCCTGTCTTGACTGAGTGCACTACAAACGCTGAGTTTTTATACTGGGAATCTTAAAGCAAATAGCTGTGAATAATGGATACATGGTTGACATGGTAGAGAGATTAATACAGAAGACTCAAAGAAAATTGGATCGTATGCAAACTGTTGGAGTTGGAGTTCCCAGATGAAGTTGGGAACAAGGTGTTTAGGAGAATAGTCTATATAGGAAAGCCTAGTCAAAAAATGACGAAACAAGTGGAAAAAAGGGAATTTATCCAGCTCCATACACCATCAACAAACTACACAAGTACATAGCTAATCCCAAACTGAAAGGACGTCAAACTGGCAGGTCAAGCGGTGTATACAAAAGTCGTAGATGTAAAAATGTAGATGTCCGACTTCTGGTTGCAGTGCAGAGTACGTAGACCGTTCTCAGAGAGCAGCGATTGTCAGGTGGGAGGAGCATCTGGGTACTACAAGAAGAATCAGGAATCTGGAAAGAAAAATCAAAGACCTCAAAGAAGACCTGGAGAATGTAAAGATGATCCTCAAGTCACCACTACCCACGAGCAAGAGGAGGATATTGCTGAAGAAAAAAGAATTAGTAGAGTCACTGGTATTATAAAAACTCAGCTTTTGCAGTGCACAGTACAAAAGATGCTAAACTAATACACAGGGAAAGTAGGTTTAATAAGCTGAGACATTTGGAAAGCCTAGAGATTTTTCTATCTATGGAAAATCCAAACACAGAAACATTGAATGATAGAGTTGAAATGGTAGAATCTCCCATATTCAATAAATATAAGACATTGTATGAAATGATAAATTGATAGGTAGGAATGGCGGTAGCAACAACAATGTACCTAAAATGGTTTCACCAATGGCCAATGGGTTCCTCACGGCCAGTATGAACAGTAGAGAAGAAGAAGACGACTCTCCCTTGTACCTTACCATGTTTGAATTTGAATTTGTGCTTTTGCATCGTCAGTTTTTGGTTTTGAATTTGAACCCTGGATTCTTGGTTTTATCTCTTGGTCATCAGCTTGTCAGTTTTTGTTGTTTTTTGGAAGTCGAGCTGCATAGTCGGTTTCAGTTTAGTTGGTAAAAAGTGGTTGTGATGTCTTGAGGAGTAATATAAGTAAGTACGAATAGGTATATAGCAGTAGTTATGATAGTAGTAAGCATGAATAGGAAGATAGTAAGTTGTAGTAGGATTTGCAAGAATATAGTGTAGGTAAGTTTTTGTCACCCCTTAGATCAAGGTTGCGTATTTCGTTTCAGACCTGATGATGACGTAAATGTTGAAATATATTTTGTGATCGTACAAATCTGGCGTAGAACAAAAGTTATTACCCTTCCATTAACAAGATCATGATTCACTCTAAGAAAAAAATTGCAGGACAACTCCCATACCTACCCCTGCTTGAAATTAGGTTTCCGGACTGAATAAATATTTTCAAACTTAGTACAATAGTACATAGTAGAGCGAGGATCTTCTAGGCAATTGGTGATATCTACTTTACCTCATTAAGACCATTATGAATGTAGCGACTCTCCGAATGGGAAACGTTATGAATCATATCTTCTCCAGCCGTCAGACCGAATTTGGTTGTCATCTAAGCTGTAGTATTTGAAGTATATAGGTAGATACTCTGTAGGTAACCTCAAACACAGTCACATTCTTACCCCATTCGTTCCTTCTTTGTTTTGTTCTTCTTGTTTGTTTCTTCTTATTTTTGAATTCCAAGGTCTTGTTTCGCATGTACTAAAAAATCATAGCCCCCTAGTCGGAATTTCACAAAAACGTTCACAAGAACATTGAAAATTAGGGATGCGTGAATAGTTTCCCAAATCGAGTTGATGTGGTGGAATTGGGGTCATTTGGCAGAAATACAAGGTGGACCGAAACGTACCTCCTGTGAGGTCTTATACGTTTGAGTCCATTAGGGCCCACCCTGTATGGAATCTTCGCGCTCTCTCGACCACCTTTCATTTGTTCGACATATCGTTGATTCTTCGAGTTATCGAGGCGTTCAGCTGATGGGTGGGACTTGGGACCTGGAAAACAATTCGAGATATCAAAGAATTGAAGACGCCAGTGTTTGACTGATCGAAACACGACTGACCCTTCTGTCGTTGTTGAAATCTGCCATAGTAGTCGCAACCATTTATCTACTGACAATTGTAGTTCGAGTTCGAATTTTTCGGACTCCTCGGTTCGAGTTTGAGTTCGACAAGCATAGTTCGGGTTCGAGTTCGAGTTCGTCACGAACTGTTGGCATTCAAATACAGGGTGTGATTGAAGACAGGTTGGTCCCTATAACGTGAACATCCCATTTTTCTATAAATAATTAGGTTATTCATTTACCATTATTTCACATTACATTATTTCCTCACTTTTTTAACATCCACGTATGGAACAAGTCAGTGAAAATTTCAGCGAATTTGGAAGAATAGTAACGGAGTCATCCCTTCGGCAACAAATGTCAGGTTTTCGCATACGCAGTAGGTATTACTGGCCCAATCGTGACGAGATTCGTTGGTAATTGTCTAATAGTCAGCCTCCAACTACCCTCCGGATTTGAGTGAAATCGGTCCACTAGGAACTGAGAAATCGTAGTTTAAGGAAGGTTCCGTTTGCGCATGTGCACAAGCTACCCTAGAGGACCGTCTTGTGTCTCACCCGCGTAATTCCTGAAAAATTCACCTGAATTGGTCGAGTAGTTCCGGAGTTATGCCTGTGACAACGGCCTTGAAGTTTGCGCATGCGCAGTAGCTATTAATTGCTGATTCAATTGAGACGAATTCAAAGGTAATCGTCCTGGTGTCATTGTCCGAATACTCTCCGAATTTGAGCAAAATTGGTCCAGGAACTGTGATACAGAGGTTTCAGGAAATTTACGTTCCCGCATGCACACAAGCTACCATTGGACATATGGTAATAAAATTCATTGGAGGCCGTTCAGGGCATCACCCGGACAATCCCTCAAAATATCGTCAACATCGGACCATAACTTCATTTGGTCTTGCCTGGGACAAGGATGACCACAGAGAGAACGACAGACAAACAGACCGACAGACAGACTCTGAAATGGGCTCTGAAATGTAGAAAGCAAGTGGAAATTATTCATTTTGAAGCACAAAAATGTTTTTAATTTCTTGCACGATTACGTTGCTTCTTCCCACCTTCGGTAGTGAGGAAGCGAAAATTGAGTGGTGGGGAATTCTAGGAAACTACAACCCCCCCCTCCCACCCCATTTTCTAGAATTAAGGTATGTACATGTACCTACTTACTACCTGTGTCATGACATGGCACTGAAATCGAGCGTTTGCAGTCAGTGGGTACCTATTAGGCAGTTAGCGGGGTATAGAAGTATGTTCCAGGAAGGTCCCGTAGTGACCTCATAAGTAATGTTCTTGAAAGAACGAAACATTCGGAGGGGTCCAATTATATTTCACGCTAATCGTTTATTTTATTTTAATTGGACATGTTCGAAACATTTCTTGAAACAACGTCGAAACCGCACTCGTACATCTTATAATAAAGTTCGGGTTAGAGTTGAAGAAGGAAAGTTCGAGTTCGAATATTTTTGGAATAAGCAGTTCGAATGCACCCCTAAACTTCACGTTTCAAATCAAATCTGATTCATCAAATTCTTAGGGGTAATAGGATTCTGAGCGGTTGAAAAAATGTTCGTGCTCGATTCAGAGATTTATTATTGAAAATAATTAACCAAAACGACTATTTCCACCTATTTTGTTTTGTTCCTCCCCAAGAAAGGAACCTTGAGGGCTGACCATCTTACTTGCTCTTCCTCTTACTTATAAGTATATAATAGTATAGAAGCAAAGCTTCAAAATAGTAGCCTCATCATGTTCGTGGGGTTTCGCAATCGTGATGGTGTACAATCCGCGCAGAAATCCGGTGTACAATCCGCGCTGTAAGTTGGTACTTGTATCAAAGTGCCTACTACCGTATAGGTAAGCATCAAGGTGTCTACTTCCATATAGGCATGCAGGTCTACCACATGATGTATCACTTTTAGTAACTGAATCGAGTTGAGACAGACCTACATGTTATGTTGTTTTCTGCATTCAACGACATTTCCAGTTGGCGCTCAATAAGTTTTCTTGTGATATTCATGGCCCGTCTACTTTGTCATTGAGTTTCACTAAGAGAGAAATGAGTAACGTGTGAAAGAGTACGTGTGTCACATTTTAGAGCGTCGGTGAAGTCGCCAGAGCACTCTGTCGTGTCCGCTACCAATCAATGTCTCTTTATCGATCGCAAAGTTTCCACTGTTGATCTAAAGCTGAAATTCGTTCGTGCAATGAATTGTCCTGTGAGTAGGAGGAGCAAATTCCAGTTACGATTCCTCTTTGTTTGTACGAACCTTCATCACCTGTTATGAAGTTCTGTTCGTACGAACAGAAAGGCTGAGAACTAGCTACTTTAAAGCCTGCGCTTTGTCATGATAATAATTAGGGGTGGGATTTCTATGTCACTAAAAAAGCTGTCTTATGCACCTAAAATATGTTGCTGAAACTCGAAATATGCAATTAAAACCGCAAAATATTCCATTAATAAAATATAGTGGTAAGGGCAAATGCGTTTGAAATTTCCAAACACTTCGTGAAACACAATGTAAAAAATATACCTATTTATACTACTAACAGCAAAATAGTTGGGTAACGAACAATACCAAATTGACTCTGTGGACGTCCATCCAATCTATTTCTATATGAATACAAAAACGACGGTAATTAGATACTTAAAGGAACCTCAAACATCACGAAAGAATTACAAGACGATACAAAAAAAACCCTCAAAAATCAAGAACGAATTACTTTAAAAATCGGCAGAAAAATTCCTTAACTGCTGTCAATACACTAGACGCTTTACAAAAAACTTCACAAATCGTTTTATTCAATTTCAATCGAAGTCTCTTCCACTCCGGCTTCGGCCACTAATGAAAAAAATTGGTTACAACGACCATCTCCAGATTCTCGGGAGTGAAGCGTCGACGATCTTCTTCCACGGTTCTTTTGAATTTTGAAAAACATCTTTCTACTTCTCTTTTTTTAAATTTTTCTTTATTTACCTACTAAGTTTTGGTGCGTAAATCCTGAAAAATGCACTGAAGTCCAGAATATGCAACAAACCCTAAAATATGCATTAACATGCAAAATAAAATATGTTTGAAATCAGCTTTGTGAGAAACGGATAAATACCTTTGAACTTTTGAAAACTCCTTCAGGATAAGAATATGTTATAACAGGAAAATCCCATCCCTGATAATAATTATTTGAGCTGTTACGCTATCGTTTCTGGCGCATTCCCCTATTCTAGCCTAACAAAAAAGAATTGAAACAAGCTTGAAGAATTATATAATTAGCCAATTATATAAGATCAGGTAATGAAAGACTAACTGAACGGAACAGCTTTATTTGATTTCTTTAGTAATCACGTTTGATTACAATGTAATTTGATTCAATGTAGCCATATATACCAAAACTTAATTCTATGTTTATCAATAATTATTATAATATGAATATCTCATATTAATCTTATTAGTACCACCTATATTTAGTACTTATTTCGATCAAACGATAATAAAATCTATTATTGGTTATAAATAAATAGGTAAACACTGTTTATTTGCTTGATTGATTGAGAGAATGTAAATCTGTAATAAGGAATACGAGCACGGGCGACGGCCTTAATGTTCCCGTCGGGTCCGAAGAGTGAAAGTCCGACCACGTAAATGTTCCCATTCTCTTTGCCCTCGCAAGATAACGATTAGCCGAAATGTTCCCGTAGCTTACTAGATGCAATTTTCATCTGTCCCATTCATGGTCATAATACAACAATACCAGACGTATGTCATAATGCGCAATAAGTCTGTCCTTGAACTCTACATTCAAATTTGAATTTGTTTAAGAAGATACAATTTTTAGGGTTAGTTCCAGACTACTTCGGAAACAGGTAATTATGAGGGTCTTCCAGAAAAAAAATTCCGTTTTTAGCGAATTTTCGAAGGAAATGATGCTATTGCAATGGCTTCAAAATTTTTGTAATGAAAATGTTTGAAAGTTTTCTTCATGGAAATCCGTTTCAGACCATTCTAAAATGATTTCTGAAACTTAACATTATATATATAATGTCAATGATATCAAAAGAAAGGTCGAGTTCGTTGGCCAGAATTTTTGGAGTACTCCAAGGGGTCAAATGTTGAAAATTTAGAGTAAAAAATCGTTAAAAACGTGTTTTTTGAGGTTTTTGGTGTGAATTACCATCTTAAACGTAGGAACATATGGTATATTCCGAATCAGCATGAAATTTCCTATAAGAATCACCCACCAAAACGGTTATAATTATTCTTTGAAAATTCGCTCACCAACTCATGCTGCATGAATGGAACTTTTTTATCAAGCCTTACGTCGCTCGTTCCACAAACTTGTTCCAAAAAAAGAACTTATTTTCTGAACGAACCTTTTGCACCGGGGGAGGGTCGCACTTTTTTTCATGCTCGATTTCACAGGTTCAATTTATTGAACTTGGTTTGCAGACAAAACTAATCGTACGACTAATGCATGTGAGTCGTTCCATGCGCACTTCAAGGAGAATGTTTGTTCGACACATCCAAACTTTTATGTATTTCTTGACGTACTCAAGGCTCTTCAGTGCGAAATATATGCAAAAATTAAGAGTGAAGGTGAGGTATAGAAAGATCTTCTTACGTATCTAAATGTATGCATTTTATGTTGATCGTTGGAGGGTGCAGGACTGGTGACATTTCATCTTACCAATACGTGAAGAGGGTTTCGGCGAAATACATGCCACATTGGACGACCTACCAAACATAACACGACGAAGTACCTACCGTATGTAAGTAATATCTACTGATTTCAGTAAATGGTTTTCTTTCCTTTTGAGCGTTGGGAACATTTTGGTACCGAGGGAACATCAAGGCATTTTCTGAACGGGAACATTTCGGTATTTTTTCTGGCTCATGGGAACATTTCGCCGGTCGCCGACAAGCACTAAGATGAAGAGCGTCTTTGTGGACCAGGGCCGGATTTAGGGTCGTGGGACCCCATGAGGGGGGGGGGGGGGGGGAGTCCCTGAATTCAGAATCAACTTCTCACATCAGTTGTCCCAGTTGATTTAAATAGCCATTACAAAAACTCCAAAGCCAATGTTTTTCTGAATTGTATGTCCTGCCCTGTTCAAAACTGCATCTTTTCCTTGGAGACCCATGTTCAAGACGAAGCGTTCTGTAAAGTAGGGTGAGGGGGCCAATCGTTGCCCAAAATTTTTGCCGTCGATTTGGTTGCCCAGCAGTGGCAACGATTGGGCAGATGAGTGAATTAGCTTACCAATCGTTGGATATGGTGAGCTTATTTTCCAGTTTTTTTCTTTGAAATGTTACACCTCTCTATCAGAAAACTAGTCAACTATCATTCACGATCAAGAAATTGATAACTAAAAGTGCCTGGAAGAAGATAAACTCTTACGAATGAGTCTATATATTTTTGCTTACCGAAACAGTTGAAAATCCATAACCACGTCGACCTCTTGATTTTAAACGCAAATTATGGAAATATTTTGTACTTCTGGGTTATCAAACCGATTATCGACTGAACAGCTGATCTTGCCACGTCGATTCCATGGTGTTACGACAAAGAAAACTGGAGTGTGGAGAACTTTTGAAGGTGAGCTACGATTGGGCCCTGGGCAACGATTGGGCCTCTCTCACCCTAACTAATTTTGGATGTGGTACTTATCGGTTAACGGGAGGCCACCCATTTTACAATCTAAAATGATAAAATGTATTATTTTCTTTTGATATATATTATTAGTTATCTTGATATCTATTATTAGATATCTATGATATCTATTATTTGATATAAAATACGAGTGAAAAAAAAGTTTGAAATTCAAGCGCGGACCAGGATTTTTATTTGACAACATATACACAACAATTAATCACATGTGCATATAGGGAAACACAAATTAACGTAAAATAATGGAGTTTGGACTTGAACAGATGTTCTGATTCCATTACGCCCCCTCAGGTCCAAACTTGTCCGGGATGACTCCTGCATGTCTCGAACAGAAGTCCAATTTACTCTTCGGTAGCGGTTTTGTTAGAAAATCCGCAACCATGTCTTCCGTTGCCAAATATTTGAGATTGATCAGGCCCTCCTGGATGTTCTGCTTTATACTCGTAAAATGGTTCCTGATGTCTATATGTTTGGTTCTTGACCTGTACGCTGGATTTTTCAAGTGCTCCTGCGCCCCCTGACTATCGTTGTACAGAGCAATTGGTGAACTCATAGAAAATCCCAGCTCTCGAAGAAACTTTTCTAAGTATATGGCTTCCTTCACACCTTCGGATATGCACATGAGCTCAGCTTCAACGCTAGACAAAGCCACCGTCCTCTGCTTCTTCGACATCCAAGAAATAGCTGCTCCTGACAGAGTAAACACAAATCCACTGAATGAATGGCGATCTATTCTACAATTACCCCAATCAGCATCCGATTAGCCTATCAGCTCCTCATTCTTTCTTGAATATATCAACTTGCGGTTCATTGTCCCCTTCAGATACCGCAGTATGCGTTTGGCTGCTTTCCAGTGAACTTCGGTATAACAACTGTTAAACTGGCTTAGATAGATCACTGCATGATCTATGTCCGGTCGAGTACCAATGGCCAAATACATAAGCGATCCAATCAAGCTTCTGAAAGGATATTTGTCCATTTCACTCGGTATCGCTTCCGTTGGTTCAAACTTAACGTACACATCTAATGGAGTTGATATTGGATTCGCAGTTTCCATTTTAAACCTTTTCAAAATTTCATTAATATAATTTTCTCTGACTAATTTTTAACTTCCCTTTTTCGAAATCATAGTCAAATTCCAGACCTAAACAATAATGGATCTTTCCTAAATCTTTTATCCTGAATTCATCCATCATCTTTTCAATTTTTCTGGGTCTTTTGAAGACAAAATTATATCATCTACATAAACCGCCAAAATTACTGCCCCTTCACCCTTGCCCCATGTATACACGCAAGGATCTGATTCAGAAGGTGTCATTCCTATAGCTTTCTCACATACACAGCTGTCATAACTGCTTCTGGTCAGAAACTATGTGGTAGTTTCGATTCGGCCAGCATACATCGAACCATGTCCAACAGTGTTCTGTTCATCCGCTCGGATAGACCATTCTGCTGCGGTGTTCCAGGTACACTCAGTCTTCTTCCAATCCCACAACTCTCCAAGTACTCTCTGAATTCTCTTGAATCGTACTCACCTCCGTTGTCAGACTGAAGAAATTTTATTTTCACACCTTTTTGGTTCTCTGCAAATTGTTTATACATCTTGAATGCCTTCAGCACTTCGCTTTTCGATTTCAAGAACACAATCACACACCATCTGGTTGCCTCATCTATAAATTTTACATGGAATCGCGAACCTCCATTCGAACTCGTCCTCACTGGCCCTCATAAATCGGAATGTATAATTTCCAGGGGTTTGACCTTCTTCTCGGACTTTTTCGGAAATGTCGTCTGAGACATTTTCCCTAGAATACATGTCTCGCACGTCGGTAGCTTCTCGTTTGGATTCAAATAGACTCCTCGAACTCTCTTTGTTCTGACCATCTTCTTCAAGTCTGCTTCGTTCAAGTGCCCAAATCTACTGTGCCAAACCTCCAACTTGCTAAGTTTCCTACCATTTCGCGTGCTCTCATCAATAACCTTTGCCACTTCTTCAACTTCTCTCACGTAGTATAAGTTATTCACTCTCTTCGCAATTAACGCCTTTTCATAATTCCGATTGTAGACAATTGCCTTATCCCGAGTAAATACTACTGTCAATCCATAATCCGTCATCTTCGAAACACTCGACAGTCCTATCCTCAAATCCGGTACATACAGCGTGTCTCTCAATTCTATCAACCCTGTTTTGTTCTCGTTCTGTGCCCTAAACTTGACAATACCTTTCCCTAGAACATCCGTAGTGGAATTGTTGGCTAGCTTTAGTTTCATATCACTTACTGGATGAAGTTCGGCAAACCTTTTCGCATTGTTGCACATATGGCTGCAACATCCACTGTCCAGGCAGAATCCCAGGTTGTTCTTACTTGTCGTCGTGTGGCACATCATCGTCGTACTCATACTTTCTTGAGAACTATCTTCGGCTGTTCCTGCTTGCTGACCTTTGGAATGACATTCAGAAGCTTTGTGACCAAATTTATGATATTTATAGCACCTATATTTACTCACCACCTCACTCTTCCCACCATTCTTCTCATACTCAGGCCTCTTCGGTTTTTGGAATTTCTTCCGAGCAAACAAAGCATCAGAATCCTCGACCCTTTCACTCTTATTCCCCCTAGCTTCAGACTCTTCAATGATTTTCGTCCTATGCGTATCAGGAGTTGGTTTGTATCTCGAGACTCTATTGCACATCTGGAATTCTCATATTCACTAGGTAGACTGTACAGTAGCATTATTGAGAGTAGATCATCATTAACTTTGATATCCAAATTAATAATTTATCCAGTGTGTCAAAAAAATTCATGACATGTTCTCGTACATTGTCTCCTATTTTCATCCTATGCAATACTAGTCTCTTAAGTAAAGTTGCCTTACGTGCAGGACCTTTTGATGCGTACACCTCGCGAAGTTTCTTCCACACTTCATTTGAAGTTTCCAAGCCTTTCAGTATTTTAAGTTCCGATGGACTAATAGAGAGAATTAGATCAGACCTCACCTGCATCCTTCTCATTCCATGCAGCTACTTCAGCTTCTTGATCGTCTGCCGGTTTCGGTATCTTTCAATTGGCATATTTCCATCCTCCTGACTTAGTAAGCAATGCCTCCATATGCATGACCCAGGTATCGAAATTGTCCTTACCTAACGGCTCAATTTTCATCATACTCGAGTGCATTTTACAAGAATGGTGTATTCTATTCACATTCACTCAAAATTCAGCCTGTGATGGGGAAAATAACCTGATATAAAATACGAGTGAAAGAAAAGTTTGAAATTCAAGCGCGGACCAGGATTTTTATTTGACAACATATACACAACAATTAATCACATGTGCATATAATGGAGTTTGGACTTGAACGATGTTCTGATTCCATTATTATTAGATATATTAGTATTATTTTCTTTTGATATCTATTATTAGTTATCTTGATATCTATTATTGATATCTATTATTAGTTATATCTCTTATTAGTTATTATTAGTTATCTATTATTAGTTATCACTTACCACTTATCGTAGGAAGTCCAGTCAGATATTAGTTATTTATAGATAGTAAAAGTATTATTTTGTACAATAAAGTGATTTTCATTTCGTATAAATTTAATAACCGTCGTTAAATGAGTGGCCTCCCGTTAACCGATAAGTACCTTGGATGTTGCAGAGCGATTACAATGTAAGAATGAAACAAGCTAATATTTCATGGCTCCTGAAGAAGGCAATTATGTGGCTCTCTCAGGGCTGAGCCCAGCGATTTTATTATTATTATTATTATTCAAGTTTTTAGGTAGATATTTTTCACTTAAATCTACGCTAGGCGTCATTCCTTTCGTAAATGGTAAAGACACACGGTCCCACATTATAATCTACTCAGACTCAGCGATTTGCTTTTCTAATGAGCAGATCAATTCGTTAAGTTGATCCGTACAATAAGAGCGCATTCATCTCTAAATAATAACTAAGGATGGACAAAAATCGATGCACCATCAATTCCGTTTAATTCTAAAAAACCTAACCTCCAATACATACATTTTTCACGGACCTCAAAACCTAGATCAGTCTTAATCAGAGATGCTACGTAGTACCAGAGGTGGTATCAACTCATTGTGGATCACCGACAGAGAGAACGTTTGTCCCGAGCTCAGGGTATATCGTGCCTAGGCCCCTAATGTTACTACAGTGATTGGGATTTTGAGTTTTCGAAAACTTGTTGGGATACATTTTTATTCGATGCGTCTCTAAGAGGATCCAGAAGGCTTTGGGTAAGAAGTGATACTCTGACTGGATTCAGCCAGTTTGCCACTAGATACTAACTCTTGCTGCCGACTTGTCAACAATCCAACATAATCATCTGGAATGGATTTATAATAATCAAATAATCATATTTGAGCAGAACCCAGGAGTCAAACCCATCGTTTAGGAATCTCAAGAAATTCTCAAAAATCTTTCTGACCGGTTTTATGGGAGATTCATATAGGACATTTTGGGCCGATTCCAAATTGACCATAATGTTCCTATTTTTAAGATGGTAATCAACACCAAAAACCTCAAACACACGTTTTGGATCCTTATTTTCAAAATTTGACCCGTTGGGGTACTCAAAAAATTCTGGCCAACGGACTCAGCCTTTCTTTTGTTATTATTGACATTTGGAATTTTTTTGGATTTGTTAGATAGATTCCAGGGTCAGATATCGTCTGGAGTGACACATATATAAATATATATATGGAAAAGTGTTTAATTCCTGGAATCCTTGTAGAATGGTCTTAAATGGACTTCCAAGGAGAACATTTTCGAAAATTTGCATTGCTAAAATTTTGAAGCAATTGCAATAGCTTCATTTTCTTCGAAAATTCGCCAATTAGATCGATCATTAGGCACTATACCTCCGAACTTGGAACTTGGAGTCCCAAGACACAGTAGAACATTTTCTTGCGGGCAATCCACGATGAGTTTAAAACATCTTCAAAAGTACAATGCTGCAAAAATTAAGAGGTTACCCACGAAAAATCGCCATTAATTGTGGATTGACGGACGAACGGTAAAAAATGTTATTTGCCCTGAAATACAAGCGTTTTCCGTAAAGTAGAAGAAAGTCATTCTTGTCCATCAGGAAAGTCCCGAGGAGGGCCCAGATGTGAATGGTGTCCAGGTGGACAGTCCAAGGACTTATCTGCCCGTCCTTCACTCATTCCCCCAAATATATTCGTCCATAACTACTCATTTATTGTAAGTTTTCAAGCTATGGAGTGTTCACCCAGACAGTAGGTAACACCCTGCTTTGAGGATCAACTATAGACCCTAAATGGAAAATTCATACCTAATTCCATTAATTTTTGCCTACTTTAAATGGGCGATGGACTTTTTTCCATACTTGCTCAAATCCGAAATGCCAATTTTTCGCAGCAGCGTCGTTCAGTCTTAAAAAGGTAGAATGAAGTAGGTGTTGAGATTGAAATCAGAAGCCCCGCAGGATGGTGTCCTGTGCTGGGTTTTACTTGTACACCTGTTACATGTTTTGCGGAGGATTTCCCGATCTGAAAACGTTGAATTTCTTCCTGGTCGCAGTAGCCTGTTCGATACCTCCTCTGGCCATCATGTTGAAGTCGATGATGCTGAGCGAAGGCTGTTCAGGATGGACAGCTGCCGGCGGCCACGGACGCGCCCTGTCGCGCCGCCTCGTGAAGCTTCGGGACCGTCGAGTCTCCATCGTCAGGGGTCGGATGTTTCCGAGATCCACGACGTTCATACGCCCGTAGCAAGTGCCAGGGGCGCTGTGTCGTCTCCTCAAAGCCTTGCTTACGTCGTGATACCTGATAATTAAAATCATACTTATCATAATTGAAAAATTGGAGTATTGGATGCATCATACAATAAGTAAACAAACTGGTGCCCTAACCAAAAGTGCCCAGGCGGACAGATAAAATTGAAGTGGTCCAGGGCAGTCAGAATGAGTTATTTCGGCAATAATACTGGCTATTCAGTGATTTCGAAGCAGGAGGTGAGCAGTCTGATTTTAATGGTTCGGATAGCGTCTGTCGACATAGAAGAGCTACGAAAGATAATGAGAAAACGAAAGATTTCTAAAGTTGCTTGTGGTAAGCCTGAAGTGTTGTGTGGTGCTTCAGCAAATTAACGACTGCAGGTTCAAATAAAGTTGTACTAATGTAAGTTATAGAAGTTTTAGGTAACGAAAGTATCATAAGAATGAAGGGTGAGCTCAAAGGCCAGTCACATTATCTGGGTAAAATGGCCAGAAATCGTTAAAGTGGTCAGAAATCGTTGAAATGGCAGTGAATCTGTTCTTGGCTGAGACTTTTTTGACTTCAAAATATTCAGTCTAAAGATGCCTGAGTGAGACAATCCGTCTCAATAATCCAGGGAATTGTTTGAAAGATGGCTTATCTATGACGTAGGAAAATTAGGTGCTGATGTGCCAAGCATCCTCCCAAGGTGGGGAGATGAAAGCGCTAAGAGAACGAGCATCATGAAAATGGCGAGAGAATGGACATAATGTTGAAATCGGACAGCTATTTATGGGTTTTCTGCGTCTCTTTGGTAGGAAAGTATGCATAGCATAAAATTGACTTTGAATTTTCCGATGATATGTTGGTGACGTTGGGAACTCTCTGAGGGCAGCTCCACACTTCTAAGAAACAAAAATAAACCAGGCTAATTGCAATCTAACCTAAGTGGAAGCTAGATGAGTTTCACAAATATATTAAATGACGTGTACAACCTCCAAATCGTTCTTGATAAGTGCGGTTGTTTATCCAAGTTTTTCACTGTAGGAATTATCAGACCCGTTGACGTATAGTACTCCGCAAACGACTGGACCACGTTTCTGCCCACTCTAAAATCTATAATGGTGTTTAGGAAAATAGGCATACATGTTGTGTTCGATAGTAATTTATCGTAATTATTATCCTATTATTTAAAAAAAATTATCCAGTACATCGCCGGAACTGTACTTCCTTCACGGAGAAGGAACTGAATCCACCTCAACATCGCAGGGCAACGTACTTGTGCATATGGTAGTAATATTATGTAAACGAAACATGATAATTTGATTGATACGATAAGGTTTGTTTTTCGGTATGAACAATCATTGTTACCTATGCAATTAACGAGAAAGTTCTACATGCCTATGCCTATTCACTCAATACCATACCCAGGAAAATAATCTGTCATGCTAGAAAATGCTGTAAATCGGGGTTTTATCTGTCAGGAAAACATTTTGACCACTCATATCAGATGGAAAATATAAGACTTATATTACGGATCCAATCGTGGCCAAATTCCTAGGTACATTGTCAGCCCCCAACTACAGTCCGAATTTGAGCAAAATCGGTCAGTGGGGGACTGAGGATTGTCGTTCGGACGATACTGTGGATTGTCGTTCGGACGATGCCTTCATACAGTTTTACAGCCTGGGACAGGGAATTGTCCAGAGACAGATAGACAGACTGACATGGAACCAAACTTGTTGAGAACGCTCTAAAACGTAAAAAGCAAGAGGAAATTTTGATTTTGGAGGACACATATTTTTTCTTTCACCTTTGGTAGTGAGGAAGCAATAAACTGCAATATATTACGTTTCTGTGTGAAACTGATGAATATATTTCAACATCAAAACTTTGAGGCCCAGTGCGAGTTTCGGGGGAAGGAATGGACTCATTCGCGATCCAAACTGTGTGAAGGTAGGAAAATATCTTTGAATTTGTCACACCCTAAAACTTCAATCAGAGGGGGAGTTATGAGGTAGATTCGGGTTTCTATCTGTCTCGATCCCATTGTTTTTCCGATCCACTGAGACTTTGAAGTTTCATTCAAAAAGACCATTTTAAGTATATCGGCATACCAAACAGCTTCTAAGCAACGCACGGGTTAATCTACCTCTAATCTATAAAATAATAAGTATGCCTGTCTGTACAGCAATATTAGAATCATGAAAATTGTTTTTTTATATTCCGTTCCATCCCGCCTACTTAGTGTCTGGCACCGATTTGGCTTCTCAATTTTCCTGTTTGCTCCTGATTCAGTCTGTTCGTCTCCGTCTGTTTGCTCTCTTTTCACAGCTACAGGAGTCATCTAAAAAGATAGTTTCAACCAAGTATAAGTTCGATCCATTAAAAAACTAAGGATAGGTAATCAGACAGCCATGGAGTTTTGAATTAGAGGTTGGAGTAAGCCAGATTCGCCCAATTTCTGTAGTACTCTGCAAATATTGTGACCAGCCAGTTTCGCTTTGCTCTCGTTCAACATTCATGATCAGAACTTATTTTACAAAATACTGCAAGTCATAACACAATGGGTAATCATTTTCCATCTAGATTTACTCTTCACTGTTCTTGTGAATTCACAAAAAATTATTAATTTGACTTATCCGATCTGTGAGCTAACTTCGACTCAGCCGTTAGCTCAATTTTCAGTTTTTTAAGTAGATAGGTGGTAAAAATGCAGTATCCTCTGGGTAGTAATCTTAAAATGTCATTCTTAATGTTCTTTTTCATTTTCAATTCTCAAAATGACATCTTCTACCACAAAAGCCTGAAATGGAACCTATATACTAAATGGTTAGGTAGTTAGCAAAGTGACGCGGCGGATGGACGGATTTTTTTAAGCTCGATTTTCGGATTTTGTGTACCAATCTTTGAAACATAAAAAAAAAGATGTCAAGTAGGGGTTAAACACTTTTTTTCTTCCTCGTTCCCCGAAAACCAAAATCGCTAAAAGTCGGTTGTTATCGCCAAGAACTGTTACTCGTAATTAGTTTTCATAATCTTGGAGAGGATTATGAAAATTTGGAGGAACGCAGATGAGGACCGTGTGGAACAGTAATCTTTCAATCCAATCTACCAGCAGTACTGTCCTTCAGAAAATGTACTTCCATTTAATCTGAACTCTGATCTGGGGATTCATAAGAAAAGCCAAATATTTTGCCAAATTATGTTTCAAAATTCAATAACAATGAGGAGAGTCCTATTAGGTATTTGCAATATAGGTGACATGAACTCGGTTTTTCACTTGTTGTGTGATTGCTCCGACCTTCGTGGTGGGAGAGTTTCACTTACTGTACTTACTTTTACTTTACTTTTACTTTATTTACTTTCGGTACCCACCTATCACATTAGTGTGATTTTTAAGTAGATATCATTATTCATAGAGATAAGATAGATAGAGATTTGTATAGATACGAGATTCTTTCTAGATGTCTACATTAGTGATCTTTTTCTTCTGAGCTTTCTCAATTTTCGTTATTTCTTTTCTAATTCTTCTATTAGTAGGAACTCGTTTTTCTTTTCTTTAATTTCTGCACTGCTTTAGTCTCTATATATTTTCGTATTATTCCAACCTTGTAAGCCGGAAGGCATTTACAATTTAAAAAATTCATTTCATTTCAATTCTCAGAGATGGATTCACAAAAATTCGCAGAGTATGGAATAGTGATAGATTCTAGAGTATAAGGTAGTAGTAGAGGGTACAAGTTGGAGTTTCCAAAGAGGTACATTTTGCCGAGAAGGTCGAGGAGTTATAGGGCTAAGTACCAGAGAGTGTTCACCAGAGCATAATTGTAGGAAGGTGCATGGTTGACATAAGCTATTAATTGCAGTAAGACTTGTATGCTATATTGCTTGATGTTAAGTGTTTTTATTTTTATTTTTAACATTTTTATGTTTTTTCATTTATTTTTCCATATTTTTGATTTTTACCTCTTGCTTATACATATGTTGGATTAAAATTAGGTATAGGGCTATCTTAGTCTTAAGGTCGCATTACTAGTATAGTACACATAGCTTATTTCGAAAATAGGGGGTGAAATTTCTCTCCTAAATGGGTTATTTAAGAGTGTTTATTCATCACTACGTTTTTGTTTTCGAGGATGTGGATGTTCTCAAGAGTTTCTCTGTTAGAGGTAATACGGTGTTTTCCTAAGGAAGTGAGCTTAGTTTGGTCTGGTTTGAGGTTCAAGAGTTGGTCAAGAGTGGTCAAGAGCTGTTTTATCACGAAGCACGATGTATCACTGTGCATGCCATTTTTGTCCTGTTGATGCAGTCGTTTTCTCAAGTTTTGTTGGCTCTCACCGATATATGATAAGCTACAATCGTTCCATGGTATTTAGTAGACATTGTACCTAGAGTCCAGTAGTTTATCTGTATTTTAATGTTATTATTGTACTTCTAGGAGATTGACGGTGTAATTGTTTTTACTATTTCTAAAGATTTGTTTAAGGTGTTTCTCTCATTCAGGTCGGTATGGTAGGCTGATACAGGTGGTATCAGTGGTTTTTTTTTGTTTTTTGATAATATATGTTTATTAGGATCCGTACTCCTTGGATCCTCCCTATTGGTATTGGGTACCTATTGGCTATCTATGATGGCTACCCAAAAGCAAATATTTCGGTTTCATGTCGGAAAATATGGTCACTTGCAAGATAACGGGCGAAATGTCTCAATTTGTCATGATGGCCTCGAAGGGGACCGTACTGTGACTTGTACTGGACTATTTGGCAAGAACCGTCGCAATTTGCAACCGACTTCCGGGGATAACAAAAAGAAGCTGGCGCGGCGGGAAGAGGGTGTTCCCAATCGCAAACGGGAGAGTCATTGAACCCACCGGCACCGGCCTACACTGATTCTGCGCAATAAAGGGGATTTCATCTCACATCGTTTCCTTCAAGTTGAAGACGTTGCTATGACAAACTCATAAGACAAAAGCGGAAGGCAGAGTGAGTCGGTTAATATGGAAAATGCCGGAGCGGCTTGCGGGGAGTGGAGGAACATAAACAAATAAAAGCTCGAAAATGCTTCCGCGGAATCAGAAAAATCCTCAGGGTTTACGGAATTCGAGTCGACTTACTCAACGAATATTACCGTCATTCAGAGGCTCTCATTTAGAGGGTATATTGCCTTGGGAATGAATTCACCCTGGGGCAATACACGAGCAGATATCGGTGCCTCTCTTCTGGCAGGTGCGGCCTACCGTTGTCCGATTAATGAGGAGTCTGAGGGAATTTAAGTTCACGTCCTGGGATCAGTCGCCCTGAAATTCTTTGAACTATCGTTCAGCGATATCGGGCTCAGAAATCGGATTTGCACGGATATCGATTTGATTGGCCGCCACGCCATAATTAAACAATTAGATCATTATCCGTTGCCATCGCGCAAATTAGTATCCACACTTTCTTTGGGTATTGCTTCCGAGTCTACCAAGGTAGCGGAAGCATTGTTTTCACTTTTGGGAAATGAAAATTTTTTTTCCTCCAAAATAAAAATTCCAACTCGCGTTAAACATTTCAGACCTTCCTGGACAATTTTGGTTTCGTGTCTGTCTGT
>JAEMON010000001.1:34600025-34610396 GCA_030264115.1 Lygus lineolaris | reverse complement strand
TGGAATTTTCAGGGATTGTGCAGGTAATCCCTTTGATGATTTTTTAAAATATATGTATGATATATACAATCATGTTATGGATACGAGGATGCTATGTGCCACACCAAACTTGGCAGACGTTTTTAATTTGCGTTAACTTACCTAGTTAACTAAGTTGATATTCTGAAGCAACAAAGTCACTTATTACATCATGATATTGTTATCTAGTTAGGAAATTGAGAGTTTAGTCACTCCAGTGATTCTTTTATATTGTTGACTAGTTGTCACTGTATGTTTTGAAAGATGGTTGAAAGGGCGGAAATGTTAGGATGTTCGAGATTGTGTGCTTGAAAAATTGTGTACTTTGGGAGATACTATGACTAAAATAAAATGCCATTGATTTATTGACCCACGCATTTCACTGGTGTCAGAAGTGGGGAAGCTGAAGGTAAGACACGAAAATGTCGAACTATGAGCGTGTTTCGCCATTCCGAGCTATGCTGCGACGGCAGGAGTCAATAAATGAGTCGGTCGATGCTTTTGCCTCTGATTTGAGGATGTTGGCGAGGATGGTATTGCCACAGAGTTGTGCGGTGGAGATAAATCGTTTCGATTTTTATAAATTTTGATATGGAATTCGCGACCAGCGACAACGATAGCTGATGTTGTTCAGTTGTCCAGAGGCGCTTGAAGTCGCCTAACGTGGGAATGCTGAACAGCCCCGTATCGATGTCGCTCAAAGACGGAGATGTTTGGAAGAAAGAAGAGGCAGAGAGAACGAAACCGTACAGTTTCCTCGAGAGAAGCCATGCCTAAGTACTCACATTAC
The DNA here is from genome assembly GCA_030264115.1 of Lygus lineolaris. Lineage (NCBI taxonomy): Eukaryota > Metazoa > Arthropoda > Insecta > Hemiptera > Miridae > Lygus > Lygus lineolaris. The sequence continues at coordinate 34,609,588 of JAEMON010000001.1, read as the reverse complement.
TCCGATGCTAGGAAAATTTGGGAAGGCCCTAGCAGCGCCCCTAACATCGATGAATCTGGAGATTGTTGTGAAACCGGCAGCTCCATCTCAACTCATGATAGCTTTTTCGGTCCAGCCCACTGTTTCCAGTCAACTTGATGAAGTTCGTGACAAATATGACAATATGGGGACTGTCCTTTCAGAAGCACTATCTGGGAAATCATCTACATGTTCTGACCAGAAAAGTTATGTTGGAAGGGAAGACGACCCAATCTTGCTCCCCCCCCCCCTCCCCCTTGCTCCAAACGAGGTTGTTGGAGAATCTCGACCTGTTCAGATAGGGATCCCGACATGGTTATTTCTGAAAGCTGTGTCACTCTGGAAGTTAGTCAGTCGCTCCCCAGCTGGAAGCTCAGAGGAAAGGAGGTCCCGAATGGCGGACAAGGAAAGGGTAGTATCGGCTAGAGGAATTCGAAGAGGAAGAGGATAGGAAGGATAGAGGAGTAGGGATCGAAGGAGGGGAGGAGGGAGGAGGGTTTCGAATGGATAGAGGAGAGTCAAGAGCGGGGGAACATGGAAAGGAGTATGGATGATGGAAGAGTGGGACGAAGGATTGAACAAGATGTACGAAGAATGAGGTGGAAGAGAAGATGATGATGTTCGTGTTCAGGCCAGAAGCCATGGGGTCGAACGACTTTCGCTGTTACTTTGGACATTCTGGAATGGAAGTTGCGTAAAGATGTTAGGGGGACAGGAAACTTTGAAAAATGGAAGGGAGAAGTGTAATGGAGTTAGGTGATTGAACGTTCAGTTACTCCATTTATTACTCGTATGTTATATTGTTGACTAGTTGTCACCGTATGTTTCGGAAGATGGTTAAAAGAACTGAAATGTTAGAATGTTCGGGATTGTGTGCTTGAAAAATTGTGTACATTGAAAGATACTTTCACTCAAATAAAATGCCATCAATTTGATGTTTGTGTTTGATGTTGCCATTTGATGATGATAGTGTCCCGTGAGCATCCGCAGAGGTAAAATCTCTGCGAAACACCTCAACCGAAACAGCGTCGGGGAATTTGTGCCTACGATGATAAATCCGACGGATCGATGACCTCAACAACTGACCTTCTTACGATCGAAGAAATTGTCTCACGTGCTGATGCAAAGACTACAGAACATCAAAACAAGACGAGCCAGTCTGGTGACGCCCACCTTCGCAATGCATTCGGAGAGTTATACGCCGAATTAAAATCTCTTTGTTCATACTTACTCGAGGCGAATCTTGAGGCGAGGTAATACATGAGGATAAAGAAAAAATACGAACTCTCATAAGAGAGAAAAATTGAGCAACCAATTAGATCAGCCCTGGCAAAACTATAATCTCGAGGATGACTACCTTACAGATGAGGAAGATTGGGAAGAGAAACCAATGGGATTCTTAAGAAGAATAAAAAATCAAATAAAAAAAGGAAAGCAGATGAATCAATCGAGGGCCTAAAAGGATCTACTAATAGGGTAAAATCTATGCAGAAAAAGGATTACCCCCACCACCTATTAGCGTTACTGGCATCAAAGACTTTAGAACAATCAGTACATGATCAAGTCAGTGACGAATGCAGAATAGAAAGCTACCACAATGAACAATAATGTATACAAGATCAACCTACCCGATGGTGAATCATATAGGGCTGTTCGAAAAAGCTAAATGAGGAACAGATTGGTACATTGGTACTCATTTGAAAATAAGCAAATAAGTAATATTTTTCAAATATACTACAATAGCACATATCAAAGTTAAAATTGAACGAATGAGAAAAACCACAAACAAAATCGCACAGTGCAAGTCACCAAGGCATAAACACACACAACGATATTGCCACATGAAGCCCAAGTGTGTGAAGTACAAGGATACGCCTCCGAAGTGCGTGAATTGTTAAGAACCATCGAACCTGGCGAACTATCGTGGGTGTGAAGTGGCAAAGGAACTTCAAGGGCTCCGTGATGAAAGGGATAAACCGGCTATAAAAAAGAAACCCACCGTACTCGTTAGACGAGAGGGTGTACCGAATTCAAAATACATGAGCCAAAAATGTTCAAAACGAGAGTCTCCTATTCACGATTGGAAAGAATATAAAAGAGGCTCAGAAAGTCAAACCCACCACTAGATATTATGCGAGCACTAGTTCTGGAAAAACTGGAAAAAAACTCGACAAAATAGAAATACAACTCTCAAATAAAAAATTTGGGTCACAACACACTCTGCATAACTACCTGGAATGCCAATGGGCTAGTACAAAACATAAAGGAACTAGAGATTTTTCTCAGTCAAGAAAAAAGTGATATATGTTTGATCTCGGAATCAAACCTAGCAAGAACATCCTATGCAAATAACATAACAGGCCTAGGTTATAACGTGTATCACTCCATCCAACCTGCTGACCGTGCTCGTGGAGGCTCGGCTATCATTATAAAGAGCAATGTCAAACACACGGAACAGCTGAAAATAGCGACTGAAAAGAAGCAAGTCACCACAGTAAACGTGAGAACAAAAATCAGAACCGTCAACATTGCTTCAATATACTGCCCGCCTAGATATGATCTGAAGAAAGAAGACTACGTACACTTAGTCCGCGAAATCTGACATAATTTCATTATAGGGTGTGATTTCAATGCGGAACAAAAAATTCTGGGGCTCAAGGAGGAGCAACCTGAAAGGAGTACAATTATTTACTGCAGGTCAAGAAAATAAATGCAATTTTCATTCAGGAGGAGTGCCTACCTACTGGCCAACAGTCTAAAAGTACTACATCTCCTGGACTTCTTCATAGTAAAAGGAGTTTCGGGCGACTACATACATACTGAGGATTGCGAAGGCCTCTCGTCTGATCACTCTCCTGTGATCATGACGCTAAGTGACTCTGTAATCCTCAGAGAAAAGAACCCAAAACTTACTAATAAGCACAGATTGAGAGTTATTCCGAGAAAACTGTCCGAAAGCATCAATCTACATGTACCCATCAGAACATCGGATCAACTGGAAAGAGAGGCTGAACGTTTCACTGAAAAAATCTAAGAGGTGTGCTGGTCCTGTACCCCAATCAACCGAGAAAAAAAATCTTTATGCCATTCCAACTACCCACTCGAAGTAAGGGAACTGGTACAGGCCATAAGAAAAGCCAGGAAAACTTGGCAAGGGGTTCTCTCTGCAGAAAACAAAAGAAAGCTGAATACACTAGCTATGCAATGAGCTCAAAGCTCTAAACCGACAAATTGAAGAGGAACCATTTGCTGTTAACTGTACAGCCTCACTGCTGGAAAAGATACTGCGAATATTCTCAATGCAGAGCCACTAAAGGACTTAAGTGGCCTAGAATACCGATACCTCCTATTAAACGAGAAGACGGATACTGGGCAAGGAGTGCCAAAAAAAAAGCTGATTTGTTTGCAAACTACCTGGAGGGAACATTCACCCCGTTTCCAAGGCAAATAGCAGATGAGGGTGCAACAATGATAGAAAAGTCAGATGAACTGGAAATTCGGCCTATTACCATCCAAGAGCTCAAAAATGAGATTATGTTCAACTTCAGTCCAAAGAAAGCTCCAGGCTATGATCGTATAACTCGAAAATCTTGAACTTCCAGAAAAAGCTCTGAAAAAACTCCTATACCTAATCAATGCGTCATTTAGGCTGCATCACGTACCACTACAGTGGAAGCTAGTAGAGGTAATAGTGATAGCCAGACCAGGTAAACCAACACATGACAAGAAGTGTAAGTAGGGTGGGCAGTATAGCTTCCTCTCTTTTGTAAAATGGGCGTATAGAATCAGTTAGTGAACATTTCAGCGAAATTGGTAGAATAGTTCCGGAATTATGACTATGGCAATTAATTTCAAGTTTGTGCATGCGCAGTAGCCATCACACATCCAATTGTGGCGAAATTAATAGGTGATTATTTTGTAGTCAGCCCTCAAGTACACTCCAAATTTGAGCGGAGCGGTCCATTAGGAACTGAGAAATCGTAGTTTCAAGAAATTCACGTTTGCGCATGCTCGCACACACACTCAAGCTACTAGGGACTGACTAGGGACTACCATTAACAATCCCCGAAAATTTCCCGATATTGGTCAGCGTGGGATTTTTCCTGAGGATATCGAGTGTTTGGGCGTTACACGACTAGCCTCGACTTGACAGAGGAGTTAGAGGAGTTAGGTATCGTTTGACAAGCCATTTTTCAAACTGAATCAAATGGTGACACTCCTGTTTCATTTTGACTAATAGAAAATAGACATTCTGAGAAAAATAGTGTAACCTTCACCAACATTTTGTTTAATTTCTTATGAGCATTTGAAAAACGACGGCCCTGTTGGGTGGGGGGACGTCTTGAATCAGGTAGTGAAAATTTCACCGAAATAGCTGGAATAGTTCGGGAGTTATGCCTATGGCAACATATTTTAAGTTTGCGCATGCACAGTAGCTATGAATGATCCAATTGTGACAATAGTCTTAGAGTCAGCAACAAACAACCCTCCTAATTTGAGCGAAATCGGTCGATTAGGAACTGATAAACCGTAGTTTTGGAGAATTCACGTTTGCGCATGCTAGTGGTCTGTGGGCCATGAAAATAATATGGCAACGTCCCGCACAATCTCTGAAAATGCGATTTTTCCTTCTTCAATAGTGTGGAAATGGTGAAAATTGTGGAATCGTGGGAAGAAGTGGATATTCGAGAAAATTTTCTTTGCAGCCCAATGTTCCATCCCCGAATTCAATTATTTAAAAAGATATACATTATTTACACTGTAATTCCGAAATTATGGCCGTTTTAAGGTCATAAGGTTGATAACTAGAATAGATTCTTAAGATGCTCTTAATGCTCTCAAAAGCAGGCGATTGAACAAAAAAACTGTAGGAGACACTTTTTGTTGCGGATTAACCTACTTGAAGAATCGCTCCCTGAAGTTTTGTGGTTCCGAAAGTGGGACACCCTGTATTGCTGGTGACATTGGAATTTTCGAGATTTTATTATCATCATAATTTCATTTGGGAACAGAGATCAAGTTCGTAACAAGCTGTCCATTGTTGACGAAATTATAACCACACCATCCCCGAACTCGAACCAATTTCTCATTAAGAAGCATTAAACTGATTTGAAAACCTATAATTAGGAAAAAACCCGCTGAACATCGGTTAAAATTCCCGAAAAATTCTGGGAAATGGTTCTTTGACGATTTGCTCATTGCGTCATACTGCACGGCAGGAACTTTTTCCTTCTTCTCACTTTGATTCCTGGTTTGAGTTTTGTCAGAAAATTTTTCATATCGAATCACATACAATATATTCATTCTTGGGCATCCTCCTAGTTTGAGGCCTTTTTTCGGTCAGGCGTTGCTCTCTAGTGGAGGGTAGGAGTACGAAGTGTTTGAATCCACCCTCGTTAGAGTGTGCTGGCCGCACGATATGTCGAAGGGTGAGCTGAGATGCCAGCAGTGTGGGGAGTGCCAATATCCACAGTAGAATAATATAATATTTTCTAGTTTCGAGAAAAATGAATTTGACAGTTTGAACTACGTACAACCAAAAGAGAGAGACCTACGCTTTTATATTGTTAGGTACCTACTCAACGATCCAATGGGTACCTAATCTAGTTATGTACCTATTACATAATATTATACGAATTCCAAAAAGAATAAAACATCGTTGGAAGGCTTCGCACTACTTTCCTCACCCGCATAAAATATATTATATTTGTCAGGTTTACCGCTCATCTCGGCCCTCTTTGAAATACGTACGTAGGTAGGTAGGTACCTTCATAAGTACATCCGTACAGGGAATTTCCGAAACTAGAAGAACCATCCTAAAGCTGTGTTCAACAAAATCGGGTGTCTGCCGATTCCAATACTTTCCTTTGCACTCTTTAGGTGTGCTGAGAAAAGTAAAAAGTACAACAAAATTTCATCTTTATAAGGAAGAAAAACGAGGACTTTTTTGTCTAAAACGTGATGAAAGTAGATTAGATAAAAATAGCTCCATTCAATAGGAGTTCAGGAAAATAGCACTAATACACAAACGTAAACATACCTAGCTTTCACTTTTCTGGGAAAAGGGCTTATATGTATTACACAAAATCCAGTCGGAATACCAATCTTAAGATATCGAGGTGAAACTTTCACACTGCCTTCCTGAGATCTCAAGGAAGAGAGAGATATTTTCCCAAAAAAAAGGGTCTATGACGGTACATCCCTTTTTCCAATTCCTGAATAGTGGACAGACGGGGGTCGGAATTTGCTGCTTTTGACCTCAGAACCGGATTCAGCAGCATTCAGCGCTCAAATCCGTGTAGTATGGTGGGGAAGAGCTAATGAAAAAAATAGTGACGTCATCAGTCAAAATATCTCAGTTCCCACGTACGGGAGCACGAGGGAGGTATTTGACTGATGTCGTCACACGCTCTTCCGTTCCCGCTTTCCACCCACTTCCGTTCATTTCCGACCCCATGCTGCACCTTTTTGGAAAGCTCTCCAATAGACCTACAATGTGGAAGAATACAAAAAATGCAAGTCTGTTCCCCACTAAATTATAAACACTGGTTGAGAAAAGATACATGTTTCCTCCGTGTAGTATTTGAACGGTTCATTTTTCGAGTGATAATAACCGTAAAATGAGACGTTCAAAGAATAGCAGTTGACAGAATCCTTAAGGCTGTCACACAGAGCTCGCCTCGCAGACCCTGATTTGTTCGAATCTCTGTTGAATACTGTGTGACAATTTTCATATCCAAGGACCAGCTGGGATAAGATTTTCGGGAAGACGATGTGTCGTTCGTACCTGAACGAAATGTTAGTAACAATATAATATAAATAATAATAATATAAATATTTGTATTTATTTTTTCAGGCATAAAATGTGTCTGCGATGAAGGTTTAACAAGATTTACTCAGATGACTTTGCATGCAAGATCACCGTTGTTTCCCTGGTAAACCATCCTTCCAATGCTCTTTGATATTTCCCCTAATTATCCACAACCAGTTTGAACATGCTCGTGCAAACATCTTCGTAGACGTTGGGTAACCCTCCACAGTTTGAATTAACATGGAAAGAGTTTCCCAACACTGTGTTTCATCTTCTTCGTAGATAGATTACACCTATAAGTTCAAAAAACAACCTGTAAACATCGTTGTAGGTATTTCCAACGATGAATGCCCCTCGAAGATTTGAATGAGCGTGGATATCCATTACGAAGTCCAACTCAATATTCTGAAAAAAAGAACAAATTAAAATTTAAAATAATTATCCTTTTCTCAGTCTTTGTAATTTGGAAAAATGATGAGAAGGGGTATTGGAAGAAATCTTGTCTGAAATGGAGGGTACCTTGTCCTGATCCAATGCTGTTATGTAGGAATATGTACAATCCAGTGTTGGATGAAGCCATTTAGAAATTCTTGACCAGGACCTGTTTAAATCTAAGCCAATACTGGAACATCTGAAACAATAGGATCACTGTTTTCATGTAGTAAACGTTTTAATTTATTTATTTACCTACGTGAATCGTTAACCGGAACGTAGCTGATAACAGATAACATAATTTTGGAGGTTTCAAAGTCGACATCTTTGAAAATTATTATCCTCTGAAGCTGCACATCTGTTGATAATATTCTCTAAAACGTCTATTTGATGCCTTCCAGCTACACTGGTTTCAGAGGAATGCAGCACTAGTGCTCACCATTAGAACAGTAATTTATTAAAACTCTTCTTCCGATTTGATATTTGAAGTGTGATAAACCCAAATGTGAGTCTAACCCAGGTACTTTTACTTTTTCAGCTTTTCCAGTATTTTAAAGTTCATATGCAAGAATGTACATTCGTTATTTGATTCTTTTGAATAATGAAAAGTTTGTTAATTGTTATTGGAAATTTTCGAATAACCAATTAAAAGTATACCTAATTGTGTTTGGTAGATCGTATAGGTTATGGTTATCATCCGATGAATTCAATCACAACTGGTTTCAGGCATTTATCTCCTTCCAAACAACAATAATGGTCTCATGTTGGTTGGTGTAGCCATTCCCTATAGCCCTCATCCCAACCTACCAACAATAATGGTTAAATCAATAACAAACACACTTTACCGTTATTCGGGTTATTTAGAACAATATGATTTTTAAGAACAATATGATTGCCCATTAAATCATACTCATACTCATCATCATATACTCATTACCTATTCGACAACTTCGAATATCAAAAACGATCCATTGTTCGTCATCGATCCATTGTCCGTTGATCGTTATTCTAAATAACTACGTTATTCGAAGATGCCCTTCGCCTCTTACTTCGGTATAAGAGTAGAGCTGTACTTCACTCAAGTACAACTCTACGTGTACCTACTATTGGAGTAGATATTTAACATTTTATACCTACATGCTAGCCAAATATACTCAACACTTGGCAAAGTACCATAATTCTACATAAGTATACTCCAATCAGCCTAGTTTCACAGGTGGGACAAGAAAATGGCAAGACCATACAACCTGGAACTAGCTCTACGTTCGGAACTTCCAGAGATATATCTTCCTCTATTCACTTTCCTACAGGCCTGCGACTTAAAACTATAAAATACATATTGAATTGAACCATAATAAAAGAATCAAAATTATTTCATTTAATTTGTAAATTATTTCAAACATGTGTTGGCTGTATAGTTGAAATTGTAAACTGATGCCAAATAAAACTAATTTAAAAAAAAAAGTACTGAACTTGGCTCTCTAGACGATGATGGGCATACCTTCCTACATATACATTTTAGGCCGATGAGGTGTGGATAACCCTCCCTCCAGGTGCAACTTGCCCCTCCACACTACGAGTAGAACATTAGAATGTTGTTTTCTTCTCCATGAATTGATTAGGCAAGGTGCCTGTAATACTTTTTGGCGTTTTAAAAGATGTGCTACTGTTACATGTTCATATTCCTACGTTCCACTAATAAAAAAGCTGTTCATCCTCATCCACCTGTACGGCTGTCACCATCATCGTGCTCACGAACCTTTGATTGCCGAGGTACACACCATCTGGGTTGAGCATTGGAATGATCTTGAACACTACTTTTTCTCGAAGAGATATTACTGTAGGCTGGTTACTAATGAGGAAGTCGATTATCCCTGGAAATAATTGGAAAATTAGAAACATACCTGCTTAACTCATAACAAAATTATTAGGTTTTTTTTTTCTTTTTCTTCAAATGGGAACCCCCATTTTAGCGAATTTTCGAAGAAAATTAAGCTATTGCAATGGCTTCAACATTTTTGTGATGCAAATTTTTGACAATTTTCTTCAAGTCCGTTTCAGACCATTCTAAAACGATTCCTGAAATTTAACAGTTTTTCATATGCACATACGTATATATATACTTATATAATCAGTGATGGTTGATGTCTAGTAGAATAACAAGGTAGCGGGTTTTTTTATTGACCAGTCTAGACTTGAGGGTAGTAATATTTTATTCGCTCCGACGTTCCGACCCAGGGGCTGGGTCCTAGTCCTACAAAAACCAGCTAATTCCAACTGTTGCTGTCAGAGAACCTGCTGT
>JAEMON010000001.1:34572826-34585976 GCA_030264115.1 Lygus lineolaris | reverse complement strand
CTAGCCATAAAACTGCTTACGCAGTTAATATATATATACATTGTTTTTGTTAGGGAGTTAGTCGTTACTATGATGTTTGTATCTAAAGTATGATGTTTCGTATCGAAAAACAAATTGATTACATTCCAAGATTTCGAGTTGAACCTGTGCTTGTTTTTTTACATTGGTGTCAGAAGTGGCCACAACCAGGCACACGGTGAGAAAAGGATTTAGTCGATCTCATTAATTATGCCTAGCGAGGAACCGCTTCACTTCGGAGTGGGAGGCTCGTCCCACCTATCCACAGCCCTCGTGGAAGGTCCCCGGTCGGCGAGGTTGTGGAGGGTGGAGGATAGCAAAGGGAGGCGGCCGATCTACGTCAGCAGATATAGGTAAGTTGGTGGAACTGGTTACTCAAATGCAACGGACAAATGATGAGGCCTTTCAAAACCTGGATCAAGGGAATCGCATTGACCCACCCAACCAGGTTGGTAATTTGCCAAATATGGGAGCTGAAAAGCGAATGACAGTAAAACCAGGAACGTACGACGATACACACGACTGGAGAGACTACTGGCATCAGTTCCAGGTGGTCAGCCGTGCTAACGGGTGGACCACGTTTGAGCAGGCTGCTCAGCTTACTGCGGCGCTGCAAGGCACTGCATATGACTGCATATGACCAAATGGTGCAGGCTTAGAGAGTAGGTATGGTACCCAAGGCCAAGAACCCATCACCCATCAGCTACGAGTTAGACGACAGGCCTGTAGGGAGAGCATAGCAGTTTTTGCTGGCGAATTGGAAGCACTAGCCTCAAAAGCTTTTGCAGGAGCTTCCGCGGCAGTTTCCGAGCTTCCATAACATCAATTATGGCACTGCAACAGTTTTATGATGGCCGACGAGATGTCGAATTGAGAAAATTGGTAGTAGCTTACCCAACTACTAGGTACATTACGTCAAGCTGTCTCATATGCTATTCAAGCAGAGGCCAACCTTGTCAGAGCGGTTGGGGTCGGGGGTCGTGCACCATTAGGAAGACTGGAAGGGGACATTCCAGAAGAGGTAAATAGCAGGGAGCAATCTGAGATCATTTGTCGGGCAGTTGGTGATAGAGAACGAAGAGCACCACCACGTAGGCTCACCAACTGGGCTGAGGTGGAGTGTTACTCTTGCAGGCAGAGGGGACACGTGAGTTGGCAGTGCCCGACTCGATGGCCTAAGAGCAGAGGAACTGGTAGAGAGTCAGGAAATGGGGGAGCTCCGGCTTAGAGGGCCTACAGACGGCGCAAGATGGTGAGGGCCTGCAAGAAACCCTTTTGGGAATAAGGAATGGTTTCACCGCAGCCCTTCATGGAGAGGTGGCAGGGCAATCTTGTGAAATGGTAGTAGATACGGGAGCCGCAGTGACGGTAGTGAGCCTCGACCTAGGGAGAAAATGGGAGACGGTGAAAACTACTAGACACTTGCAGTCAGCCACGGGGGAAGCAATTCTGGTTGTGGGAATGGCCAGGCCGACTATCAAGCTGGGGGAGGGTCTTGAATTCAGGCATTCAGTGATCATTGCTGATATTAAAGAACCCTGTCTCTTGGGTTTGGATTTTCTTGCAAGTAAGAGGTGCCTGATCGACTTGAAATGTGGGAACCTGACAGTTGGACAACAATGTGTCAAGATTAGTAATGGTGGTGGGCATGAGGGACTTCATTTGGTTGAGCATGCACCCTGGGGAAAGGTATTAGAAGATTTGGTGGAGCAGAGACCAATTGAAAGGACCACAATAGAGCAAAGGCTACAGATCACGACTTCGATGAATGTGTTTGGCAATGTGTTGACGGAAGGCCCAATACATTATGGTGCAGCCAAGGTCCCACCACACCGGATCCAAACAGGTACCATGGACCCATTTGTCAGCCACCAAGGCGGCTAGCACCTGTGAAAAGAGTAGAAGTGGATAAATTCGACAAGGAGATGGTAGGAACAAAGAAGGAGGTTCAGAAGGTACAGAGATGCCAGTTGCCAGCTACCTACGGACTGAAGGAATGTGTGGAAGCTCAGCAGAAGGATTTGACATAAGCTGGGTGGAATCTTGCCTGTAGTGCGGAAGAGCGAAGTTATGACGCCATGTTTGCATCCTTAGGGTTGGTGGAAGGTTGTTTATGTCGTAAATGGGAGTCGCCGGATGGGAAGAAAACTATATGGCAGATAGTCGTCCCTGAAACTTGGAGGAAGACTATGTTCGAATAGTTCCACATCTTGGGTCATTTTGGGAAAGCAAGGACAGCCAAGGCCATACAAGCGGTACACTATTGAGTGGGAATCCACCAAGACATTGCCACATGGTGCAAGACCTGCCGAACATGTCAAGAGCGCAGTCAAGGACGACAACGAGCGCCAATGCAGATACGAACCTCAGGTGTACCATTTGAGAGGGTGGGCATTGACCTCATGGGCCCTATGACATTATCAAATCGAGGAAATCGTTCCATCTTGACGCTGCAGGACTATTTCACCAAGTGGCCGGAGGCCATTCCACTCCCTGACGCCAAATCAGCCACAGTGGCCAGAGCATTGGTTGATCACGTTGTATCCTGATTCAGGGTACCTCAAGAAATCCATTCAGACCAGGGTCGAAGCTTCGAGGGGGAGGTTTTCCAAGAAGTGGTGCAGGTGCAGCTGCTAGGGGGACATCCACAGAGCGATGGGTTAGTAGAACGGTTGAAAGGACCGTGTGGCTGTTGCTTTCAAAGATGGTCTTGGACCATCACCAACGGGACTGGGACGACATGTTGCCAATTGCCCTCCCAGCGTATCGAGCTTCTGAACACTCGACTTCAGGATTCACACCCACCAGAATGATGCTTGGTCGTGAACTGACTCTGCCGGTTCACCTTCTGGTAGGGAAACGGACCCAGGGAAAGTCTGGACCCGAGTACGTCGAAGACTTGAAGAAGAAGCTGGCAGAAATGCATGCAGCAGCGCGTGAACGGCTGAAGATCAAGGCTGAGGAGATGAGGAGGCGTTATAATGTGCGGGCCAAACTGAACGGGTATCAAAAGGGAGACCAAGTCTGGTTTTATAACCCAAAGAGAAGGAAGGGACTCCTGCCCAAGCTACAGAAGAGTTGGGAGGGCCCCTGCATGATTGTAAGTGTCCTAAATAATGTTGTGTTCAGGATCAGGACGACTAGGGGACGGCTGCGAGTGGTCCACCATGACCGACTCGCGCCATACGTGAAAGAAGAGGGCTTGTTATAAGGAGGACGTTGTTTTGTATCTAAAAACAAATTGATTGCATTCTAAGATTTTGAGTTGAACCAGTACTTGTTTTTTTAGAATATATATATTTATATAGGTATGTGTCACTCCAGACGATATCTGACCGAGGAATCAAGCTAAAAATCCTAAAAAATTACAAAATGTCAATAATATCGAAAGAAAGGATGAGTTCGTTGGCCAGAATTTTTGGAGTACGCCATGGGTTCAAATTTTGAAAATTTAAAGCCAAAAATCGCTTTAAAAAACGCGTTTTTTGTGTAAATTACCTTAAACCCCTTACCTTGTGTGTATTACCTTAAATACCTATAGGAACAAATCGTATATTCGGAATCAGCGTGAAATTTCGTATCATAATCACCCAACAAATTGGTTAAAATGATTCTTTGAAAATTTGCTCATCAACTCATGCTGCATGGATGAGACTTTTTTATTATAATGGCTGATGGTGATGTGCGTGTTTAGCTGACCTTGGAAATGTGCAAAATCACCACCCCCGCATCACGCAAGCAATAATTCGTAATAAGATTCAATAGAAAATTACCAAGCCGTTTAATCTGTCAATAGATGTAGAGAATACATTTCTAACGGTAGGTATTTAATCATACAAAAAACAATACTTTAACCCACCGTAATTATTACAAGAACCTACGTAGCGCTCGAGGAAATAAACGAAACTCCCCTTTTCACCCCTTTCCCTTCGGTTCTGAGTTTACTTTTCTCCCTACAAAAAGTTACACCTTCGTCTCCGATGTAGATTTAAGATCAGGTGCATTTTGAAAATTTAAAGAAAATTAATTCGAAAAAACTATATTAAAAATCAGGTCTTTTATTATGAGAAGGGGAAGGAGTTTCTTTTCATTGCGGTAGGGCTATGGAGAGGGGTGAAGATGACGAATCGTCACCTGAACTCCTCTTATTATATCGTTGTTGATCATTGATTATCGCCTTTCTCGTTGTTTGTTAGTCTGAATACAGGTTCATGGAGTTTTTCTGCCTCTTCAAGGGCTTAATAATACTCTTAGTTTAATTTCGTTATACAATGCCTCAATTTCCATTTTTCTTCCATTTCCATTTCCATTTTCTTTTTTTCCATTTTGTTCTCCATTTCCATTTTCCTTCCATTTTAACACTTGATGATTATTTGATTCAGATTACTCTTCTGCTCTACTATTTTTACATTAAAAATTATATTCAAGTTCATACTTCCTTTTAAAACTGTAAAAATACGAGTGATTTGATTTGGAGTTATAAAGCAGTAAAGGCTTTCAATGGTTAAAAAAAAAAAAAAAAATCAACGCACTGCTCAAGGTGCAGGTTGATAAAATGTGGCCTTTTCATCTTACGTTTCTTTGTAAAAGAAAGTTTCGCATGAACGTTTATTCCGGGTTTCTTTTATCGGAGTTTTATTGGGATTTTGGTTTTTTAAAACGGAAAATCCACTCAAAAAACGACCAAAAATTTTTGAAACAGTTAAAGCACATTCAGGGACCTTAAATATATGGAATATTCGTGATCAGCGTGACATTTCTTATAAAGTCTCAAAGGAGGTTTACGTTTGAGACAACCCTCAGATCACTATGTCCTTTTCATCAAACATAACTACCAGTTTCCTCCATTATTGCGTGTCATAGGACAGGAATTGTTTTGCTCTGTTGTTTCACTATGTTATTATGTTTTATTTTTATCTACTAATGTTAATATGCATCTAAGTGGATCTTTGAATTATTTGTGTCTACCAACAGTTTTTGTATTTATTGATAAATTGTAAATTGGGCATCGCCCGTCATGTAGTAAAATAAAGTAAACCCTGTGACAGTCAAATGAATTCCACATCATAAAATTGCCGCAAATAGGCACATGAGCTGCTAGGACGTGCCGCATGAATCTCATCGCCGTCGAACCTTTATGGCAGCTACTTTGCAAGGTCAATTGCTACGAACACGATTTCTCACAACCTAATGATTTGATTTCGATCAAATTCACAGGACAATTGGGGACGGAATTATCCCCAGACATCTGAGCAAAACTCAAACCCTCCATAAATTTTCATCAGGGTACAATTATATTTTCAGGCATTCAGTAGGTAGTACAAACAAAGATATAAGTAACTATATATATTGTTATGGAACTATACTGTTATGGTACTATGGTGCTATATATATTATTATGGAACACCTCAATGAAATAAATGTGGTTTATTGAACACAAAATACGTTTTACAAAATCGCTCTAAAAAGCACACACCACATTTCAGAATCCAAAAACGTGACAACCAGATTTTCTGACTCTAACAACACAAACATAATTATGACACCTGATTTCCATAACACTATACATAGTCCATGTTACGATAAGAGGAGAAGTTTTTGCTCAAGCTTAGTGCCATAGCATTAATGTCATTCTTTGACCTTTGAGGCCCCTTCACAATAAAGCAGTTTTATTATTACTATTTGTATGCTCCTATTTGTATGGAATTTATTCTGACTGGAAAGTCCACCCATAATGGTATTCTGTGTAGTGATTTAATTAGGTACGTTGAAAACATGCTCAGCATCAATTGTTGCTGTAAATCTTTTGTTGGTACGACTCACATAACATGACATTATGTATGACTCAAGTTGACTGGTTATGAAACTCTTCAGTTGACCAACTCAGCGAGTTTAACGAAACTCTGGAGACACAAATTTATGGATTAAATGATGTCACCTTTTCTTCATTCCACTTCATTACGCTGAGAACACACGGGTTCACTAGATAGTAGGTAACGAGGCTTTGCCTCTGACAGGAAACGCAATATTCAGCAGGTGAAATGACGTAATGTCTGCAGTTTGCAGTTTTTAGAGCGGCTGAATGATGTCATTTTCGAGCCCTCATGTTTGCTTCAACGACAGAAACGCTACCTAATCTCTCTTCCCGTCCTAATTATGTCGTGGAGGTGAAGCAGAGTGAGAACAGAATTTCATCCTCCTTCAGCGCAGCCCTTGTTCCTGTAATAATGAGGGTGCATTGAACATGAGTCTTTGTTCTCGAGTATTAAAAAAGACGCTTACTTCCCCCTTTTCGAAGTACTTTTCCCAGCCCGCCATACTTACGCCCGCATCTTCATTATCATATCCGTCGCAAAGGTGCCGGAGGTTCCGATAATGTCTAGGTTGAGGAAACTCACATCATGAATCTCTCTATTAATAATAATCATTTTACTGAAGCGGAAAAGAGTCTTGAAATTAATAATGATTACGTCACCGACCTGACGCGGACCCTCAAATAATTGTGACGTCACGCGCCTCTTTTCACATATTTTCTGGAGGAATTTTGCGCTGAAATTTGGCTCATGGAGGTTTTTGAGAGCGCTGAACCCGAATTTGAGGTCAAAATGCGAAATTACGACCCATGCGCACACCCTATTACCCTCTTCATAGTCTACAAATATTAATGAGATTTGTTCGGCCATTGCACAGAATTAAATGTTTGGGCTTGGCCGTCGAAATCTCTGCAGAAGAAAATAAGCTGATTATTGAAGACATAATGTTTGTATATTATACCTTCCTACTCTATTTCAGTTCATATTTGTGTAAGTGCAAAATTAAAAATCTGCAAGAGACTAGGTTTTTTGTGTGTCAATTTTTGCAAAAATCCAAGGTCCCGAACCTTACACCTTATCTGTAAGTGCATATTTTGAATTTCACGCCATATTTCGTGAAACTAAATATACCACATACTGTCGTGGACGACCAGGGCCGGCCCGAGGAGTGTGCGACGTAGTATGCAGCTGCTAAAAAAAAATTTGGCAAATTTTTGCAAATTGATTTAAATGTTCTGCAAAACTATATACATTAGAAGGAACTTCGTCTCAAAACTATTACAATTATTTATCCCAATGAGTTCTGAAACACAGTAGCCTGATGCCCTTGACCAAGGTCCAAGGTCAGTAGAGCAGTCGTCTACCCGTGTGATTATTTGGACATAGTTAATTCATTCTCCCAAATGAAAGCAAGAAAAGACCTTGTATAAATGTATGGTAAAAGAGTCTATGTACTGTAAATATCTCAATAGCTCATAAACTTTTGTTGTGAGTGCGCCATTATTAAACTCTGTAATTATTGGTTCACTATGTTCTGTTGTTTTTTTTTCTTTTACACATGAGATATGGTAATTTATCTTAGGTCCGGCGGACGGTGATTCCCGCATTAGCTATTTATTCTGAGAGTATTTTGTATTCTTGAGAATTTGAGTTTATTCAACATAATAGTGGTTTAAGGTACAAGAAATAGTATTGAACCTATCAAGCCAATCAATAATAAATCAAATTGAGTGACAAAAAACTGTGTTTTTAGACCTTAAATTTCAAAAACAGCCCTAGAAAATGTGTTTTCACCCCCCCCCCCCCCCCCTCCCCCCTATTTTTGTTCTACTCTTCCCTGTGGTGAAGTCAGAATGGAAAAATTCCTAGGGAAAGCCCTTCCATTCCCTTATGTAAATCAAGATCAAGGGATTTTGCAGGTAAAATGGCTGAACTTACCAATCGTGCAGCCTAAACTACTCAAGTCAGATGCGTCATCTATTGGCTCCACACTTAGCCAAAACACCTCAACTCTTCGAAATTGACGATAAAACACAAAGTTTGTCCGTTTGTTCATTTATTTATTTATTTGTCCTTTATGCATGGAAAGCCAAACGTCCTTCTTTTTCCTAAAATGAGCGAGTTCCGGATTGATATCTAGGCTAGTATGTTAAAAATTCGTGGACAAAGAAAAGACCATTGAAATTAAAAGTGAGGAAAGTAAGTTGGTAACTACCTGAAGTAAATACCAGGTATCTAGCTAAAGTGTACCTGTAAGGAAAGCACACAAAAAGTTCCATTCATGCAGTATGAGTTGATGAGCGAATTTTCAAAAAATGATTTCAACCAATTTAATGGGTGATTCTTATAGGAAATTTCACGCTGATTCCGAATATACCATATGTTCCTATGTTTAAGATGGTAATTTACACCGAAAACCTGAAAAAAACACGTTTTTCAGCGATTTTTGACTTTTAAGTTTCAAAATTTGACCCCTTGGAGTACTTCAAAAATTCTGGTCAACGACCTCATCCTTACTTTTGATATTATTGACATTTTAAATTTTTTTTGGAATTTTTATCTCGATCCCTCGGTCAGATATCGTCTGGAATGACACATATATAAATAAAAGAAATAAATTTAAAAAAATATATACCTATACGTACCTATATTTATATATATGAAAAAGTGTTAAATTTCAGGAATCGTTGTAGAATGGTCTGAAACGGATTTCCATGAAGAAAATTTTCAAAATTTGTTGATTACTAAAATTTTGAAGCCATTGCAATGGCTTCATTTTCTTCGAAAATTCGCTAAAATGTGAGGTCTAAGCGATAAACGTCATTTTTCTGAAATAATTTTGTTTTTTACAAGAAAGTATGGTTCTGGCTGCAACTAACCTTAATGTAGGTATTTCGTAAAGCAGGCAAAATGACTTGAGGAGTTCTGCTTGCAAATTGTACGTATAAAATGTAGGTACTAATCAAAATGCATTTCATACGATACATCGATAATGATATGTATCGATATATCGACATTTTATATGGCTGTGAGTCATGGATAATCGAATAATTGATATCCGAAGGAATGAAGTTTTTATCATCAACTATAGGGATATACGACCTATTTTTAAACCACAAAACTGTGATGCGCTCTCCTGAACAATTTAATTTTTATCAGAAGAGTTGTTTTGCTTCTTGACGGCCGAGTACAACCAGCCAGTTCCTCGCGTTTTGTTGGCCTGAAAATATGGGACTTGGATAATAATATATAGCAGCATGATTTATCCCACTATGCTCCCCCGTGGAGTGAAAGGACTATCGAGCAGCTGAGTTTGTGTGTTTTAGCGAATTTTTGAAGAAAATGAAACTATTGCAATGGCTTCATAATTTTTGTAATGCAAATTTTTGACAATTTTCTTGATGGAAATCCGTTTCAGACCATTCTAAAACGATTCCTGAAATTTAACACTTTTTCGTATGTATATATATATATATTTATTTATACATTTATATATTTATATATGTGTCACTCCAGACGATATCTGCCCATGGGATCGAGATAAAAAATCCAAAAAAATTTTAAAATGTCAATAATATCAAAAGTAAGGCTGAGTTCGTTGGCCAGAATTTTTTGAATACTCCAAGGGGTCAAATTTTGAAAATTTAGTTTCAAAAATCGCTTTAAAAAACGTGTTTTTTGAGGTTTTTGGTGTGAAATGCCATCCTAAACATAGGAACATATGGTATATGCGGAATCAGCGTGAAATATCCTATAAGAATCACCCACAAAATCGGTTAAAATTATTCT
The DNA here is from genome assembly GCA_030264115.1 of Lygus lineolaris. NCBI lineage: Eukaryota > Metazoa > Arthropoda > Insecta > Hemiptera > Miridae > Lygus > Lygus lineolaris. Next base: position 34,576,356 of record JAEMON010000001.1, on the reverse strand, counting down.
TTGAAAATTCGCTCACCAACTCATGCTGCATGAATGGAACTTTTACGATTCAGATGGTTTGTCGTGACGAACTTAGCAGCGCCGCGCCAGTTCCGAAAATAGCGAATGACATGAACCCCTCCAGCGCTTTCCCAGATTGCGGATTCTCGTAACAGACATACTGCCTAGAATAAGCATTTTGGAAAGTCTAGGGAGGTACCTAACTAAATTTTTGTTGTACTTTAACATCTCTGCGGGGCAAATTCGAAAATAATTAGCAAATTCGTCTGTAGTGTAACTTTATTCGATTTAAATTGAGAGAAATATTGATCTGTGTCGGTCTCGTCAAACCGAGGTTGTGTTTTATAGGATAGATTTCGATTATATTCCTTTCAACAGGTTGCATTTTGGTAGGTTAGGTTTCGATTACATATATATGAATTGAAAATGTTATGTTATTATTGTTTTATTTTGGCACTTATTAGGCAAACTTCATCCAATTAACATAATGACGACAGATTACCACACATTGCTACCACTTTGATTCACGTTGATTGCCCAAATTTTGATGGTAGTTCGGGGTTCCCATATGGATTTCACCTAGATCAGATCAGTCCCGTATGCAATCCCTCTTTATCATAGTACAAACATCATCTGAGAGACACTGTGTAACTCCCTCTCTTCTCCATTCGAATCGTTCATATTAGCTTCGAGTGATCTACTGTATTTTTGTCCTCACACATACGGCTTTGCCTGTGATTTGAACAGGACAATAGTGATCGAAATTAGTTGAATAACAATAATTATTTTACCTACTCATTCCCTATTCCACTCTCGAACTGCACAAGTCCCAACTGCCTTCAGTCTCAAATTTCGGCTATTTAAAAATAGACTGTTGTTTAGGATTTATTCTCGAAAAATATACTGTCTAGCTTTGTAAGCATCGCATCAGGTACAACGTAGGCAGCCATGATGGTTATAGTAGCAGGAGTTACCCATTATAAATGGTAATAATTGTACAGTGTTTGTTCGAAATATGCTCTAAGACGTCTATTTCTTTATCATAGACAGCGTGATTGCGATTTGATCAACCCTGTGTTAACTTTTGGCTGAACTGTTTTTAGACCACAAGGAGAAAACATACATTTTCGGTTCGAAAGGAGCCAGGTTCATTAACAACTTGATGTAATATTACAGACACTATGCAGATGACACCCTGGCACTATGCAGAGGAAGCAAGAGAGAGTTGGAAATGTTCAAGAATTTCTTGAACTCAGCACTCCCTCATATAAAGTATACAATGGAGATTGAGAACGAAGAGCATATCAACTTTTTGGACCTTCAAAGACAGCGGTCTTCAGGTCAATGATATGGGGCATACTGACTGATCCCATGGACGAATATGACTTTAAAGGCGAACTGAATGTCATTCGTGTCAGATAGGAGTCAGTATATAATATGTAGGTATTTACTCTGCAGAAATATTATGATTGTAAGGAAAACTCAAAGAAGGAAGAATGAAACTGATTTAAAGAAAATCTGTCAACGAATAGCTCATAAAGGTCGAAGAATATATATGAATTAAAGAAAAAACCATCCACCCAGCACCATATTACTAAGTAACGGGTCACAAGATGGCATCCCTGTGCAATATAGGTTCTCAACGTTGAAGCTCACAGTAATCTCTCAGGAAGTCGAGGTCGTCGTATCGATAGCGCGTGCACATCGATATCTCGTAAGTGTTCGAGAGGGGTCTGAACAAAACTCTGCAAGTAGGTATCTGGATAATCCTAAACTTCGAATTACTTATCTATCTATCTATCTACCATCATTATGAATGCACGAACACACAACTCTAAAGTACCTATCTACTTAGGCCGAGCCATATAATTCATGGATTACACTGGGTAGGCCAAATGTTGTGGGATATATTCGAGTTTTCGAATGCTCGGTGAATTCCTCAGAAAAAGAACTGAATCGATAGGAAATGAGATAAACTGCCCTTTGATTTGTCGTTGCCCCGTTTTTATCTCTGAGAGCTGTCTCTAACTTTTTCGTTCCCCTCACGGCTGCGCCGTCGTAATCTTTTAATCGATAAAACGAATCCAAGTTGATCGATGTGGGGACCAGAAAGGGGTGTTTTTATTTCAACGACTATTTCAGGAGAGACTATTAGGTACCTACTCTCACACGTACGTATCAACATGCCAGGGGCCTCAAAGCTGAGCTGTATTGATTTTTGGGGGCGGGCGTCTTCCCCGGAGTGAAGACTGATTGTACGAGCTTTCAGGGGCTCGCAGGGGGTCTGAAAAAGTGGGGAAGAAATGGAATTTAAAGAGCCCAACAGTTTCGAGAAGTGGACGAAATCATCAAAATGACAATATTTAAGATTACTTTGAGAGATTTAGTATTTAAGATTAGCAACATCTCCAAGAGATTCTACTATGGGATGTACGAGTAATTACATATATTAATATATACATTCAACGTAGAATCAAGATATTTATGATAATAATATAATAAATTATACGTTTTTTCTGAGGTAATTACAAAGAAATCGTCCTGTCAATAAAAAGATCATTGAAATCATCAACGTAGAATCAAGATATTTATTATTATAATATATAATATAATGTAATAAATCTACCCCCAATTGGATAATATTGGTAGCGTGTGTATGCTTGAAGAGATACACCTATTATTGAACCTCAGTAATGTACGGGAGATATCCGGGTAGAGTCAAGTACGACTTTCTCGGCTCAGTCCATCCACATGACCCATCTTGGATCCCAGTCGGCATCGTGGTTTGAAATTGTACTCCGACAAACGGATTATACTTAAAATTGCTATTATACTATAATATTACTATATTATTATTATACTATAATATTACTATATTATTATTATACTATAATATTACTATATTATTATTATACTATAATATTACTATATTATTATTATACTATAATATTACTATATTATTATTATACTATAATATTACTATATTATTATTATTATTATACTTGATATTACTCATCGTCCAATTCGAGAGGTAGTGTCCCGTGCATTCATTGTCGCAGTTATGGCCGCATGGCCGGTCTCTAGCACGAATCTTTTGCCCAATAAGTATTCCTGAATTTTGCGGACGGCCCACACAACTGCCAGGAGTTCTCGTTCAGTCGTGGAATACCGCGTCCCGGCCGAGTACAATACTTGGCTTGCATAAGCGACAGGTCTCTCTTAAGTCTCCTTGTTTCTGCGATAGAAGGGCTCCCAATGCTACTCCTGAGGCATCTGTAGCCAGTACAAACTCCTTTTCTAGGTCTGGCTATGCCAAGACTATGTTGTTTTGCAAGACAGCTTTCAGTTGCTGGAACGCTTTCTTTTGCTTCCGAGTCTGCAGGGTAGCGGAAGCTTTGTTTTCACTTTCGAAATAAAAAACAAGTTGGGTGTGGCACATAGCTTCCTCTTATCCATAACATGATTGTAAATATATATATCATCTATACTTTAAAAAAGTTCCATTCATGCAGCATGAGTTGGTGAACGAA
>JAEMON010000001.1:34558743-34571826 GCA_030264115.1 Lygus lineolaris | reverse complement strand
CACTTAATTTGCTGGAATCACCCCACACCAAAGAACATTGTTGGCTGGATGGGGGGTAGCCCTCAACTACACACCGAATTTGAGCGAAATCGTTCCATTACGAACTGAGATATCGTAGTTCCAGGAAGTTCACATTTGCGAATGCGCACACGCTACTAATGGTCCGATGGCTATCCAATTAATAGGGCACTATCTAGGGGCTACCCCGCACAATCTATGAAAATTTCACCGCAATTAGTCGAGTAGTTCCTGAGTTATGGCCATGAAACACATTTCAAAATTGCGCATGCGCAGTACTAACGCTATTCGTGGTCTGATGGCGATGAAATTCATAGGGGACTCTTGAGGGCCTGACTAGATTAATCTCTAAAAATTTCACTGAAATGAGTCTAATTATCCGTAGCCACGTCTATAACAACAAATTTCATGTTTGCGCTTGCGCAGTAGCTTTCGCTGGTCCAATCGTTACGGAATCAATTGATAATTGTCTTAGAGTCAGCCATCAACTATCCTCCAAATTTGAGCGAAATAGGTCAATTAGGAACTGAGATATCAGGGTCTCAGGAAATTCACGTTTGCGCATGCGTTCACGCTACCCATAGTCTGATGGCGATGAAATCCATAGGGGACCATCACGGGGCTAACCCGCACAATCCCTGAAAATTTTATTGAGATCGGATCAAAATTGTGGAAGTTATGGCTGTGGCAAGGATATGTGGACAGACAGACGGACAGACAGACGGGCAGACAGACACAAAACCAAATTTGTTGAGGAGGCCCTAAAACGCAAAATGCGAGTTGAAATTTTGATTTTGGAGCACAAAACTGTTTTTAATTTTGAAAGTGAAAACAAAGCTTCCGCTGCCCTGCAGACTCGGAAGCAATTTGTGCTCCAAAAAAAAAATCCAAAAAATTTCGTTTCGTGTCTGTCCGTCTGCGTCTGTCCGTCTGTCTGTCTGTCCACATTTCCTTGCCACAGCAAGTGCGGGTTAGCCCCGTGATGGTTCCCTATGAATTTCATCGCCATCGGACTATGGGTAGCGTGAACGCATGCGTAAACGTGAATTTCCTGAGACCCCGATATCTCAGTTCCTAATCGACCTATTTCGCTCAAATTTGGAGGATAGTTGATGGCTGACTCTAAGACAATCATCTATTAATTTTGTAACGATTGGAACGGTAAAAGCTACTGCGCAAGCGCAAACTTGAAATTTGCTGTTATAGACGTGGCTATGGAACAAGTAGACCAATTTCAGTGAAATTTTCAGAGATTAGCCAAGTCAGACCCTAGAGAGTCCCCTATGAATGACATCGCCATCAGACCACTAATAGCGTTTGCTCATGCGCAAATGTGAATTTCGCGAAACTACGATTTCTCAGTTCGCAACGGACTGATTTCGCTCAAATTCGGTTTTTTGTAGTTGAGGGCTACCATTACCCTCTAATTTCGACACTATTGTATCAGAAATAATTACTGCGCATGCGCAATTTTGAAATGTGTTTCATGGCCATAACTATGGAACTACTCGACTAATTGTGGTGACATTTTCAGAGATTGTACGGGGTAGCCCCTAGATACTGCCCTATTAATTGAATAGCCATCGGACCATTAGTACCTGTGCGCATGCGCAATCGTGAATTTCCTGGAACTACGATATCTCAGTTCGTAATGGAACGATTTCGCGGGAACTTGGGGACTGATCCAAGACCCATGAATGGCATCACGCTTGGATCAGTAATATCTACTGCGCAAGGTCAAACTTAGGCAAACTTGGGCAAACTTAGGGCAAACTTAGAGAAACGCCGTTTTTTCCGGCGAATTTTAGCCGTTGTGTGTGGTTAAATGGCAGGTTTAAATCTTTTTGCCCCCGTGCTTTGTATTGTCCAAAAATAAAGATATTTCAATTTTTGGTTGCCCTGCTTTCTATCGTAATGAGCATGGCGAACCGGTCATTTCTAGTTTTTTTTAAATTTGATAGTGACATATTGTGAAGGCCACGAGGAAGCTTCTGTGCCATGTCCTTGGCAGTGTATTTTGCTTCACCCCACTCGAAGGGTTGATCCTTCGTATCCTTTCATATCACTCAGATCGGGATAGTCCTGAGCCGCTGTCGTCTTTTCTGGCTCCATTTTCACATCTGCTGTTGTATCCAGGTGTCCCAGCTGTCAAACCTCTCGCTGAAGGAACCTACATTTCTTTAGATTAACCTTAAATCCAGCCACCCAAAAATGCTCAAGCACTCATTGGAGCTTGCTCAGGTGGGACTCTGAATCTGTGGAGAAGATGATCACATCATCTAGGTAGACGAGACAATCGTTACCAATCAGTCCTTGAAGCACAGCGTTCATTGCCCTTTGAAAGGTTGCTGGCGAATTCTTTAGGGCAAACGCCATGCGTGCGTACTCGTGATGCTGACCAAGCACAGGGAATGCAGTCTTCTCTTGAGCTTCTGGATGCATCCTGATCTGGTGATACCCCATTGTCAGATCCAGGGTTGAAAATTACTGGTTCCTCCTCAGGAGATACACCATCTCTTGAAGTCTCGGCAGCGGATAGGCATTGCTTTTTTGGTCATCTTAATTGAGGTCTCGGTAGTCGGTGCAGAATCTCCATTCGTTTTGTCTGCCGGGCACTGGTTTTTTTTCTTTACCTTGACCACTGGAGCGCACTATGGACTTTGAGACCGTACTCTTACTCCTTCATCCAACAAGGCCTGTACGCCCCATGCACTACTGGTCTGAGGGCATGGGGTATGGGATACAATCTTTGGTTCGTGGGTAACTCCTGCCCGGTATTAATTTCGTGTTGCACATCTAAGGCACAACCATTTCCTGCTGGGTGCCCAAACAACATTGCAAATCACATCAGCACACATTACACAGCTAGTTGTTGGTACGCAGGCAGGTGCTTTATTTGAGCTGCAATCAGGTTCTTGTGAGTGGTTTTGTTCGTCCCACTGTTCTGGCAGAAAGGCGTCGTCGATGTTTTTCAGCTGGCTTGCCTCGATCAGCCAGCAAAGGATTCACTTGGAACCCTGTTGAAGGAACATCGGTACTAGCTAGTGACCAATTTGGAAGACGGGCCATCATTTGGATTGCTTTCGACCAACCGGGGCAATTCCTACTGCCAGACACATACTTTAGTTCAGCTGGAGGTATCATGGTGACGCTGGTAGGCGGGTCATGGGGCACGGTGGGCTCTCCACTCTCCTTGACTGTAAGCGACTTAAAGTCCGAGTCACCCTTCAGCTCCACTACTGGCTGCTGTTACAGTGGTGCCCTGGGCAAGTTTGGCCTCAGAGGTGTGTCGGGGCTTGGGCAAAGGGAAGCCTGTTGAAAAGAGTGGTGGTTCAGAAGCGGTAAAGCTGTCAGGGTCTTCTAACTTTGCCTCCTCTGTGTTAGTTCTGACAACCATCGGTATCTTGGTCATCAGGTCCATTCCCAACGAGTCCAGACCTGCGCCTGGGCATTCGAACACATGGAACATGTGTCAGCGGCGTATGTGCTCTATATCCACTGTCGCCGTTTGGGTATCACTGGTAATAACTTTCCATTGGCTCCCCAGATCTACGCTTGAGTGGCCATCAAAGGGACTTCCTCAAGTGGTGTTGAGAGGGAGGCTTCTTTCTTCAATGCCGGTATTGCTCTTCTTCGGCGCAGGCAGTCTCGTTCCATGTGGTCTCTGGCTCCGCAAAAACCACTAAAGATTGTAGCTAGTATACCACTGGTGCAATCTATAAGGAAGTGCATCATCTGACCGAAATACAAACACGAGTACCTAGGTACCAATTCATGTTCTTTGAGCAGGATTAGCAATATACAGTACCTGAAGTACCTACCTACCGATTTCTAATAATCGTAATCTTTGAAAATTCATGTTTCATTGACTGAAAGTGTACCACTAGCGTCTAGTCAACGCCAATTTTCCACACCTTAGAATCATCGCAGAGTTTCGGTGCACAACTAGACCCTACACAAGACTTGTCTGGTGAATTTTTTTCAAATTTTGGTCCAGTACATACCTAGTTTTAGAAAAATGCGACGGTCGGCGGACAGACAGATTATTATTATATTCTTCCCATGATTTTCTCTCCAAAATCATAATTTCCTGTCGTATCCTGAACTAATACCTATGAATTTGTGTGTTTTTCATTGTTTGTGTGTTAATTTATTGATATACTTATTTATAATATATTCACGGGATTGAGTAGTATCCCTTCACAATAGAAAAAAAATGAAGCCTTCGAGAACAACACAAAACTTTAAAAACGGGGGAAAAAATGTTCGCAAAGCCTTGCATTTTGCACGGGTCCTATTGACTTAATCCTAACAGAATACAATTTTAGCGAATTTTCAAAGAAAATGACTTCAAAATTTTTGCAATGCAAATATTTGAAAATTTTCTTCATGGAAATCCGTTTTAGACCCTTCTAAAAGGATTCCTGAAATTTTCAATTTCACTCTTCAATTTTCACTTTTTCATATATATATATAGATTTGAATTTTCGGATTACTCCAAGGGGTCAAATTTGGAAAATTTAATGTCACAGATCGCTAAAAAACGGTTTTTTGAGGTTTTTGATGTGAATTACCATCTCAAACATAGGAACATAATGGAATATTCGGAATCAGCGTAAAATTTCCTTTAGAAAACCAAATCGGTTAAAATTATTCTTTGAAAATTCACTCATCAACTCATCCTGCATGAATGGAACTTTTTATTGCAGATTCAGATTCTACCCAAAATTTCATGAAAAATGAATCTATCGTTTGAATTTTAGAGTACGCCAGAGGGCGCAGATACGCGCTAAATGTGCGCAAATTGCCAAAAAACAAGTTTTGTGTAAGCATTCAATTACCACATGCGGTACATGATTGTCGAGGTATTCTTTCAAGCATAATCAAGTGGTGGTTTCAGTTTTTTCTATTTGCGCAATACTGCTTTGGATTTGGGTGGAACCCAGTACCATTCTGCTGTTTTCTTAAGTAGTATTTCCCAAATCGAAAATACCATACCACCACTCGATTTAGCGTGAAAAAATACCCCGAAAATCATGGATCTCATGTGATAATTGAATACTTTCACTAAGCTCAATTTTTGGCAATTTGTGCACATCCAGCGCTTATTTGCTCCCGTTGCCGCGTACTCTGAAATTCCAATGATAGGTTAATTTTTCATGAAATTTTACGTAGAATCTGAATTGGGGTTCCCATTTGAAAATAAGTTAGTGCGCATTTCGCACGTTTTGCGTATGCTCACGTGCGCCAAATTGTCATATTTGGTTTCTGCGTGAAAAATAAAGGAGAGTTACGATTTGGAATTGTTTTCTTAAATGTATAGTAAGGGAGTTAGGTAGGGCGAGCGTAGGTAGCGGGACACCCTGTGTAGTAAAAAATATTAGATGTTCTCCTTGTGAATTCCTTCAAGCTGTTACGATTTTCTGTTTACAACAATAATTGATAAACTTGAAAATCAACTCTAAACATGCGGGTGGCTTAAAAGATTACTTTATTGAGGGAAAGTTTCTCAATTATCTCAACATAGCATGTTACCGTACGTTTAAATAATTCAAAAACTTTCTTACCACATTCGAATGAAGCGTCGAAGCACAGATGACCTTAGTAGAGACAATGTAAGGACTTTCGAGCTGTATCATGTGACATAAAAATATCTAGAACTCGAACACGAAAAAAAAAACTCAATGAACGACAAGGATTATATTTTTCTGCAATATTTTTCTGAACCATATCAAGAATGTTTCTCGTAAGTCACTCTATTAACTGAATTTGAGCGATATTAACTGAATATCCATTCCATGATATTTTGAAATGAATCTAAACCTGTCAAAAAAATTGTTCTTATTGGAAAAACTATGTCAATTTTTGGGCTCTACCTGACAAATTAAAACCAGTACGATTTTGAATTTTTCAGAATGCCCACCTAAATCATATATAGGTATAGAACATTTTTAAAATACCTAAATATATGAGGATATGAATTTAGTCATTAAATTGATGACACTCTGTGTGTTGAATAGGGAGAGGCAATTGCAAAAAAATAGGTACCCACCATAACTAATAGTTATGTTACAACAATTTTTCAACAAAATTATTCATAGGAGGTATTAGAAATCGATAAATACCACAACAGGATGCCAGTACCGCAAACGTGGAAGGAACGAAAACTGCAAACCGGGAATTATAAGTCATTTCTACGAGGCATTTAAGAGTTATCAATTTTCCGTTTTCGAGTTAGTTGACACACACACACGGTTAAGTAAATGAAAGAAATACGAGCTTCTGGAATGTCCTTAGATTGTATCTACCTACCTTTCTTCGCCTTCCCACTGTGACCAGGAGGGCGCATTACGACCCTCGTCACATTCCCCATCGAGCCTTCATTTTCGCTGTCTTCACTCTCTGAAAGAAATATATCTATAATGTAATCATGTATTTTTGAGATGTATCTGTGTACAGTGATCGTGTCATAACCAGTAGTAGGTATTTCTTTTTGCATGGTATTGCTTCCGAGTCTACCAAGGTAGCCGAAGCATTGTTTTCACTTGTGGGAGGTGAAAAAGTTTTCATCTCCGAAACAAAAAAATGCAACTCGCTTTTTACGTTTTAGACCTTCCTGAACAATTGTTGATCCTGTCTGTCTGTCGGTCTGTCTGTCTGTGTGTCCGGGAATCCTTGCAACACGCATAACTTCCACAATTTCCATCCGATTTTGATGAAATTTTCAGGGATTACGTGGGTACTGCCCTGGATGGTCCCCTATGAAATTCATTACCAGCCGACCAACGGTAGCCTCTGCGCATGCGTAAACGTGAAATCCTCGAAACATCAATTTCTCGCCACCTAATGGCATGGGTTTCTGAAAAGAGATTAAAAAAAACGAAACTTGGGGAAAGTGATTTTATCATTTAAAGTAATTTATTGAAATTTATTCGTTCTGAATTTCCGCCAGACCTAACTGACGTCATAAGCATGGCAGTAGGAACGTCGAGGAGGTGGTGAAATGGTGATGAGGAGGGCTGCTGGAGACCAGGAGAGGATGTTGGAACTGATGGACACGATGGAGGCTACGGGATTGAGATGGTGAGCTGCAAGAAGAGAAGATGTTTTGGACAGAAGAAGAGCTGGATAGGTACGTCGGGAAGGAAGAGCGGACGAAGTAAGAAAAATTGGAGGAAGGAAGAGGAGGAAAACTAATTTATGTTCATAAGGGAGTAGATCCTGCGGACAGTATCAAGAAGAAGAAGAAAATTTGTTGATTTCGTGGTTCATAGCAACTATTCACAAGAGGCTCTGCCTATCGTTATTGTCTATCACGGAATTTCCTGACTTTAGGACCTTTATTTTAGACATGACCTGATTTTTACGTCACTTGCAAAACTTGCCAAAAATGGCTAACAATTGTAAAAAAGATATTTTTTTTCAAAAGTGAGTGTGACCCATGACTTCCAACTTTTTTCACGCTGAATTCAGAGAGAAGAACTAGGATCAAAAAATGTGCCACATTAACGAAGGGTTTCAAAGCCAAATTTGTGCAACGTTTCGGAATTTAAAACTCGAAAAAGCGCTCTAAATTGAAAATTAATGTCACGATTGAATTTAGAGTAAAAACAAGTTGAAAGTCATGTGTAACACTTAATTTTTCAGAAAATTCCATGTGTTGGCCATTTTTGGCCAGTTTTATGGAAGTGGTTTAATCAATCGAGTTGGGTGTCTATAAGACTGGTCCTTCCCTTAGGAACCACCCAGTACAGTTCTGTCAAAAGATACTTCTCTCCGACGGAACTATGGTCTAAGTTTGATGTTTGGCTGCAACCTCTTGTAAAAGGTACCCCCATCGTGCTTGTATAGTGAATGATGACGTCATGCGTGATCTTCTCACCCTTTCAACAGCCAACCTAATGAACATTTTGAGCACATCTTGAAGTCAAATATGAAAAATTCCGACACACCGGATTTCCCAATTCCTGTTTCCAAGTACCTACAGACCGGTTCACACAAGAAAAAGCTTGAAATTAAACAAAGAAAGTACTTTTGGACTTGGGCACTATAATGCCACACATGGCAAATATAGAGTCCCAAAAATCTAATAAGCATGATCCACAGCCAACTAGATCCAGAGTATTTCACTGTGCTGCTATCACTTGGAGTATATATTGGCACTACGACGCGACGTCAACGTTGGAGGTTTTGTTTTGGATCCTGAAACTACCTACTTCCCTCTGAATTTTAAGGCAAAAGACAGAAAAATAATCCGTATTCCCTTCTCTTTTTTACCCCTCCCACTACCACTTTAAAAACTCCGACTAAGTAGTTCGCAGCGCAGCCATATCGAAACTAATCTTCGAAAAAAATATCCACAAATAATGATTTATAACGTGCAAGGGCTAGGCAGTGGGCATTACACCCAAGATTTTGTTAAAAACCTCATGGTTCTTCCAAGGAATCACAAATAAATATTGCCTTATCACATTTTTGTGAATACCTAGCCGTTCGACAAATTTTGTTCTACCCTGACAAAATTATAGATTTCCAAATTGTGCATCTCATTGAAAAGTTGAAGAGCCCATTAGAACGTTCTATTCAAGAACGTTTTCGTAGAATAAACTTACCAATCCCAAGGAACTTGGTTTTTCTCAAATTGATGGACGATTAAGTACTAAGGTTCATTATTGGAATAATACTGGGAAGGTAAAACGTAGTTTGTCCTGACCCTTGTAGTGGGTATTAAAAGAGTGGAGAACTTCGATCGTAGATTGTAAAGACTCTGTGTAGGTGTCAACTTCTGAATGAGTTTGTGAACGGTTTATTTATTCACGATATCGGCTCCCGGTAGTGGATTGTGACCCAATAATAATGTCTGTCAGCCCCCCCCCACCCAACTAACACCCTCTCAGTTGTGAAAGTTGGCATGAATGTGATATGGCGAGAAATCCGAATAGGAACTGAAGCGTGGAATGGAGTTGCGCATGAGTGTGGGCTAAAACCGAATCGAACAGCTCACAGCCCCTCTCCCAGGATCCCCTGCAAAAACGCGTTCCGCTTCCAGCAGGAATATCTGGGACCCCTGCGGCTAAATCGCTGCAAATTATTATCACTCAACGATTCGGCTTCCGCATGTACCTACCTTCTTCCCTAAAATAACATAGGTGGACAAAAATGATATGTACAAGCTTCAGGGATCGATTCTACGAATTATTCATCTCACTTATTTTTGGGAATATCTACAAAAAAAAATTTTTCGAAAAGCAGGACTTTTTTCGAAAGGGTTTTGAAAAAGTTTAACTCGTGCAGCGTGCGAGCACTTTCTAATAACTATCACTTTGATTATTTCACAGCAATGGACAATTCCGGCCATTCCATTTTATCGGTTAAACTGAAAGATGCTGTGGGGTATCCGATTATTGGAATCTTGATTGATGAATTGGATCTTGATATATATAATATATATTTATTTTTTCTCGTTGTTGGAAATTTTTTTTTTTGCAACAATATTTTTCACAATACGGGAAATTGTATTTCCTAATTTCCTGAATAATAGGTATTATAATGCATGTACTTACAATAAGATTCAGTCCAATTTGATTCAATTTGATCATACTTAGAATTTTTTGTATTAGGAGTATAATTTAAGTGCATTGGAAGTGTGATATTTTGTGACAGAAAATTTTATTTTCCAAATTGAAATTCAAATTCCTTTTTAGGGGAAAGATGTAGTATCCATGCATTATAATTATTTTATTTTCTACTGATGTTATATTGGTACCATTGGGTATCGGATAAATACGAATGATTCTTCGAATAAAGATTCTCTTTCAACGTGTATCTTGACTAATGAACATCCCCCGGACATTACAGTGAAGTGTTTACTAACTGATACTATATTATGTCCGATTGTCCATGCTACGAAAGTGAGGAAGCTGTACTTTCCACGCAACTTGGCACAGTTTTTTCTATGCATAAGTAGGCGTGCCTACTTATCTTTGAAGAATATAAATATGCAGTATAAATTTGAGATTAAAGTGGCTTTGGTAGATACTAACTCCCAAACACATAATTCGTGAAGACAAATCATTCGAGCCAATATAGAAATCTGCCAAGATGGGTCGATACTTATTACTTGCTAGCATGGAATTATGCATGTTTCTATTGAGCTACGTACTCTCGCATGCATAGTAACTCCAGCTGAAAATTTTGAGAATTTCCAATATCACTACTCAACTACCGATCCAAATTTGAAACTATCAGGGCTTGAGAAATTGGGGTTCAAATGAGCTCACATTCACGCAAGCTTCATAGAAATTCACGTTCACGCTTGGTTCATATAGATTTCACGTTCACGAATGCGCGGTGACTACGCGAGCATATGACCCTGGTTAGATTGGTTGGTAATGTTGTTCCACCAAAGCCCACACTAACAATGACAACCAGAAGAACACAATATGTATGATCTATGTCGTGTACATATGGTTCATTGTGTGATGGGTTCCTGCCTTAAATCCCCACTTTTATATACCCGTGATCATATAAGAGGAAAAGATTAGAATAGATTTTAAGGGTTGGTGTCATAGAAGCAGAGATCATTATTTATAGTATGTATATACAATTTTAAGAAACTTATATCAGTGAGGTTCAGGAATTCTTCCTCCATCTTGGCTTCAAAGGCCGAGAGGTTTTTGTATATTTAAATAAGAATTCGGTAGGTACGTAATGTTATGTTTAACTTGACTCTTGTGAGGCGCTGCAGGCTATTGTCTATTGCCTTACAATAATGTTAAAACATCACTGTGAACATATAATAATTAGTTTGTAATAATTTGTAAAACAATAATAATAAAAATTAAAAAAAATAGTAAATTCTGGTCCGACGGCGATGAAAGTCATGAGGGCTGATCCACACTTTCCATGAAATTTCATCAAAATCGGACGAACAGTTCCAGAGTCTTTTGCCTGTGTCCTGATGAGGAGCTCTATGATGTAACATTAGGTCGTGAGAAATCGATGTTTTGTGACATTCACATTTGCTCATGAGCAAACTCTACCATTGGTCTGAAGTCAATGTGATTCATAAGGGACCGTCTAGGGCAGGGATTCCCAAAGGGGTCGACATGAACGAAAACCGATTTTGGGAGTCAACGAGGTCTTAAAATAGACTCCTATTAATTAACCCAAGTTCTTATTTGACTTGCTCTGTATTTGACGCATATAAGCGATCTAACACGAACGAAATCATGATCAAGTTCAAGTCCAAACATGCTTCTGTAGATTCTACACCATTACTTTGCGATTTTAATGTTATTTCATAAAATAATTACTTACTTAAGTATTTTTACGTAATTTGTATTAATAATTATCAATTGCACTTGATTTTTTCTGAATTTTATGTCTATTTATTCTGTTAAATTTTTATGAGAAAATGATGTCAAGTTTACTCATTTCGACTGCAAAGTTTTTAAATCGCTAAGTATTTTGTAGCAATAGGAAAAAACTAGAGATACGATTTTTAAATTAAATTGGCTATGGGAGTCTGAGGTATCAGTTCATTTTGGAAAAGGGGTCTCTTGCCCCAAATAGTTTGGGAATCCCTAGTCTAGGGGCTTACCAGCACAATCCCTGAAAATTGCACAAGTCCTGACCGCAGAAGGACCAGGAACCAAATTGGTTTATGAAGCTCTGAAACGAAAAAAGCAAGTGGAAATGTTGTATTTGGAGGGCATCAGTTTTTTAGTCTTCTTGAGCAAATATGAGCCATCACTACCATCGGTAGTGAGTACCTATGCTAAACCCGGTCTCTCATCACGTTTATCAAAGTATAATAATAACTGCATCCTACTTCTCTTCCTACATCGTGGCGTATTCTGGAGTCTCACCATCTCACCTTTATATCCAACCGAGACAATAAACATTAGGTCCACCGCGTTATCAATGTAGACCGACTACTCAATATCAACAAATTAGTTCACCATCCGCATCTGTGATCAACCTGATCTTTCTTGTTTCGCTGCGTAGTGTTGGTCAGTTACTCCACGTGCTCCCTCAGTAGTGTTCACGATTACGCCATGGTCAGACCTTTCTTCTCTTCCGCAGTAAGTATTTTCTCCAATTCGACTCTTCACTATCGCTTTCTTGAAGTTTCAAGTTGTTATAATCCATGTTAATCCCCCCTCAGTTCTGTAGGTAAGCATTAGCGAATACAAATTTGACGAAACTCGTCTAACATTTACGAATGTTTAGGATTATCCTGACGAAGAAGGCGATGAAAGTGATACAGTCGTGATCGATGACTATAATGATCAAACAGACGATGATGATGATATCGCGAATTTGAATGCTTTTTCCGGCACTCAAATAACATCTCAGTTTTACAACTTCGAGCCCTGGTTTACAACAAGTCGAAAGGTATTTGTAATTTATTGTTATTATTCATTCTTTATTAACTACTTTTCTTTTTTATTATATAGTTAGTTCAACATGGATATGTTTTGCTGTGGGGGCTATAATTTCAAGAAACATATCGGAAACATCTCTACAATTTAATTTTGACGAATACATTAATAAACCCGTGCATTAATAGACATGCTTTGACCTACGTGTTGGTTAGGTAGGTACCCACCGACTAGGTCGATCATGGATTATGGTGCCAGCGTTTGAAAAGCACCTGTTCAGCGTACCTAATGAAGAATGATTATTTTTCCTGATTTTATAGTAGGCACCGATTTTATGTAATGTTAGCTACAGGAAGTTAGCTGGTAGTAAAGCCACTTCCCCCGAAATGCACGCATTACTAAATACCGTATAGAAAGTAAATCTAGATAATGTAAATTTGCTACTTCTTCGACGATTTGTGAAGTACGAGGGGTGCGAATATAAAGATGAACATTGCGTTTCAGCGTGAAAAATCTTCCCCCGAATTGTGTAAAATACTTGATAGGCAGGTAGAACACGATTTTTTTTAGTCTTGTACTCATTTTGCGCATATATGTATATTTCCACGTATTTTTTATAGCTACCATGATATTTCACTCAGAATCAAACTCTAAAATTGAAGGGTGGGGGGGGGGGGGG